>CM060840.1:104125000-104157500 GCA_030762175.1 Metallyticus violacea | reverse complement strand
TTATCCCATTCCCAAACCTAGCTTACATATAACAACGAGGACCTAACCATTGCCTCATACATAGTTTTTAATGTGTTGACTGTCCGGTATCCGAGTTAGCAGTCTCAATAGCTCAGAGAGTTGACCACTCCCCTTGTGCTTATTCCATCTTCCACTCATGTCAAATCTTAAAACAAGATAGTCAAATTGTTTAACGGTTTGGATTATTTCTCCTCCAAATGTCCATATTTCTAGCTTGTCGTAGACGTAGCCATTTTTAAAGGTGAGAGCTTTGGTTTTAGATGTATTTACTTGCAGGGCGTTTAGTCCATTTTGCAGACATTTTACCGTCGTAGAGATTGATTGATTTATTTATGGACGCTCTTTAACATCTCAGGTCATCAGCGTGAAACGGCCGACAAATTTTGCTCAGAGGCCTCTCTTTGAGGTTCTTTTTCGTGCCGTAAATGTACGACACGGGACCCGCGACTTTACTTCCCTTCCGAAGGAAGCCATACTTAGGATTTTTACGCCCCGAAAAAATCCATCGGTCCTGGCCGGGTTCAAACCCCCGTCTTTGAGAGAATTACTATATCATTGGCATATAAAAGAATAGGTATTTGTTGAACTTCAATTACCGGTGCATCTATGTCTTCACTCATCATTACATTAATGATATCATCGATAAACAAATTAAAGAGTAACGGTGATAATATACAGCCCTGTTTAACTCCCCTCTGCGCTGTTACACTCAGATCTGTTATACCGATCAGTTTTAATAGCAAATTTGACTTCCTTATATACTAATCATTTTCTCAGAAAGCCCCCCCCCCCCCTTTCGGTCCTGGTGGTGTAGTGGTAACCATACTTACCTCCTAAACCCAAGATCGCCAGGACCGATGGATTTTTTTCGGAAGTAAAAAACCTAAGTAAAGCTGTGGGTCCCGTGTCGTACATTTACGGCACGACAAAGAACCTCAAGCTTGAAAGAAAAGGTCTCTGAGCAAAATTTGTCGGCCGTCTCACGCCCTGAATTGAATGGGATGCTGATGACCTGAGATGTTACAGAGTGCCCGTAAATAAAATTAAATAAAATAAATATATATCGAAAAGTCCTTTACGTTTTAATTTTTCCCATAGAGAGCTTCGTTCTACTGTACGCCATTTTAAAATCTACAAAACACTGTATGGCTTTCTTCCTTTATTTCTTATGTTCTCATCAATTAAAGTTTTCAAAACAAAGACATTGTCAACGGGTATAGACATACAAAAAGATTCCTTGGCCCCTGAGAGAATCTAGAGGACTTACAGAGATCTTTTAATTCAATAAGGCGACCCTTTTCCATTTCCGTCTCCCTGGAAATGTTATTCACATTCCTAAAACAAGACACTGGTGTATTCTCACGTGCGGGCGCTGTGACGAGGACCTACACAACACCACAGCATAGAAGCTGGGAGAAAGAGGAGAGAAGAAGAAGCTGCAAGAAGCAGCCATCTGAGTACAATGTTATACGAACGTCCGCTTCCTCCATACACCTAATTTCGGAGCCAAGGGCCGATAGAGCTCTTCTTTCTCTATCTCCACCATCAAAAATCATTACCTGATGATAATTCTAATACCCCTAAATAATAGCACACTCCTGATAACCCTTCTGTCAGCAATAAACTCCTCTCTTTAATGCATTAATTGTCCCCATTCCCCCCCCCCCCAAAAGTCGCTTCAAGTGAAATTGCTGGAAATTTCAAGCCTATTATTGTTATTTACAATTTGAAAAACATAAGCGATTAAAAATTAACACCACGGTGCCATACTTTAAGGAAAAATATAAACAATACAGAAGTCTTTGGCTGCTGGTGAGAGCCCGCGGTTTCATTCCTTTGCACTTTTCACCACCTGGAAAATGTTTCATTAAAAATAAACAGATATCGCAATAGCTGTCTACTTCGCCACCACCAAAGTAATTAATAATTCTTACAGAACACTTAAATAAGTTCTCTTTTCCGCTTTACATTCCTTTTACACAAATTTGTTTTTCTGTAGTTCTTTGCTTGTATTCCTCCTCCTCCTTTTCCTTCCTTTTTGTGTAATTTACTACTTTGTTTCTAAACTTATTCATATGTAGATATTGCTATGTTCTGTTTACTTTGATAGACCGCAATTGCGCGCAGTTGTTATTGTTTTGTCAATTTTGTGTGTTACTATGTTGGTACTATTGCGACATTTGTGGGTTATTTCAATAACTGGCGATTGCTCAGTCTCTAAATCTGACTAAAATGTGATAATTATATGTGCATGGGGTAAAGTGAAACTAAATAGGAAACAAAATCGCAACTATTCTGGGGAATCCTGAAAAGGTTTACGACAAATATATGCAATATAAATGCCTGAATAAAGTATAAATGGTAAGAATTTAAAAAAATATGGTAAATTAGTATAACCTCTATATATAGACGAGTCAGTAATATATTTATATATAAAATTAGACAAAAGTATATAATAATAAAAAACATAAAATAAATTAATACCGAACTATCATAAACACGATAGCCATACTCATATGAATCTTGTTTGAACACAACTATATATGTTAAAAAAATCTATTGGGCTGAAGTTTCCGTGACAGTTCAGGAAAATACTGGGAATAATAAGTGAAAATTAAAATAAATTTAAAAATGGTTGAAGCAAATTCTCCATGTTTGCATAACTGACCGTCCACTTATCTTGCTGGCATGAGTTCCTGGGGAATTTCCTGGAAGTTAGATAGTAATGCAGTGTAATGAAAAAGTATACAAAATCACATTATACGTACAGAAACTTCTAGAACAACATATGTAATAGTAACAGATGATGAAGTAATAAAAATATATGTAAAGATTTCAACCAAGCGAGTTCATATTGGTTATTTTGATGCAAACAATGCAATAACTAGCGAAAAGAACGGCCTTTGGTGTGACCGAATTTTCTCCCCTGCCAATCCAATCCAAAACCTATGAAAGCGGTTTTTATTGCCAAATTATTCTGTTGCTATTCCAATTCCGTACTTATCCGATAGATGGCATTTTGAGCTGTCAAGCATATATATAAATGAAAAATAATATTACACTATTAACAATGTAACTAAAATAACAATAACTAGAAAAGCAGAAAAGGATAAAACACTAAGAGAAAGTAACAGCTATATTTAGCTGTATTTCGAGCTGCTTCAGTTCTTCTATGGCAAGAAGACAAGTGAAGGTGATAAAAGTAGATATTGAATATCGAAGGTAACGTTGTGTATGGAAACAGATGAAACTAGAAATGAGAGTGTGTGGGAAGAAAAAAACTAATATGTAAGATTTATATCCGGTGGTATACGCGCTTCATGTAAAAATATAACTACCATTTGACTCAGCTTGTAACGCCAAGTGTTTGTTAGATCTGTTAGCTAACCTTCCATGTTTTCTTGGTGTTATTTCAGTAATTTATTTGCTTTCCATTTGTACAATAATACTGGCTTTATAGTTGCTTCTGAAAGTGCATTTTAGCGTATTTACGCTGAAATAAAAGCATGCAAATCCACGTTGACTTTATATACAAATGACACCTAAAAAAATGTCACGAAAGGCAGCCCATAATTAAAGGGAATGGCATTAAATTGGGCATCCATGTATAACAAAGAGATAATGTAATAAACATTAAATAGAAGTGGAACATACGAATGCGGGAAGTGAAATGAAGTTGTTAGCATTGACCAATGCGTTTGTCTGCTCTGCCATATGAAGATACACATTCAGTGCATGAGAATTGCAGGCAGACAGTGTTTTCCCTGTTTCATTTGAAGTTCAATTCTGATGTATCGTCATTAGTTGAGCTACGAGGGTAGATCCATAAGTTTCCGGCCTAACCATTTTCTAGGTATGATAAAGACAAAGCTATATTTCACTTTTCAATATAGTTACCATTTATTGCAATATACTTCTTACATCTTTGGATTAACATTTCAGTCCCCCCCTCCAAAATAGCCCGAAGCCTTGTCTGCAAAACGGGCATAAACAGCATCCACCACTTCATCGTCACACTTAAATTTCCTTCCTCGAAGGTCCTTCTTGAGTTTTGAGAAGAGGAAATAGTCATTGGGAGTTAGATCGGGGCTGTAGGGTGGATGTCGATCTCCTTGAAGCCACATTTCTTCACAGCTTCCTTTGCAACAAGTGGGTGTGTACATAGGCGCGTTGTCTTCAATAAGGTGCACACCACCACTCAGCTTTCCTCGCCTTTTCTCTTTGATGGAAGCACGTAGTCTGTGCAGTAGGTCAGCATAGTACTCCCCACTTACTGTGGTGTTCCTCTCCTTGAAGTAAATGAAGAGTATTCCTTCACAGTCCATAAAGATTGTGGCCATGACCTTCATGGTTTACAGAGTTACCTTGGACTTTAGAGGTTGTGCTACGCCAGGTTTACGCCCCTCTATTGATTCTCTTTTGGACAAGAAATCATAGTAAAGAATCATAATTTCATCTCCTGTAACAATGGTTTGCAGAACTTCTCTCTCGTTGCCACGGCAGAGCTCCGAAAGTGCCTGACAGCAGATGACTCGTTGCTGCTTTTGGACTGAGGAAAGAAATCTAGGCACCCATCTTGCACTAACCTTATTCATTTTAAATGTTTATGAATAATTGGAAGGACTGTTGTTTTAGAAAGACCCAACCTTGGTGCTACTTCTGTAACTTTGAGCCGCCGGTCTTCCATAATTTCTCCTTCCGCAAGAGCGATCGATGTTTTCAGGAGTGAGCACTTCTATGGGCCGACCTGCACGCTCTTCGTCTTCAGTGGTTTCTCGACCCATTCGAAAACGTTTGGCTCATTCTTTTACTGTAGAATATGAGGGAATGCCTCCCCATATACACCGTCCAATCGCTGTTTAGTTTCATTTGGAGTACGTTCCTCTTTGAAGAACTTAATAATAGCTCGATACTGCATTTTGAATATGTCATAATCGTCTACACATAGCCTTCTTTATGCAACTATACCTGAACAACTGAACACGGCGGAGCGAAGTTAGATGTGCAATTATTTACTTAGATAAAATGTGACACCAGATAAGAATTTTGTAAAGGCGATAATCCTTATCGGCGAGGTCGGAAACTAAAGGACTTATCTCGTACATGTAGATGTTAATTTTTAGACATTTAGCACATATTACGATAAAACTACTAAATAAGTACTTCAAAAGATTCTGACCCTCAAAAGGTGCACATTTACTTTCTTGAAAGACAATAATATTTTATCAAGTGACTCTTCAGCTATGTGCAGCAATGGAGGGTCAGATGAAGTTGCTTTAGTTTTTTTTCCAATTTTTTCAATATCTCCATGGACACAGTTGGTCAAAGTTATACCTTAGCTCATTTCTTAAACTACTCAACTTTTGAGTTAACATCTTTGGGTTACTTTTTTTTTTTTTTTTTTTTTTCCCCATTCGTTCATAGAAGTAGATCAAAGGAAAACAACCTGGTGATTGGGTAAATAAATGTATTATTTAGGTAGGTTTTAAACCCTAGCGTTTTGCAGTTCCGGAAGAACGCAAATATTTTGTGCTAAAACAGGTGTAAAATTTCTCATTTTAATGCTTCAGAACAATTTATTAGTTTTTGACTCTGTTTCCCCCCCCCCTGGACCTTTTAATTGCAAGTAATTATGCTAGCGTAAGAAATATTAATACAATTGTAACAACAAACAGCCATGTTAATGATATATAACTGAAAACAAAAGATTTGTGATCACGACAATGCTTACAAAGTAATAAACCTGATTCTCTCTAAAAAGTTGGCTATATTTCTGACCGATGACGCCATTCATGCATCCTGGTACACACAAAACCTGCAGTTACATGCTTTGGCCTAGCCACCGTAAAATGGGTTCAGCCTTGCTTGCTAACAGGTTGGCAGCAGCTGCTTTCCGGGCCATAGTTTCTCTGTTAAAGCTACTTATGATTTAAACCACCAACCTAAATTTGTTTATCCATCCGTAAACAGGTTCCGTTCGTCCTTTCTAGTGGTATAGAATGTCGTTGGATGTATTTTGTTTCTTTTGTTAGCTCTTTAAATAACAAGAGACTGAGCATTAGACTGCGCAGTCAAAAAGGGAAATTAATTACAGACAAGAAACGTTTAAATTTACAAGGAAAGGTAGTGATTTTTAAAAAATCACCTAAGGGCGCTCAGAATACAAATATAGCGTTAATGACGGCCAGTGCACCTGGCGCAGTGATACCTGCTCCATGGAGACTTCGTCTACGGCACTGAAGATGTCCGCCACAGTTGTGGACGAAACGCCTGGAACTGTTATCTCCTGCAGACCACAGCATAGCAGCCCGGAAGATAGCTCTGCGACTCCGGCCGTGAAAGCTTACGTTCCCTCATTATAAATTTGAGTTTGATAGCGTGGTTTGATTTATGCAATTGGCACACTTGCTACAACATACTAGCTTAGCAAAGCGCCAAGCTACAACCTACAGTCTTACAAAAGAAAAATAACATTCTCTCATAAGCCAAAAGTTCATAATTTCTGTATATTGTAACGTGATAACTGTATAAAATAAATATTTTTTCAAAATAAATTAGTAAATTCGTAATAAACAAATATGTTTCAAAACAATTCTTCTACTTTAATTTCTTTACAGGCAGAAATGAATTATACACAAAAAATGTTGTACTGTTCAATAATAAACCAGTGTTTAATATTTCATTGCTTTGTCTAAGATATTTTTTTGGAAAAAGTTTCTTAATAGAAAAAAATACAGTATGGTTATTTGAGTTATGGGCCGCCTGAGCTCCGTTGCTTACTGGGGAGATGTAGCCCCGAAACCGGAAATAGAGAGATAGAATCGTCGAGCGTAAAGTTAATATTTTTATGTTGTTATTTATATTTTTAGTGAACATATAAAATTATATTTTATTTAAAATAGACAATAATAAGCACTAGCCTATGTTACAAGAAATGTTGAATATTATACCCCCCCTCCCCCAGCGCCATTACATGCATCTGAGCAGGAAATTCCTGTATTTAATTCAACATTTTTGGAACAAGCAATTACTTCCAGTTTCACGTGTAACAGGTTTCTGCATCCTAGTTATTTTTGTCAGTTCTTTTTATGAATGAGCATTTCTTTTGTTCGGTTTTAGTTGTGCCTTTGGCTTTTCTGCTTTCCTTGGTCATTATTTTTTAGCCTTTTTGGGTGCTAATAACCATCGCAGTTATATGCCTTTAAACCAAAATCAATCAATCTAACTTTTGTTCCTTAAGGATAGGGAGGCGGTTTGGAACACGTTTCTTCTCACTGAAAGATCCTGTAACAAGTTGGCGAATAGTTGGAACACGAACACTAGGTAAGTATTATCACTTCTCTACAATAATTCTTTTCACGAATATATCGCACACTCTTCAAGACGTTTTAGTAGTGACATAACTATCAAGAACACCAAGTAACACACGAACGCTCAACAACTCGCTGACAAACCCTTCCTCAAACTGGTTGCTGTCTGCTACCTGCATATGCATTATAGGTCTTGACGACTGCTACTCCCAGTACGCAGCCGCGCTCCACAGTCCATAACTAAAATAACCTCACTGTATAAACGGTGGAAGATTTGCTTTCAATGTTGTAATACATTTTATAACGAAAATAAATGAATAACAAGTGGTTCATTTAAAAAAAATCCCATCCAGCCAATCGAGTGAATAATAATGTTGGTATTTTTCAGTTGATGGAGCCCGGTAGGACTATGTTTCTGTTCTTGGATCTTTTGGCAAGAGTCAGATCCGTGACGAAAAGAGCTTTTATAATTAGGAGAATAGATCCATAAGTTTCCGGCATCGCCGATAAGTATTATCCACTTCACAAAAGTCTTATTTGGTGTCATACCTTTACCTGTTAAGTTAATAATTGCAGCTGTAACTTCCGCTCCTCTATGTTCAGTAGTTCAGATATAGTGGCATAAAGAAGGCTATGTTTAGAAGACTATGACATGTTCAAAATGGAGTTTCGAGCTGTTATTAAGTGGGCTAAACTTTTTCGAATGGGTCGAGAAAGCATTGAAGACGAAGAGCGTCAGGTCGGTCCTTGGAGGTGCTCACTCCAGAAAATGTCGCTCTTGTAGAAGGAGAAATTATGGAAGACCGGCGATTCAAAGTTACAGAAATAACAGCAAGGTTGAGACTTTCTAAAATAACAGTCCTTCGAATTATTCATGGACATTTAAACATGAATAAGGCTAGTGCAAGATGGGTGCCTAGACTTCTTTCCTCAGTCCAAAAACAGCAATAACCCATCTGTTGTCAGGCATTTTTGAAACTCTGCCGTGGCAACCAGAGAGAAGTTCTGCAAACTATTTTTACAGGAGATGAAACTATGGTCCTCTATTATGATCCCTTGTCCAAAAGAGAAGCAATGGAGTGGCGTAAATCTGGCGTAGCACCGCCTCTAAAGGCCAAGGTCACTCACTGAACAACCCAGCTACTGCACAGACTACGTGCTTCCATCAAAGAGAAAAGATGAGGAAAGCTGAATGGTGG
Organism: Metallyticus violacea; assembly: GCA_030762175.1. Taxonomy (NCBI): domain Eukaryota; kingdom Metazoa; phylum Arthropoda; class Insecta; order Mantodea; family Metallyticidae; genus Metallyticus; species Metallyticus violacea. The sequence goes on along the minus strand of CM060840.1, from coordinate 104,148,970 downwards.
TGTGCGCCTTCTTCACGACAACGCGCCTGTGCACACATCTCTTGTTGCAAAGGAAGCTGTGAAGAAATGTGGCTGCAAGGAGATCGACCATCCACCTTGCAGCCCCGATCTAGCTCCCAGTGACTATTTCCTCTTCTCAAAACTCAAGAAGGATATTCGAGGAAGGACATTTAAGTGTGACGAAGAAGCGATGGATGCTGTTTATGCCCATTTTGCCGTCAAAACTTCTGACTATTTGGGGGGGGGGGTGGAAATTGAAATTGAATTCAAAGAGTTTTTTTTTTTATTTATTGATTTATGGACGCTCTTTAATATCTCAGGTCATCAGCGTCCTATTCAACTCAGGGCGTGAAACGGCCGACTAATTTTGCTCAGAGGCCTCTCTTTCAGGCTTGAGGTTCTTTTTCGTGCCGTAAATGTACGACCGGGACCCACGGCTTTACTTCCCTTCCGAAGGAAGCCATACTTAGGCTTTTTACGCCCCGAAAAAAATTCATCGGTCCTGGCCGGGTTCGAACCCGCGATCTTGAATTCAAAGAGGTGATAAGTGTATTACAATAAAGAGTAACTATATTGAAAAGTGAAATGTAGTTTTTGTTTTTATCATAATTAGAAGATGGTTAGGCCCTGATTGTATCATCTTGTACTAACTTGTTTTAACTTGACCCACTTGTTAATAAAGCTCCACTTTTGAAGCTAGGTATAGTGAGGTGATTTGATTACGGGCTGTCTGAGAGCTTCTTTCAGAACGCAGCCGCGCTCTGCCGACTGGTAAATCAAATATCCTATGTAACTATTATGTAAAAACTCAATCGTCTAAAAGTTTTATCTTAAAATATAACTTTTACGTGTTTCTTATATTGCAATCTTTAGCTCCTAAAATGCATGTTTTATTACGAAACAAACTGATTTATTGAAACCAGCGCCGTTTACGACTAAAGTCGTTGCTACGCCATTTTGATACGGGTGATTTGAAAACAATGAAGTGCGTGTGTTATACCACATGGCATTGCAAGACCTGGCTACACGGAAGAGATACTAAGGGGGCAAAGGAATCATTGGAACGCAACAATCATGAAAATAACTGCTTCTGAATGAAGAATCTAATCTCTCTTTCCAAAATTTACTTTTAAAAATGTCGTCTGCCTTTGCCTATAAGGATCAGTGCAACAAATTTGATTAAACGCACTCCGTTTCCTACACTATTCCTATCTAAGGATTCTGGAAGGAATCGATTGGCTCTATCCCAGCTTCAGTTATACATTGCTTTTTATTATGGATTTTAGCGAATTTTGAAAAAATGTAGCTATTGCGGCCGCACCAATTAAAGGTTTTTATTACAAATTTCTTCAAATCTACATCTTACTTACTAGGCACCAAAAATGGCGATGAAAAACCTTCCTTCCTTCCATCCATCCATGCATCCATCCACTCACCCATCATATATAATATATGTGTGTGTGTGTGTATGTATCTATTAACGCTCTAGCGGCCGCACTTTTTGTTTTTTCTCAATGAAACTCGCATATAATGATCAATTAACAAACGATTCATCGAGTTTGCTAACCAACAAAATTGGACCATTAGGGGTGGGAGTTAACTTAAAGCAAAAATTTAAAAATGGCTCTAGCGGCTGCAATTTTCATTTATTCTCAACGAAACTCGGCATTTGGCATTAAAATAAACTAATAAAAATATTTTGAGAAAATTAGTGAAATCAAAATATTAGAAGTGGGGCTTTACAAAATTTAAAAATCGCTCTAGTGGCACCATTTTTTGCATAGAAACTGTGTATAGATCATTTAAGTAAATCAATTTCTGCAAATCGGCGAAATTGGATCATTACCAGTGGGAGTATGCATGAAAACTAGAATTTAAAGTGTAGCGGTTAACCTGAAACGAAAACCGCAGTTTTTTTCCTCAACCAAACGGGGTATTTGACATTGAAATAATATTAGAAAAATAGTTTCTGAAAGTCAGTGAAATTAGACTATTAGGAGTGGGAGTTATCGTAAATCCCAAAATTTAAAAATCACTCTAGTGGCACCAATATTTGTTTTTTTGCAACGCAACTCTGTGTATACCTTTAAAATAAGACAAGGAAATTAGTTTCTTAAAATCAGGAAAATCGTGCTATTAGGAGTAGGGATAAACCTATAAACTGAAATTTAAAAAGGGTTATAGTGGCACCAACTTCTCTGCTCTAGCGCTCTGTAGTACCCTGCACAAATTCTACTTGCTGAGGAATTCGCTTAGTTTACATAGCTCTTGCATATTATTATTCATATACTTAACAGTTCGTAAACAAAAGATAATTGGCATTTTAATTTAGCACTTACTTTCTTATAAATGAAATAAAATATGCGAATATTCTTTGCTCTGTACAAGACACTTCAAAGATCTTATTACAGGTAAAATGATCCTGAAACACGTCACATTAATTTCAACCAGCAGGACTAGTAAGACGCGGTAAATAGTTTCCTAAATTCTAAACGCTATTCTAATACTGGAAGTCGCAATTATTTTGTAGGCTTCAGCAGAATTCCGCATTTAATGCTCCATGTGAATGAAATTGATTCATAGAAATATAAACGAGCCTTCTGTTTGTGATGGTAACGTTATTTGACTAAGGGAAAATTCTTTAAGAAATCAGCCGAGAAACGAACTGGGCTCGCTTTTGATAAATGCACCTGAAAATAATTGAGAGAAAAATGTCACAGAGTTCATTATCGACGAGTAATGGGGTAATTAATTCACAATCTGAATTCCATAGAGTATTAGGTAGAAAATAAACATAATTGTTACGGAAGAGATCATTTCGAAGAGGTAAAATATTGTGTTAAAATAGAAAATGTATAGATATTTGATTAAAGTTATGTTGATTTTGTGGAAGTAATATAAACTGAAAAAAAGTTTTGTATCTAGAAACTTTACCGCTACATTTAACAATATAATAATTATATAATGACTTTCTATGTCAACGCTACATTGCACATTGTTTAGACAGGAGTAGGAATCAGGTATTTTTTAACTATCTGATCTCGCTGCATATTGGAGTACATGTGTTATATTATTGTCTTCATTCCATTCGTCTCTTCATATTAGAGCCTACCGACAGTAATTTGGGATCTGTGAAATGCATTGTTTGCATTTAAGCATTCTTTTTAACAAAAAGAAGAAAACATCTTTGAAATATCGCCGCTCGAAAAATGATTGTATTATGAGAGAACGAACACAGCAGATTTTGAGGACTAGCAGTTTGCTGGTAAGAAAGGCAAGCTATTCTTCCTGAGGTCAGGGTCGGCACGCAAAAGCTCCACCCAAAACTCTCGTGACTGGTAACGAGATTAAAACCATCAAGATACGCTTCAAAATTAAAACTTTTTCCAGCACGTTAGAGAATTTGAAGGAACCACGACCCAGTATGGATTTTTCTGTTTGTTTCCCTGTTCTGGGAGCCTACATTTAATGTGGGATTGTTTCATGTTATACAAGCAAGGTACTGAGCTAGTACAAACATAACAGAAAGTTGTTAATTTTACTTCAAATCTGCGAAGTTTGCCTCATTGTCTTATTATTACGGAAAAGTCTAAGAATGCATTTCTTTTTAATTCTGTAACAAAGCAAAGTATAATAATTCTGTATCAAATTTGATTCGCAAGCAATAATCATTACCTTCAAAATACAGAAAGAAGGTGCCAAAATGTATACACACTTCAAGAGAAGAAAATAACTGTGTTAACATAACAAAACTGAATTCACACAGAGAGAAAATGATGAGCACTAATCATTTTAAACCTTTACAGTTACGACAGTTACTCAAAATGCACACCATCGGCGTCGATAAACTTCTGAGTACGTTGAACTACTGATTGAGCAACGTTTGCGAAAGTGTCCTCAGCGATTGCAGCACATGCCTTTTGAATTTGTTGCTGTACGAGGTCTCACAAATCTGTCCTTGTGAACATCCCATACGGTACCACGAGTCTCAAATTTGTCTCGAATGTGTGTGTTTTTTTTTTTTTTTGATTCGTTTTATTTAAGAACGCTCTTTAATATCTCAGGTCATCAGTGTGTCTCGAATGCGTGCAATTGTTACTCGCGTTGGCGGTTCTGCTCTGTACACACCTCTCCATTGCCTTTGAACTTCAACAACACTCTCGTTTTCCAATACCATTTCAAAATTGCTTTCCGCTGTTCAAACGATAATCTTAGCTCCATTTTGTTGTAGCAAAGCTAGCATAACGTAATGCGAGATACATCTGTTTATAGAACTTCATTGTTCTGTTCCGTTCATAATCTTGGCTTCATTTATTCATTGTTGATTTACCTGTCACGTAGCAACGCTATCAAAATGTATGTGAGTCACATGTTTACAGAACATCATACGACAATCTTGCCTTCATTTATTCATTGTTGATTTACAATAAGTTTGGCTTTATTTGTTCATTGTTGATTTACCTGTCACGTAGCAACGCTATCATAATGTATGTGAGTCACATCTGTTTACAGAACATCATACTACACATTACTGTTGTTTTTCGATCCAACTTTGAAATATATTAAATAGATATCTACTGTAAAAGTGTGTATACATTTTTGGCACCCTCGGTATAAAACGATATTCACCAATGTTTCAACTATTTTGAATTCTATTATTCAAGATATTCAATGCAGTATTTATTATAATATACCTATGCTCAAAATAAGTAGCAATAATATATACTATATTTAAAACATTACTTTGAATGTATAAACTAACCAGAAAAAACGTATCCGCACTGCTAATGATGTCACAAGCTAATACTGGAAATCGGAAACTTTCTGTGATTGAAGCAGCTTGCAGATTTTGAAGAAGTCACTCAACTTTTGTTAATATTTTCATAACCATGTTATATACTGATATCCACCTTGTTTTTATACGAATGAGCCCATTTATAAATGTTAGCTTAATACATAAATTGCAAAATTACTGTTATAGTAGTGATGGAACATTTGCCATTGACGCGAAGTTGTCTCAGCATCAACAATAAGTGTAGCTGACTTTGAACTCTACCTAGCGTTTCTGGCAGGCACTCAAAAACTTTATACCCTCCCGCACGTCATGTATCCTAACTCCTTCAGGTTTAAGCTGATTTCTTGTTATCATTCCTATTAGCAGTGGTTTCAACCTCTTCGGCAACTCTTGAACTAACCAATGATGCCTGGCGAAACCTCCATTCTCGGATTTCCAACAAACAGAAAAATCTCCTCTTTATAATACACAATATTATTAATTTATATCGTCTGAATAAATGGAAAAGCAATAACAAATAGATCAAAGACCATAATTATAGATTGCGTTTTTCTTCCATTCCTGGATAATTTGAACAAAGAGGTTTTATTTATTCATATAAAAGGGACAAGTTAGTGTATAACAAATGACAAAATTTTTAGATTTATTTCTACATTATATTATACATATATTTATACATAGATGATAAACATTTTCATTAAATTTATTCACTTTTGTAAGTCACTTTCTTACGTAAATTTTGTATTTTTTGGCAGTGCATTTGAGACTTTAACTTTAGCTTTGTAACCGAAATTAAAGGCCACATTTGATTAAATTATTATGCTTATAATCAATGTTAATAATTAATATAAATATAATCTGATGCATGTATGTAATTTGTATTAAGGACATTGCTGTCGTCAGATAACACCTGTGATAAATCTTTATTAGAAGATCATTATGTATTTGTGTGAAAGTACAGTACCGGACTGCTCGTTAGGCTATGAAATGTGCCGTATTGAAGTTCGCCCCAATGGAATGTTAAACGGTTCGACCTGGGAAGAAGGTCGCTTTTGTCCTAGGAAGAAATAATTTCCTTTCAAGGATTTAAAGATAACCATCTGCCAATACACAAAATGTGCCTTATTAACTAAAACAGAGAAAATTATTCTTTCAATAGGTAAGGATAACGGTGCATAATGACTATAAGGAAAGAATTCTTTCGAGAAATGAACAAATGTCAACCTTAGCTGACAGCATAAGTTTTATAGCCCTCATAACAGTAACGTTCAGACACGTCGACGGGTGTCTGACATGAATTTGCTAAACAAATAGATGCTTCTTATTTATGGCCGAGACGTGGTCTATCGCGATTTCATTGTGGGTAAATCTGAAAGGGCAGAAAAGTGAAGGGGATGTCAAATTATAAAAGTTTCCGAATGTTCATTCTTGGAATTACTATAACGTGAGGTGTATTTCAGGAAGTTAGTCCAATGCAACCAATAGGAATTTTCCAAAATTGAACAAATCAGAGCGAGCCTGTATAATTATAGATATTAAGGAAGGACCAATAAAGCAGTGAGAATCAAACCGAGCTCCATAATTTTGCGGATTTAATTTTCAGGCGGGAGGTTCCTAATAATACACTGAACTTACATATAATACAATGTAGAAAGTAGGGAGGTTTTTGAGCAGTGATGAATAGGCAGTGATGTGTAAACATTCAGAAATCAGCAGTCGAAGCTAGGAGTCAATGGTTAGAGTCTGAGGAAGGAATATTAAGAGCTAATTGAAATAAGCGGGCGTAAGAATAGACAAGCAGAATCGAAGTGCGCAAAGTCTGTAGAAAAAGAATATTAATAGTCAGTTAGAGCAGTCGGAAATTGTGAATCGAAAAGCATTATCTAGGAGACAACTGAAATCTTCGACATATTTCCAAGCGAATATGAACAATCCGTTATTCTGATAATAACTGTGAATAAATGGTGTCAACTAAGAACTTACGTGTTTCCGTGTAGCCTGCTAGATTTCCTTCCCTTCCCTCTGACTCAAACGAGTCACAAAATTCCAGAATTTCTCTGAGGTAAATATTCCTGATCCCGACACGAGGAGCATCCAACCAAGAGGTTAAATAATCACTTAATTTCCTCCTCCTCATCAAATGAATATCGACCGCTTCCTACGTACGGCCCCAACTTGTAGCTTCCGCAATAACGCCACCGTCATGTGTCAGCAAGAGTCCTCTAGTGACGCCATCGCCGTATGATCTTGACCTCGAGCCAGTCACTCTAACTGAGTTTCGAGAAAACAATAAGGTGCTATTGCGAACGGGCGTAATTTAGTGCCCAGGATCATCGTTTGCTTGTTGAAGTTTGTTGGCTTCAAAATAGTATTATCAGTTTTGACATTGGAATTTGCATTTCTTCTGTTTAATTTTGTTAATGTTTTAAATTAGCGGAGCATGATTTGCAACACTTGTTTGACGAATTGTATGTAAATTGTCATTTATGTATTACGTGGGGGGAGAGAGCAAGTTTTCTGCTTATAATCATCTTATTGTGTAGATGCGTATTCCATGGAGATGTATTATTATTGCATAGCGGTAGCCCTTTGTGAGAAGTATTGGATTGCTTTTTAAAAGGACGGCTTCGGCGTTTGTTCCATTTTAATGAATTCATTAAACGCGGTTAAATCTTGCTTCGCCTAATTTCTTGAAGGTACACTGCTATTGTCCTTGTAAGATTTGTTGGTTATGGGATGCCTCCAAGTGCTGCCAGCGACTACTGTTACAGACAATCCAGTTTAATGGAGCAGAGTCTGGAAGGACCGTGTTTCAATATCTAATTTTAAATTTAGATTTCTGCTTCTTATTACAACAGGTAACGTATTCCGTTGTGATAACAGCAACTTTAAAAACTAGTCTTATTTCCTGTTTTCATCGTCCTCAATTTTAATTTTTATCTCCTTCCAAAACCCATTCCCAATCCCTCTCAAGCCATATTTACTCCATGCCAATTTTTTTTTAAGAACTTCCTGAGTTCTGTATATCCAGTCTTGGTCTTATCTCTGTAACTTGCCAGTCCGGGACGAGTGTATCAAACCTATTCAGAGCTCCTCTTCTTGCGCAAGCGTTTCTTCTCACAACATATATAGTAGAAGGAGACTTGGGGGAAATAAATAGTAAAATAAAATATAATTAGAGGAAGAAAAGAGTTTTGATCAACGACGGTGCGCGACAATCTAAAGCTGATATGCACAACTTCACTACTGCTGAACAGAAATCGTTAATTTTCTAGAATTTTAACAATTAGAATTAACACTCACACATGAGTGACTGGACATACAAAACAGAGAAAAAAGAAAGAGATCATTTCGTAAAATTAACGCTCTATTTTAAACAACACAATTCGTTCTCCTGGTTTTCATGGCAACAAATTTATCGATGACTTTAAAGTCTGGAATCTGTAAGATGAAGTCTGTCTATAAAGAAAGCCTGTTTTAAAATAAAAGTTTGACAAAATTAATACTTGATCTCTTGATGAGTTGATCTCGCGCATTTTAATAAGTTTTATTCTCCATTTCCATAAGTTTCCGGCCTAACCATTTTCGAGGTATGATAAAGACAAAAACTATATTTCACTTTACAATATAGTTTCCCTTTATTGCAACACACTTCTCACATCTTTGCATTAACATTTCAATCCCTCCCCCAAATAGTCGGAAGTCTTGTCTGCAAAATAGGCATAAACAACATCCATCACTTCTTCGTCACACTTAAATGTCTTTTCTCGAAGGCTATTCTTGAGTTTTGAGGAGAGGAAATAGTCACTGGAAGCTAGATCTGGGCTGTAGATTGGATGGTCGATCTCCTTGATGTCACATTTCTTCACAGCTTCTTTAACAACAAGAGCTGTGTGCACAGACGCGTTGTCGTGAAGAAGGCGCACACCACCACTCAGCTTTACTCGCCTTTTCTCTTTGATGGAAGCACATTTTCTGTGCAGTAGACCAGCACAGTACTTCCCATTTATTGTGGTGTTCCTCTCCTTGAAGTCAATGAAGAATATCCCTTCACAGTTCCAAAAGATTTGTGGCCATGATTTTCTTGGTTGAATGAGTGACCTTGTCCTTTAGAGGTGGTGCTTCGCCAGGTTTACGCCACTCCATTGATTCTCTTTTGGACAAGGAATCATAGTAGAGGACCATAGTTTCTTCTCCTGTAACAATGGTTTGCACAACTGCCACGGCAGAGCTCCAAAATGCCTGACAACAGATGACTCATTGCTGCTTTTGGACTTAGGAAAGTAGAGTAGGCATCCATCTTGCACTAACCTTATTCATGTTCATGAATAATTCGAAGCACTGTTGTTTTAGAAAGACACAACCTTTCTGGTATTTCTGTAACTTTAAGCCGTAGATCTTCCATAATTTCTCCTTCCACAAGAGCGATGTTTTCAGGAGTGAGTACCTCCAAGGGCTGACCTGCACGCTCTTCGTTTTCAATGCCTTCTCGACCCATTCGAAAAAGTTTGGCCCGTTCTTTTAAGTAGAATATGAGGGGGATGCTTCCCCTTAGACACCGCCGAATCACTGTTTTAATTTCATTTGGAGTAAGTGCTTATTTTGAGAAGATCTTAATAACAACTGGATACTCCATTTTGAACATGTCACAATCATCTACACATAGCCTTCTTTATGCAACTATATCTGAACAACTGAACACAGCGGAGCGGAAGTTAAATCTGCAATAATTAATTAACAGATAAGGTATCCTTATCGGCGTGGCCAGAAAATTATGGACCTACCCTCATGTCATTAATTCCAAATAACGGTTTGTAAACACTGCATTAAAACTGCTTAGACGCTATCATTACAAAAAATCCAATTATTGCTGCTATGAAAAATCCAAATTTCACGATTTACCATTATTTGATGAAAATGGTATAAATCGAACTTAAACTTAAATCTAGGCATTGTTTAGGAGTGCAGTTAACGACTATAAGGCAGCATCGGTTGTTTAGGGGTAACACGTTTTCCTCTTGATCCAAAGTTCGGGTTTCAAACCCGGCCGAGATCATTAGGTTTTTCGACATGCACTCTATCCCGTGTCGTAGATATATGGTACGTTAAGGAACTCCATATGTGGGGGGGGGGGGTCCCTAGACAAAGTTACCGACAATTTCGTGCCCAAGTTCTAAGTGCTAAGTGTAAATAAATTCGAATGCTCTTAGGGCTAATCCGTGTAAATCTATGATGATGAACATGATGATGATGATGATGATGATGATGATATTTTAACTACTATGTTCAACGTATCCGTGCTATTTTTTTAAATCCTCAACTTAAACGGGGACCAAACATTATTCCATACTCTAATAAAAACACATGCTTTAGATAAAAAAATAGAGAGACTATTTTATTTTTATTCTTGGTATTTACAATGGAATCATGAAAAGAAATTGTCATTTTAATAACTTTAATAAGTATCATTGATCTCTGTTCACTATGTATTCCAAAATTAGTTTACAGCTTAATCACTAAGCAGTACTTTTGTATTGATTGGCACTGTTTTTTTTTTCCCCCGCAACTTTCATTCGTCTTGAAAATATGAATAGAGGTAGCTTTAGAAGAACTCCCAAATTATCAGCACTCACGTTTATTAATTCTATAAATAATCTCAAAACCTTACGGTAATTACCATGGGAAATACCCTTGAAAGGAAAAGAAATTAAATAAAAAAATCTATTTATTGCCACAAAGACCAATGCATACCGAATTGAATGGCGCAAATGAACTCGGAGTCCTTGACGCCTTAAAGCTAATTGAGCATGCACGTTCTCAGGTTAAAAAATAATGAACTGATGAATGGTGTTTAACACCCGATTTTGCTACAGAGGCACCACAGGCGATGGACACTGATGATACATGAAATGATATATTGAGAAAAAAAATTTTAAGGACGGAAACGTTTCAGGCCTAAGTTTTAGGGTACCTCCCCGGCATTTGCCATTCATGAGGACTGAGGAAAACCTAGAATAAACCTCAGTCAGGGAGGACGGTCCTGGCGGTATTTGAACCCCAGACCTTCCGCTCACCAGTCCGCGTCTTAACGACCTCGGCCACCCGTGGCGGTGTTGAAAAAGGAGAAACTTGACCTGACCGGAATTAGTAGTCGCAAACACTAACGGAGACAGTCGAAAGTGTTAAAATACCTTAGAAAAAAGAAGTCTTCCTGTTAATACGACTGACTTTATGCTTAAATTATTTTGATTATCAATATATTTTATTTTAATATACAGTTTTTGGAAATAGAAACCTACGGTCTGCTGGAAAATAACAGTAATTACATCTAATTCGTGTGTGATGAAATAAGATAGGTAGATTAGTTTTTCTGTTACAATTAAACGCTTGACTGCACCACAATTTCCTCTGACAGATTCTTGATTGTTTGAGATCATTTGTAGACGCTCTTTAACAGCTCAGATCATCAGCGTCCCATTCAAATCACGGCATGAAACGGCCGACAACTTTTGCTCAGAAGCCTGTCATTCAGGCTTGATGTTCTTTATCGTGCCGTAAATGTACGACACGGGACCCACGGCTTTGCTTCCCTGCCGAAGGAAGCCATATTTTTACGCCCGAAAAAATCCATCGGTCTTGGCCGGGTTCGAACCCGCGATCTTGGGTTTAGGAGGCAAGTATGGTTACACTGCACCACCAGGACCGACAACACACAGATGACTCGTTGCTGCTTTTGGACTGAGGAAAGAAGTCTAGGCACTAACATTGTTCATGTTTAAATGTTCAAGAATAATTCGAAGGACTGTTGTTTTAGAAAGGCCCGACCCTGCTGCTATTTCTGTAACTTTGAGCCGCCGGTCTTCCATAATTTCTTCTTCCGCAAGAGCGATGTTTTGAGAAGTGAGCACCTCCAAGGGCCGGTCTGCACGCTCTTCGTCTTCAATGCTTTCCCGACCCATTCGAAAAAGTTTGGCCCATTCTTTTACGGTAAAATATGAGAATATGAGGGGGATGCTTCCCCATATACACCGTCCAATCGCTGTTTAATTTCATTTGGAATAAGTCCTTCTTTTGTGAAGAACTTGATAACACCTCGATACTGCATTTGAAAATGTCACAATCTTCTACACATAGCCTTCTTTATGTAACTGTACCTGAACAACTGAACACAGCGGAGCAGAAATTAATGCTGCAATAATTTTATTAGTAGATAAGGTATTTTGTGAAGGCGATAATCCTTATTATGTAGCTCACAGATATTATTATTTATTTATTTTTTTAATTTGTGGACGCTCATTAATATCTCAGATCATCAGAGCTCCATTCAATTCAGAACGTGAAACGGCAGGTAAATTTTGCTCAGAAGCCTCTTTCAGGCTTTCGACCCATGGGTTTACTTACCTTCCGAAGGAAGCCACCTATATGATTTTACGCCCAAAAAATAACAGATTATAAATCCTAGCCAACACAGATGCTTTGTGTGAAAACTGCATATAATAATAATAATAATAATAATAATAATAATAATAATAATAATAATAATAATAATAATAATAATAATAATAATAATAATAATTACTTTGTAGGTCAAAGCAGCTTTGAAAAAAATATCATATTGTCAGTAACATGATGTACTGTTAACAAACTAAGAATATAATAAACTACTCACATGTCAATTAAATCATCAGCTAACTCTATATATAAGTCTATAGAAGGTCCTTGCCCTTATATAAGCTTATAAGTTTATAACATACATTCGTCTGAAGATTCTATCAGTGCTGCTAATCTGCACGTGCTTCTTAAGCCAAAATGCTCCTTACCGAAGTCATCCTAATATGCAATAAGCAACTTTACGACCAGCGTTTTCACCCCATCGCCATGTTTCTGGTCATAAACGACGCTATATTGCCTGCAATTATTGCATTTTATTGCCCTGGTTTTGTTGTACCTGCTGATTTCACTGCTAGTGGACATCGTGAAAGTGGGCACATCCCAGGAAATGGGCGCAGTGTTACGTTGTTATGTTGCTCGTCATCGTGTACTTTATTGCAGCGTTTGAGGCAGTTTCAGTTTATGTTTATATTCATTATTGATAAAGGTGCGGGTATATTAGACAAAACTGTCAGGGATAAAGCTTAAATGTCTTTAGAAACTTAAATATAACAGCCTTGAAAAAACAAATTGTTTACGGTACAATGACGGGATCAAGACGAGCTAAATTGAACATCAAGAACCTGAGATAAGCTCAAGTGCACAAACATAAATGAAAAACTGAAAAGAAATTACAATAGCATGCACAAATATTCTGACTGACGCCAGAACAATCGCGTGATTCCATTAAGGAGCAAGATAATCGATTTATGAACAACTTTAACAGAACAAATCCCAGATATGTTATATTTAGGTTGTCTATTTAAATTCCAAACGAATTTACTTTCTCTAAAATAAAAACAGGCAACTAAAACTTATTTTTAATAGTTATTTATATGTCAAGTATGAAAAATGAAACTATAGCGGGCGAATCGGAATGAGATAATAGTAGAATTTCGAACAAGAAATTTTTAACAGCGTCTAACGCTGTTTTAATTGCTGAGGCACCACAGGCGATGTACACTGAGGTAGACATTAGAGTTTTAGGCACTAAAGAAGAAAGTGAAAATATATTAACTGATAATGAACAAGAAAACGATGAATGTAAGGATAAAATCTATTCAGAAGAATAACAGCAGTCTCTAAAGGAAACTAAAAACAGAAAAGCGACAGCCCTGATACATAAATTTGGTACTCTTAAAATATGGAAGAATAATGTTCCATTTCAGAGTTTTGATTTTTAATAACAAATGCTGATAAATTTGTAAAATTACAGAATTTTGAAAAATTTCCTAAATTAGTTTCCATGTTTACTAAAGGAGATTAGATTAGAGTGTAAAACTATAGGCATTGTCTCATTAATACGATTTATAAAATATATACAAGAATAATTAAAAAATGTAAATAATAGCAAAAGAACAGAGCATTATATGTTTCTTATATATTCATATATAATAAATAATGTATTTATTCATCAACAAATAATATATAAAAAGAGAGAATATAATTTTTTAACGTTGTTTTTATAGATTTAGAGAAGCTTTCGACTGTGTTGACAGGAAAAAGATATTCATTAAAGCAATAATTTTTGCTTTTCTAGTCAAACAGTCTCAAATCATTTTATAAATTATGTAACACAATCTGCCTAAGCAACCATAAATCTTAATGAACACGTTCAGAATGGTAAAATATTTTCTCTGTTTTGTTTTTCTCAGTTGGTATTAGTAAATCTAACTATAGCGATGTAACAATCGACTTTCGTCTATTTGATTCTCACGGTTTCTGAATTGTTGTGCGCCCCTTTAATCATCATCACGGTTACTGAATAGGTAGGTATGCATATGTATAACTTTTATTCAATTATCAACAATCCGTGCTGAATTTCAAATATATATTACTTTTATTCTTATTCTATTCACGAAATAGTATCAAACCATATTTTTTGGCTGGCTCTTCTCTATTGGCATTACTGACAATCGACATTCGTCTGTTGCTAGATGACTTGAAAAGGTTAAGTACTCATAATACAGATATACGATTATTACAAAATTGTAATCTAAGTTTGCGGGCATTATATTTAAATTCCTATTTTATTCGTAAAATAGTCCTAATAAATATCACTCGAGGGTCTGAGCTTCCCAGATAAATTCATTCACCAGTGTGAATTTATCGGCAGTCTCAGACCCTTAGTGATATTACTTGTGATAATTTGGGTTCACAAAATTAGATTTGGCAGCACCGAGTTTAATGTTGTTATAGGGTTGATGTTAATAGAAATAAATAAAAAAATTGAGCAACGCTAATTATGAACTTGTTTTCGCAGTAACGTTGCACAAACACATATTAGTTCTGCAATCAGTGCATTCTAAATTTATAAGTCAACTGTGCATAAAATTAAGCACTGTTGCTATAAGCCTTCAGAATAAAATATTTATTTTCTCGAAAACTCTAAGACACAGATAAAGAAGACATGTAGACATTTTTGTTCCCCATATTACCTTCTATTACCAGTATTATATTTTATACCATTGAGTTACCTTCCATTCTTAATAATATTGCTTTTATGTGTTATAATTTAAAATAAATGTTGTAATAGGAACAGGAAATTAACAATGAAGTATTTGATGAAATTAAAATCTGATTTTTTTCTGAAGCACAAAAATTAGGTGGGAAATTGAACCGCACATTAGTTTTTAGTAAAGTTGCAATATAAAAATGTTAAAACAGATATCGGTAGTTTCTAAACTTATAGAAGGAAAATGAAGAATTCACAATTAAAGTAAACACTTGTAGAACGATGTTAAGTTTTCATTACTCAAATACTCTACGCCAGGATTAAATGACACTTTTTCTTATGAACATATAGTACGGAAACTTGATATCAAGTTATGACAATATAAGCCTGGCTCGTCTTATTGAGAAAAGTGACGTTTATTACATTGCTACATATATACCCCGTCACAAATCCCATCCACAGCCATAGATGCATAGAAAGTTCTGAAAATAACAGAACCAAACTTGTCCTAATTCAACTGAATTTAAATCTTTCTCTAAAATTTCCAGTTTTGTTCTTTTCCTTCAACTCAGAAACCATCGAAGACATTCAGTAAAGAACCAAACGTTCCCTCTAAAGGTGTTTTGCTACTTGAATCAACTGTGACCACGATACCAATATATACGACCGAAGGAGAATATTAATTTATTCCATAAATTTAATAATTACTTCCTTGCCTTCTATTTACACACGGATCTGACCAATGTTCATTAATGTTAAGACAAATCTTCATAATTGAAATTCTTTACTGTCCTGGCTGTGTCTGGAAGACGATCTACATTTGTTTTAATTGTGTTTAACGCCTGTTTTTACTACAGAGGCACAACATGCGGTGAACACTGATAATACATGAGATGAAATGATATATTGGGAAATGCTTTTTTTTTTTTAAAGGAAGGAAACTTTCCATGCCTAAGTTTAGGGAACCTCTCCAGCATTTGCCAGTTATGAATACTGAGGAAAACCTGGAAAAACCTCAGTCAGGGAACATGGTCCTGGCGGGATTCGAATCCCAGACCCCCCGCTCACGAGTTCGCGCCTACCCTAAACTTAGGCCTGGAACGATTCCTTCCTTAAAAATAAAATCCTTTCCCAATATATCATTTCATCTCTTATATCATCAGGGTCCATCGCCGGTGGTGCCTCTGTAGCAAAAACGGGCGTTAAACACAATTCATCCTAGGAGGTATAAATTGAATTTTTTTTGTTAAGGGTGATGTCCCCCTAGAAATGATTTTCACATGGCAGTGCATCAAGTTCAATATAACCAAGGGAAGTTATGAGATGTTATTGATTCAGCCTTGGTTCAAATCCTGGAGCCGAGCTCAGTATCTGGTTAAGGAAACAAGAACGTGAAGGTTTTCCTTATCTTGTTAATGTTAACGTAGGTACACGTTTCTCAGAAACCATTGACTCCAATGTAACCAAAATTGAACGATAAACTTATTAGTACATGTGCTATAAAATGTATTGAAATGGGAAATTTTAAGAATTGTCTTCGGGGAATATACCGAGGGTGCCAAGAAATGTATACACACTTTCACAAAAGATATCTATTTAATATATTTCAAAGTTGGATTGAAAAGCAACAGTAATGTGTAGTATGATATTCTGTAAACAGAAGTGACTCACATACATTTTGATAGCGTTGCTACGTGACAGGTAAATCAACAATGAACAAATGAAGGCAAAATTATCGTATGATGTACTGTAAACAAATGTGACTCACATTACGTTATGCTAGCGTTGCTACAACAAAATGGAGCTCAGATTATCATTTAAAGAACGGAAAGCAATTTTGAAGTGGTGTTGGAAAATCGAAAATGTTGTTGAAATTTAAAGGCTATAGAACGAAGAGGTTCCTACCGCGTTCTCCGGATGTAACTCCGTTGGACTTTTACCTATGGGGAACTCTTAAGAATGTTGTATACCGTAGAAAGCCACCAGCTACACTGGCAGCACTTCGGAAAGAAATTGAAACGGCATGTGCTACAATCGCTGAAGACACTTTCGCAAATGTTGCTCAATCAGTAGTTCAATGTACTCAGAAGTGTATCGACGCCGATGGTGGGCATTTTGAGCAACTGTTGTAACTGTAAAAGTGTAAGAAGATCAATGCTCATCATTTTCTGTTTGTGTTAACTCAGTTTTGTTGTGTTAATACAGTTTTTTCTTTGCTTGAAGTGTGTATACATTTTTTGGCACTCTCTGTATTTAAATTTTATTCAGCTTAAGAGTATTACACTTTTCAAACCCTAACAGCCTTTCATACCTGTACATAGGCTAACACAACTCTGGTTGATAGTTTACGCTTCAGAAACCCCGTAAATCATCCATCAGCTTGAGATATTTTGTCATGTTTTCTCCTGGTTCAATATTCAGGCAATCAATCATTTTAATTTTACTTGTGCACCATCATTGAAACACATCCAGCATCCATGTCCCTATCTGTACAAGTACAGTTTTGCTTATTCTTTCCCAAATACAATTATTAAAACTTTCGTCTGGGTTATAGTCTTCCCATGATAAAAATTTTGCATCTACTAAGTCGCTGTAGCATATGGTGATGTGTTTTTATCACTGTATTGCCCACCTGTCAACTGAGCCTTTTGAAATTTGCACCATGAGTGCAGAGACCATGACAATAATTCTCATCAGTGGGAAAAAAAAAAGTGGCCCACACAGCTCTCATGCATTCCACATTTCCTACGTTTCTTTTAATTGCTAATAGTACTGCATCAAGTCTGTTTCACCGTCTGTATAAAATTTACCACGACCAATAAGCTTGCCATCAGAAATTTCTGTTTTTTCATAGAGGTGCGTAACTTTCTTAGTCGAGCTCCAAGCCTCTTTTACACATGCCCAACAGATTTCAGCTTCTTATTTCTAAATTACATATCTCACACCTCGGGTCACCTCGAACCGTTTTTTTTTATTGGTGTTTAACGCCCGTTTTTACTGCTGAGGCCCCGCAGACGGTATCTCGAACCGTGAAAACTCACATTTTCTTGCATGTGTCACTTCCATTTTCCCACTGTATCCTTCATAGTTTTCAGCACACTTATGTTCACTGATTACATTTTTCCCACACTCCTGACAATACTTGGATAATGTCTAACGCTTCCAGAGATGTAGCACTAACAACACCATTTAGTGAAGTATATCTTCTCCTGCCTTGCACATCGAATGCTGCTATAATATGTGTTCTCTTCATTTTCAATGGTTTCTTGTGCAGCCCTTTTAATTGCGTCTTCACTCAAAGTTTTTAGGACAGTGGGCAAGGGAGATCCATCACGCTTCATAACCTTTGTGCATCTTTCCTATACACCTAAATCCATTCATCTTAATCTAGTTTTAGAATATACGTGTTTTTCTCACAACTGCATGTAATTACTAATCTAGAGGCCAAACGTTTCTCTTGCTGGTATTCTCATATAACCTCACATCATTGCTAAAACACATAGCAAGCCATGTTTGAGACAATATGCTAAAAGTTACAATTATAATGCCATTCACTATACTGTATATTTCAGTAGATTCCTGCAAATGCTTCAATTTTCTTTTACAATTGCAGTGATAGGAAGACCCAAATGGCAAAACATAACTATTTTTTTCCTCGTTGTTTGAGCTGCGTTAACCTCTGTTTTGGTATGTATATTGTCTTTAAATTTGTTTTTGGAAACTAATTTCTGGATTGTAGTAATTTTAGCGCATAAAGCACTAGTAAACAAACTCCCTAGACAAACACGTACTCCCGTATTTGTATACAAAACAAGTCAATAAAATCAAGAGTTGAATATTTTAGCGATAAACGATATATCGAACAGGCATACCAATCGCTGAAATAACAGACCATACAAGAAAATCCCCTAGATCAACGAGAAAAGGCCTTTTTGCCTAAGAGAAGCAACTATCAAAGTAGGGGGCGTGTCCGTAATTAAAACTCTTTAAAAATAGGCCATAAGTAACATAAAAATAAATAAATCCTATGAACTGTTTGATATACAGCAACAAAGAAAAAATTGAAAAGTTTGATATATTTCACATCTAGGTTCCAGTTTTTTCTTGTTAAGGGCACTGCTCCCCCCCCCCCCCCCCAGAAATGATCTTCATCTATCTGGCAGCGACATCACGTACAATATAAGCAAGGGAAGTTATGAGTTGTTGATTCTGGGGGGTAGAGCTCAGTCTCTGGTTAAGCAAATATTTAAGATGCTGCATTCATTGTGCACACATTACACCACTGCACCAAACTCCTATATAGCTCTGTTTTCTCGGAAGTTTCATCTTTTAGCAATTGCTTAATGTCTCTGGTAACGAGAATTCGCTTGTTACAGCCTCACAAGGTCTTGTTCCTCTTGCAATATGCAGTATGTACAGATATTACCAAAAGTTTTATACATACCTTGCAAAATACTGATTTAGGCTTTTTGGTTGGCCTGAAAAGCTGCGTAAAATTAAAGGCGCTTTATAACAAAGAAAGGGGAAGGGAGAGAGAGAAAGCGAGAGAGAGAGGAAGGAATTTTGTGCATTTGTAATTATATGTTACTTGTGAGAATGCTCCCCCAGCTTGGCGGGAGTAAAGTCGATCTCTGATGTAGAGATGCCTGAAAGGCGTGGCTACGTTATCGCAAAAATTGCTCCCAGGGTGAATGGTGAGCTGATATATCTGGAGACTAGTCTTCTACCCAATTGAAGATAGATTATTTTCGCTTTGACATAAGGCAAAGTCAGTGGTTACATTTTTACAGAAATTAGAGGTTTAAATATTGGAATTGAATTGATTATTAATGATAACACATATGGGGTCCTACAAATACTGCTATAAGCAGCACTCATTTGTAAGTGTTGACCTCGAATACGGTCGTCTAAGTGCAGCATTTAAAAACTCTTCTTGACAGAAATTTATTTAAAAAGAATAAACTTAAATGCAAAAAGAAGAAGAAGAAAAAGAAACAAAAAAGAAACAAAATGGAAACGTGAAATATATATATATATATATATATATATATATATATATATTTATATATATATATATATTTTTTATATTTCCTGCCCAGAAATGTCGTGAAGCTTTATCCATAATATGGAATGATTTTAAATCTCTAGTGAACAGCATGTTCAACAAAGTAAAAAAGTCTTTGAAAGTTTGTGAAAGCCAATAGACTGAAATCATAAGGATATAGTTTTATAACATTTATTTTCTACAATAGAAATAGTTTTACTCTTTACATCAGGTGTCCTTAAACTTTTAATAGCACCTGTAAGTGTTCATTTGGACACTTTTTCAATCCCATGAAAGATCCTGTACGGTTTATTATAAATATTTTAAATTTCCAAATTCTGAACAACAATGCTAGCAATATATACTAAAATAAACATTTTCCAATGTGAACATTTCAGCACAAATATACCAGTTAATCTGGAATGTATGAGTTGAAAAACGCATATTTTGTGAGCCACTCCACACAAATAACTGTTGTACACAGTGATCCATATAGAGGTCAACCCAAAGTTGCAGAAGTCATTCTGTGGTTCATGTGGGACAGCTGGGCAATAATCATAAACGGTGTTCGAAATGACCACCATCCGATATTAGGCACATATGGACGTTATGCATCATGTTTTGCTTAACGCTTCCCAAAGTCGCATCATCAATGTTTCTTATTTCTCTCGTGATGCTGTCCTCTGTAATTGCTGTTGTTGAGTATATAGCTACTAATCGACATCGATAGGATGTGTCGTCTTCCAAACTTGATACTGGATTGTAAGAAAAGATTCTGTAGTCCAGTAAGTGCCAATAATCAGCACATTCGTCAATAGAATACATATTTCTGCATTCAAATGTTTTGTTTTGATTTTTTTGGGGGGTTTAACAGACTGCCGTTGCCAACTGTTGATAATGATAATCCGCTTAATTTTAAAGATGGTTTGAAACGAATCTATCTTATAGATGGGTTCAATTCTATAAGAATAACTCTGTATTCTAGCACTTAATAAACTTTCTGGCATATATTTTTCTTAGGTCACGTTGGTTTCTTAACAAGAGTTTTCTTATGATCATTCTGTATAATGTAAGGTAAGTTATAAAATTGTTTCATTCTGAATTGTTGGTCTTTGTTTTCATAAACCATAAACGTCCATGACCAAGAGTTTGTTACGGCGAATCAACAAGAAAAGAAAAAAGGTTTATCCTCTTGCAGCAGCAACAGATGTGCTGATGATACCATTTTCTTGACCTTTAACTCTGAGGAGATTCTTTACCCCTCACATCTCCCGTTTCCTTCACCCACTCCCGCTGCTACATTGTACATAGTTAAGAATATGCAACATATAGTTTACATCGTAGTTGTATCTCAGCAGTAGTATTTGAGTATTTTACGAGGTACTTTTCTCTGGGACCAAATCACAGTTGCTGGCATCGAGTTTCATTAGTATCTTTATCCGATATTCTTTTTGTTTAATCCTTGTTAATTCTTTATGACTCAACCTGGTGCTCTCGTAATAATAATAATAATAATAATAATAATAATAATAATAATAATAATAATAATAATAATAATAATAATACTTGTCATTGTGACTGTAAAACAATGCTCGCGAGCACTAGAAAATATCATTGATTGCAAAGTTTATACTTTCCTAACCAAGTCTTCTTATTTTTAAATGAAATAATTCTGATTATGTGTTAGCTTCGCATATCAGCTTGGTGAATCCAGGAATAGTCCGGAGAACAGAAAGAAAAATATGTTAAGAGTTCACAACCATGTGAAGATAAAATGGTGGGTGGAGAAGGCAGGCCATGGCGGTTTTATCGTACCCTCTGTTCACTGTGATGTATCAGGGTAGTAGTTGTTTTAAAATGATGGAAAGTCTTCCGTTTTATTGAAATAAATTGCCTTTCAATGAGCCTTTGCCAGCAAGTTGAAGAAGAAACACTTCTGTTTTGTGTACGTCATCCCATAAAAGCAAATTCAACATGCACTGTTGCCAGAAGGTATAATAATATTTACATTTGTGTTTATCCTCAGACAGTAACATTTTAAAACTTTAACACTTAAGTGTTTTTCCATGCATTTAGTTGTTTAGTCACGCAGTAATGTAGGAGTCTTAATTTGAGGTCAACCAATTACATTGTTCGTAAGCTTTTTTATAAAAGCGCGAAAAAATTTATCTGATCTGATCATAGAAGTTCTGTGAAGGGGCGGGGTATTTTCCTGTAAGAGACAGGCGGATAGCAAAAAACAGAAGACTAGTCTTCAAGCTGTGCTGAGGTTTTCCATTCGTCTTGAACTGCATTGTGTTAGTTTCCTTATTCCTATGGATCAACATGATATTTATCTTCTTCGTCGACACAAAGTTAAAATAAAATAGAGAAATCAACAAGATTGGAAGACAGATCTCTGGTGGTGAATAACGATAATGCAGAAGTGATTCGTGTTTTATGTCAGTGTTTTTATCACTAAGGTCCATTCCCATTGGACCTTAGTGAAATTATAAGTGGCATTCAGTCCCAAGGGCTCCATTAATCTAGTGTGCTTTTTATTAATGATTAAATAATTATATTTATTGTCAACTTGAATATATTACATTTATTATTGTGATTATCAATATCATATTTTAACGATACTCCGAATATAATCTGAATATGAAAGCTGCTCATTAATTGACTAAAAAGATAGTATCCCTATGCATGATTTGACTTTTCTTCAGTGGTGAGTATCAAGATTCGTTATTCTATTAATTTTAAGCCTCTCTCATCTTTTGTTTTGGTTTTTATCCCATAAAATTTTTGTATGTGATTTCTTTATTGCCTGTTCATTATTAAGTATTTCTTCTTGACACTTTTTCCTGTAGAGAGAAAAGGGGAGGTCTGGGAAAGAAGGGTCACGAGAGACAACAGTAAAGAAAATTATAATAAAAACATGTGCTATTACAATAACGTTACAGTCTTGGTCTTCTGTTAATGTTAAGATGAGGGTCACTTCATAGCTGGTTAACGCTAAGCTATAGATCCGTAATCAGCTTAAAAGCTGAGCGCAGTTAAAATTCTGCATGGTGCAACTTCTCTAAGTTTTTCAGGGTTTTCCGGGGATTTTTCAGGGTCCTAAAAGGCGAATAACGGGAATTTTTGGTAGTCTATAACTCGTTTATACAGAGAGTGCCAAAAATGTATACACCCTTCAAGCAAAGAGAAAACTGTGTTAACATAACAAAACTGAATTCACACAAACAGAAAATGATGAGCACTAATCATCTTAAACTTTTACAGTTACAACAGTTGCTCAAAATGTCTACCATCGGCGTCGATACACTTCTGAGTACGTTGAACTACTGATTGAGCAACGTTTACGAAAGTGTCCTCAGCGATTGCAGCACATACCGTTTCAATTTCTTCCCGAAGTGCTGCTAGTGTAGCTGGTTAGCTGGTTTTCTACGGTATGCAACATCCTTAAGAGTTCACCATTGGCAGAAGTCCAAGGGAGTTAGATCCGGAGAACACGGTGGAAACTCAATCTGACTTCTTTGTCCTATCCAGTGCGCGAGGCTTTTTGCTGTGCGAGGTCTCTCAGATCTTCCCTTGTGAACATCGCATACGTTACCGTGAGTCTCAAATTTGTCTGGAATGTGTGCAGTTGTTACTGACGTTGGCGGTTCTGTTCTGTACACACGTCTCCATTGCCTTTGAACGTCAACAACATTCTCGGTTTTCCAATAGCACTACAAAATTGCTTTCCGCTGTTCAAACGATAATCTTGGCTTAATTTTGTTGTAGCAACGCTAGCATATCGTAATGTGAGTCACATCTGTTTACAGAACATCATACTTCACATTACTGTTGTTTTTCGTCCAACTTTGAAATATATTAAATTGATATCTACTGTGAAAGTGTGTATGCATTTTGGCACTCTCGTAATTATCATTAATTAATTCAATTAAACGTCTCCTATATTTTCTCTTTTAACGAATCATAAAAATAATGAAGAAGAAAAGGAAATAGCGAGGACATTTACAGGAAAAGAGCAAGCAA
>CM060840.1:103797500-104120000 GCA_030762175.1 Metallyticus violacea | reverse complement strand
CTCACGAATAATGGATCCAAGGTACTTAAATTGCTTCTCTATTGTGATGGTTCCCTATATCTTTTCTACCTCCTAGGAAATATAGGCAATTTATTTTTGGATATCCAAGGAATGGTTTACCAACATATTGTACTTGCACATACTACTGTAACTGGCAATACTACAGAGATGTCCTGAAAACTCTGCAAGACCATATCACACGCAAAAGGTCACATTTCCGTGCCACAAGCTGAATACTGCAGGTCCGCAAATGGCAAATGTTGCTGAATATCTCGCAAAAATCAATGTTGTGTGTTTTACGCCCTCTATATGCTCCAGTTTTAGCCTCTGGTGACTTTTTCCTTTTCCCAAAATTGAAGAAATGCCTTCGTCGGAGATATTTTCCATAATCAAAAGCAAAGGCGAAGGCTACGGAGGCGATTCAGAAGGGTCTGTCAAAAAATGGTTTCCAACAAGTCTTTGAAGGGTGGCAAAATTGCTGGGACAAGTGCATTCCATCCAATTGGAACCACTTTGAGTCTCTCAGAAAGACAATAAAACTTATGAAAATGAGTAAAAATATTACTATTATTATTTATTTACCTGGCAAAATTAAGGCTATGGCCTTCTCTTCCACTCTACCGGGAGGGGAAAAAAACCAGCAAAAATACAGAGTACCAAGTACATAGTTATACAAAATACAGAAAAAAGCCAAATTAAAGATACATACTGCATGTAAATTCTGTCAAAAATTATGATCATTCTTTATTGAACAAACCCTGTAGTTATCCCCAATGTAAGTATCGAAAATAGGCAAAATGGTAGAATATGTGGTGCGTGTGTTAATTACATCACTTTGTTCATTTGAGTTATCTAATTTATTACAGTGGTTTATAGTTAAATAAATAAACAATAGGGTGTTATTTCCATTGTTTTTGTTAAGTTAATGTTCGTTTAGTGAAATCACACAGGAGCTTGTTTAATAGAAATTGTTAGTAATACAAGGGTTGCGCTTGTATATCTTTATTATGGCAGCGGACTGCATGATAGTATATTTATATTTCCTAAATAGCAGTAATTAAGGAGGAATGGATAAAGAGTATAAATCGTGCAAATTTTGAAGTTAATGGCGAGCTGTAGTGTATGTTAAACGTATCCTACCAAACTTTGTGGTTAGGGAGGACATTTTCCTAGCAAATTTCTGTAATCTGCCATCGTATGTGACGTGAATCGAGATAATGTTTTAGTGAGCTTAATGTTATAACATGTTTCGAAGGTTATACAGAGACGAGTACACTCTTAGAGAGATGGATCATGTTATTGCTATTAACACATGGGTTTGTTTATTTGGTTATTTGCAGTTACCTGGTTTATATTTGGAAGTTAATCAACAGTAGCATCTTATTTTTTATTAGGTTAATGTTGATTTAGTTAAATCACACCAGAAACTTGTGTAACAGAAAGTGTTTAGTGCAACATGGATTGCTCTTGTATGTCTTAATTATGGTAGTGCACCGTATACCATATTTACATTTCCTAAATAGCAGTTATTAAAGAAGGAGTGGATAAAGGACACGCTGCAAGTATTGAAGTTAATGATTCAACTGTAGTGTGTATTAAACATTTATTACTAAAATTTGTGGTTATTAGGACATTTACTTTGTGCAATTTTCCTTAATATGCTATCTTATGTGACAGTGAGGGTTAGCAATGAAAGGAAAGATCCGAAAGAACGTAGAAAGCGGGTTTTGGAGCGAGATGAGAGTTTTAATGAACGGTGTGAGCAAGATTCCTTTTCGATTCCTTTGCAAATGAGGTTAAGATAGGACAGGTACCCCCAATTATAACTATTGCCAAGGAAGACTATGTCCTTTTCCTTAAAAATAGACGACGATAAATATGATGCTGTCCCATCTATGTCGATTAGTTTTAAGGTGTTTAGTTATTTGAAAGTTTGTTTATTTCATAAAGAGTTGTGCTTACCTGTGGAGAAGTTTATAATTCATAAAATTTTATATTCCGTTTACATGTTATAAATGTTGTATGTAAATGACTTCAAATACTTAAAAAAAAAAAAAAAAAAAAAAAGGAAATATTTTCTAATGATGAATAATGTTAACTTGTAAACACAATACTGCCTAAACGTGTCGTATTTGCTATTGGCAGTAACAGGGCCACAGCAGCCACCATTGTTTTTATATTGGGGTCTGGTAAATATAGTGGGTCCTTAAATCCAGCTGGCTGCCAAAGTAGCGAGTTATGAACTAATGTGACTAATGCGCGGGCGTAAGAACTAAGAAGGAGTTGGCAGTTATTCGGAAGTTTATGAGTTAGAATCTGTGGTAAGAATACAGAGCTAGAAAGTGCTGGTTTAGGTAATGTTTGAAAATAGGGAGCCTCGCTCGTTTGTTTTATGTTTACCAGAATCAACACTAGAGTTGCGCAGATCGCACATGTAAAAACACCGTAGTCAAAACAGCTTTTTTTTCACTAGACAGCGGGAGTGTAGCAGTGAGCAATCGCCGCACATGGTCATTATAAAATACACACGCGCGATAATCACTAACACATACAAATACTTGCAAAAGCACACAAGCACTGAAGCTGCGCAAACTAAACTGCCTTTCTGAACTTTTTGCTTTTTGGGAAGTATTTGGTGGCTCCTAAAGAGGCCGTTGCCAAGATTGTGGTGAAAAGGTTAAAGTAAAAGGTGCAGTTGAAGATTGTTGGTGTAGGGGTGGTAGCTTAAAGTGTGGAATGATGGCAATAAATGTTAAATTTATTTCTAGCCAAAAGGGAATTTAGAATGTTTTATCGAGACTAGAATTTATTTAATCGACACTGTAGATACTTGAAATGCTCGTATGTTTAAATGGTTATGTGGAAATTATTTAAACACATTCGTATGTTTAAATGAATTTCTCCTCAGGAATTCGTGAAGATAGGACGTAGAGAGTGCATCCGAAGTTCTATACTGCCCCCTAATCTTGCGCTTAGCCCTCATCCACATGTTTTCTACGTTTAATGTATGGATTTCTACATTGTCCGGTTCTACAAAAAATTTCTCGTGAACAATTACATCATGTTCATAAATCCCCCATCGATGTCCGAAATGTTAGTGTATGCCATTCACTCATCTGAAACAATAATACTCCCGGGCAGTATGAATTATCAAATTAAATTCGTCGAAGTAACATCCTTTCGGTCTGGTACTTCAACAAGAAAGCGATTTCCCATTTCTTTTTAAATGCCCCCGAAAACCCAATGACCCTTCCTCACAAGCCATGATGATATTTTCTATGGAAAAATTTCGATTCGTCAATTTCTACGACTTTAAACAGGCCATAATCATCCAGCCCTCCAACGATTGCAGGATTTTCCTCGAGCCATTGCTCGCAAATGTTCCTACAAAAGTTGATCCAATGAACTGTTGTGCGGGTACAAGTTCCTAACCCCGATTCATAAGCACAATCCTGCTGGAGCATATCCCGCGCTCAACAATAGATGAAAAAAACTATAGTTACAAGAGGTAACTTGCTGCGGGTGAAAAAAGGGCCATCCCTCAAGCTTTTTGACCACCTGCAAAATTTTGCAGCGCCACATATATTCACCAATCTTTCCTGATTTACGAATAAGTGACATTGTAATATTGCAAGTCGTGCATTTAAAAGGATTTCTGATTAGCTTCCTGACTGACAGCCACTCCAACACCCTGAACGAATCATGTTGCCCAATCTGCAGCCGAAATAAATAAATCATTAGATCCTTCATTGCATCCCTCTCCATAAATTCGGGAACAATTTTTCATGACCTCTTGCGTCTTTCATGGCTGAAAAGAGCAATTTATTCTAATTGACGAAATTGCAGTTTATATGTATTTAAAAACATGTAGAACAATTTGCAATGTGTAATACTGGAAATAATTACCTTATACACAAAGAAAAACAGAAAATAAGCTATAAATTTTTTCTTAAACTCATTTGCGGCAGAATAATGATATCGCAAATAGTTCATTTCGCGCCTATTCCGAACGTTTGAAAACGTTTCCCGTTTTCACGAACATAGACTCTCGTTTGACTCCCACAAACGTAAACAAACCCTAGTGCATCGTGGGAGTTCCCTATATTCAAAAAAATGTAGGTTTAACAAGTTCAATACGTCTGAGTCTATTTTGCTATATTATAGCATTCTTATAGCTTGATCCGTCATAAATGCTACAATTTAAATAAGTACCTTTACGGTCCGAGGGTTAGATGTGTGAATTCTAAAATGTGTAACTTTAAGATTTTAAAATTGACTTTACCAGATAATTTCCACATAACCTCTCCAGAAGGAGTTTGTGTTATGAAGCTAGAGAGCAATGATATATTAATAATCTGGTTTCATAATACTGTGTTAATAAACCAAATATATAATTTAAACACCGAAAGACTTTCTTTGGGTAAAACAATGGTCAGTATGATAGCACGATTCTCTTGTCTAATACCCACTAGCATTGCATTTTCTTTTGAAAAGAGACAGGCTGGAAATGGGATACTGCTTTTGACTTTGTTTGAAAATTCATTAAAGGAAGGCAATAGTACTGTCGCATGACTATATTACCATGACATTAATTTTTAATGGATGCAAATCACTATGTGCATCCCACAAGTAAAACTTTTAAACTAACCGATTCATGCATACACTATAACCTTTACTTAACCTCGAATCTATTCTAGGAACTGTGGGCTCAAGGCCTCCACTCGGCTCCTTATCGTAAATTAAAAGCGAGATGCTTACATTGAAATTTCAATTGTTGCAAAAGAATTCAATTTTCTGATCTTTCCTATTTTTTGAACATTGGTAGCCAGTAAGCAGAGCCACACTTTCCTCATAAACCCAAGATCCCGGCTAGGGTCGATGGATTTTTTTCTGGCGTAAAAATCGTATACTTACTTCCTCGTAAGGGCAGCAAAGCCGTGGGTCCCTTGTCGTTGAAATACGGCACGAAAAAGAACCCCAAGCCTGAAAGAAGAGGTCTCTGTGCAAAATTTAGCCGACATTTCACTCCATAAATTGACTGAGACCCTGATGACCTGAGATGTTACAGAGCGTCCATAAATAAATACAACTACTGAGCAGAGTTGTCAACGTAGTGTTTTTATTTTCTGATTTTATATGTGCCAAAAGGATAAATTTAAAACATAATTGAATACTGATGCAATATTGCTTTATTTAAAAATGTAGAGAAGTATCTAAATGCTCTCTTTTGTACTGTTGTGACATTTGTTGCATTAAGAGAACTGGCATTGACAAAGAAAACAATTTGCAAGGAACAAGAAGTCTCACAACTAAGCATGAGACTGGCTTGTTTTTAAGAGATTTGGATTGTATTCCAGCATATCTTTCTGAAAACAGAACTGAAGTAAAGTAGGGTGATTAGTTGGGTATGCTATTAGTATCACCAAGTGGCATGGTTGAGTAAATATTATTTTTACCAACAGCAATAATGTTGTATAATTTGCATTGTGCAAAGTTGATCTTATAATTTTACAGCAGCACTGCCTGAAGAATAATGAACATTGTTTTATGGGAGAAAAAAAAATCTGTTAGTGCATTTTAGAATCATAACACGAGAAAGAAAATATTACTACTACTGCAGAATTTTTTCCCCCAGGTACTTTCTCCTGAATTTAAAATTCTTGACGTTCTGCAGCTGGGGAATGTGATTGGAATATTAACCAAAGAAGTGCTCTACCTGTTGCAGTATGCAAATGTAGATAAAGGTGAAATGTGAGTGTCAGTATGTTTTTTGTATTTTGTAGCAATTAATTTATTGGTGAAACTTCATTAGTGCATTCCAGAAGTAAATGTTTTTAAATTTACCTACAATAACAGGCTCATCTTCTTTTTGTAAGTACAAACCGACTAAATACAAAAATGGAATTCTTAATCAATTGACATAAACACTTATGCATGCTAACCTAGACCTAAGTTTGAGTGAATCCTAGAAACTGGAGGACCCAGTAATTTACTGTGACTTGCTAAAGCCTGATAACCTCTTCTCACTTTTTTTTCGTAAGTTGGTTGGTAGTGGCCATTTTTTCCCTAGCTTCCCAATAAAGAGCTTCCAATTTATTTTTCATAAAGTATAGATAAAATAAAAACAGCAGTCAACAAAAAATGAGATTCCTAAACATACCAACCTATACCTAACTTCATTTCTTTTTCATAAGTATAGACCAAATAAAAACAGTCAACAAAAATGGTATTTCTAAACATACTAACGTAGTTTGAATAGTTTGAATACTAGCGTAGACCTAACCTCAAGTGAATCATGAAAATTGGAGGAACCAGTGGTTTATTAATTTTGAAATAATATCTTCATCTACTATCCTGTTATAGTTTGAAAGTAGGATGCATATATTAAAGTTTTAGTAATTTATTTTATATAGTGTTTTTGCAAGGCTCCAGAAATTTGTTATAGTTTTAAATGTAATATTTCCTGTTAAACTGTTATACACACTTACTCCAGCTGTCATTTTTACAGCATCATCATCAGCTTATTTTCCTTTCCTTAATAGAAATAAAAGATGAGTTTTGGCAATTTCTGCATTTTTTATCAGTAGAAAAACTGCTTAATTGATCAGAAAATGGGGGAAATGGTAGTGAACTTTTATGAAAAACTTTCTTCTGGTCTAAAAATTAGCTGCATAGAAATAATGGTAAAGCAGATGGTTTTCATTTAGTGATATTGTAGGAATTTTTGAATCTGCAAAATGAATGAGTCAAGTTGCAACAGTTATAGCATTAAGTGTATTATTAAATGTTCTTTTAGCTCTTGTGTTACACAGGCTTTCTATTTTCTTCATAGTTTTCATCCTCTGTTTATTTGTTCTTTGTCTCCCTCATATTTTTTCTCTTTTTAATTTTGTTCTTATTGAAGTAATTTATCTTGGTCTATATTGGCCTATCTTTCAGGTCCTCATCAAAGCATGGAGAAGATACTCGCAAGTTCACAGAGAGAAGTTTGAATATGATAAAGCACATTTCACTGCATGGCGTGCTTAGGCTTGGGGCTCTTCAAATGGGTTTGGCACTCACAAAGAAAAAGGGCCATAAAATTTTTGTTGATGTTCATAAGACTGATTTGAAGATGAGACCAATTGGAAAACTCTTTTCCATCCAGCTACCAACAGTTGCATCCGAAGTAAGATACATATTTAATTTAGTTTGTATCCATACAAAAACAGTATTTTCTTGTCTTGAGATGTGGTTCATAAGTTTGACAAACTATCCGAGGTAGATAGATTTTTCAAAAAATAAAATCCAGAGTGCAGGTCCTTCAGAAGGGACTTGATGCCAGATCAATAGCATATTAGAGAATTCCATACCTGAAGAACAGAGATCCATGAACAAGTAATATCTTCTAATCCGTCGTCTAACACATTCTTATGTTTCACTGACTTTTAAATATGGTGGGACCAGTTTCGAAGAGACATCCTCTCCATCTTCAACCAACTTGACGACTGTTGGTTGAAGATGGAGAGGATGTCTCTTCGAAACCAGTCCCACCATATTTAAAAGTAAGTGAAGCATAAGAGTGTGTTAGATGACAGATTAGATAGAATTACACTTAACAAGCTTCATTATGTAAGTTCCAACAGAATTTTTTAAAAATGTTTTATTTTTGGAAAGTTCTTAAATGAACTAATATCTTTGTTTCCTACTAGATGGTGAAGGAAATAATAGGTTTACAGTGTGTCACTCTGCCCTCTGTAGGAAAGTAAGAGTAGCTAAATTTCCCTTAGTATAGCAACCTTTCTGAGAAGGTGTCAAATAAAAGGGGCTATGGTGCCATAGAAAATATGTGAACTTACGGACCTACAGTTTGATCACCTATAATACCAGCCCACACTTAATCTTGAATTGCTGCTGGTGTCTAGCCTGAAATGAACTGAAAGTGTGTCAACAAATGCTCTTCCAAATGTTGCATCTTCTGTAAACAAAATGAAGAGAGAAGCAATGGATTAGCTGTTTGTGCAACTAACTATCAGCAAAAATTTCTGTGATTAGTGATTGGCTAGCACAAGACCCTGAACATGCTGGAGATAAGGGTACAAAAACTATTCATGGAGTATTCTCCATAGGGTCCTATAAGATTCAACAAATGCTATGGTCAGCTGTCTGTGCTGACACCAGGATCTTCACACCTGTAGGACTTCTGGTTAACTGTACAGGTGACTCTGGGTCTTCCTTGATCTATAATTTATGATGCTACCGACCCTACCTCAGTAACTTAACAAACTGCAGGAAAGGTTAAAGGTTTTATGGCTTGTGTGCCTTCAGTCTAGGAATGCCATCTGATAACTTAAAATATACAGACCGACAATCTGTTACTTAAATAAGTGTACTTACGAAGCTGTTGACAATGGAGTGGTATATATATATAAACAATGTATACAGTTTTTTTCCACACTAACTCCATTCACTTACATAAATTTGGAACATATGTTTCGGGAGCGATCCCTCCCATCTTCAGCCTGTTGACAAACTGTCGTTAAACGTGGCGGTTGGGTCTCTTGATGTTCTTGTGGCGGCATCTGTTGGTATTATTATAATCTGTTACTTGTTTACGGAGTGTCGGAATCCACACAGTGAAACTTTTGTTAATCTTATTTTGATTTAAAGTAAAACACTAAAAATCATGTCGTCACATTAAAACTCTCTTTAAGTTTCACAAACACACTTGTAAAATTAATTTTGGTACATGTTAAGTGAGGTACATTCCTCACATTGTCAACCAAAACGACAACGACGAAACATGTACCAAAATTACTTTTATAAGTGTGTTTGTGAAACTTAAAGAGAGTTTTAATGTGATGACATGATTTTTAGTGTTTTACTTTAAATCAAAATAAGATTAATCTGTTACTTATTAGGGAGGATAATGCATAGTCTGCAATTTTACTTTCATTCTAAATGCTCCAATAAAAGAAATTCCGCTGAACCTCAGGCCTGAAAGATGAGACCTCTGAGCAAATTATCACCTGTTTCATACCTTGAATTGAATGGGTCACTGACGACCTGAGATGTTAAAGAGGGTCCCAAATAGAAATTCAAAACTAACCTGCTTGCATCTACAGCTTCTCGCCTATCTCATGGACCACTGTTAGCTAAATATTTGGTTTGAATACGGTTAATTTTGTCTCTGTTAGGGGCCCCCTACTAAGAATTTCAAAATTAACGTACTTGCATCTACAGTTCCTCACCTATTTCATGAACCACTGTTAACTAAATATTGTTCAAGATTTGCCACTTCAATTTACAGTAGTTAATAGATTTTCTTTAGTTTTCTGACTTTGGTCCAATCAAAATGACTGTCTCAGAATTCTTTTTAGAATCAATGGTATGAAACACTTCCCCAATGTGCATCATAGCATCAAATGTCATTCTCAACCATCTCCTTACTGACTAGGACTGTCTCTCGGTACACAAATATAATTATGTGAAAAGCCTCAAGTAGTGCATAAAACAATTCATTTTGCCCATAAGAAACCTAAAAGTACAAAGTGGTCAACTAAGTATTAATGGATTTCAGTTCAAAATCTACCATGGTAGTAAATGCTTCTTTTTTTTTTTTTTTGAATGATTTATTTATGGATGCTCTTTAACAGCTCAGGTCATCAGCGTCCCATTCAACTCAGGGCGTGAAATGGCCGACAAATTTTGCTCAGAGGCCTCTCTTTCAGGCTTGAGGTTCTTTGTCGTGCCGTAAATGTATGACACGGGAGCCACAATTTTATTTGCCTTCTGAAGGAAGCCATATTAGGATTTTTACGCCTGAAAAAATCCATTGGTCTTGACTGGGATCAAACCTGCGATCTTGGGTTTAGGAGGCAAGTATGGTAACCACTACACCACAGGACTGACGATGTATTAAGATGACTACTATTAATGTGGACATTGCTTGATTCTGCTTTTCTGCATCATACATAATGGTAGTGCTAGATAGCTAGACTAATTGTTGCCACCTCAATTAGGGTTTAAGTAATAGTGGTTTAAATGTAACTTCAAGTAGGATAATAAATGTACAGTGATTGAATTACAGTATTCATTTAGAAGATAGTTTCTTATGTAACATATATAATGGTTTAATAATTATAGTTTACAATTTAACAGCACTAATATTTGTTTCTTTTATATTAATATATCAATATGAATTAACTCGTTATTTACTTGTAAAAGATATTCCAACTTCCTCCTATCTATACTACATATCAATGAATCAATTATATCTGTGATCAGGGACATAGGCATCTGAAAATCACTTGTTTCCATTTAAGTGCAGATATTATGTAAGATCAGCAGCAGAACACAAAAGTTAAGACATCTTATAATATCTATATATTTTCATTCTTCAGTGAGGAAAAGAAGAATGATTGATATATACCTTATTCACATTTGGGACCAATAACATTCCTTTAATAAGATTCTCTCTTTATTTGCAGCACTCATCACAGGCCTGTGTTATGACAACAGTTAAAACAGAGGAGCTAGATACTGCATTGACTCAGTTACTGCTGCAAGATTTGGCCTTACTGAGTGGTGAAATAATTTTTGTTGGTATAGGGAGTGGACAAGTATTTTTTGTTCCCATTATATCTAAAGAAAATGAACCAATATCAGGAGGACAACCCAAACTTCTGTACAGCACTACACAAGCAATCAAAGGCATACTTTTTGTCCAAGGTATCTAAGCAGTTATACAAAAATCAGTTTTGACAATTATTAAGGAGTTAAATATGTGAACTTTTGTAACAACGATGTTTAATACAAAGAAATTAAAATGATTGATTCAAACTTGTAACACTTACATAACTAATATTTTAAAAAAGGAAAACTAAGTTTCTGGAGCGTATTACGATGTCATTTGGTGGAATTTACAGAACTCACAGTCTGGGAAAACAATTATATCTTGAAGAACAAAAATCACGTTCTCAACTTTGAAATCCTGCCAAATGACATCTTAATAAAGAAGTTCATTCAACCAGTACCAGAGACAAACCAAACCACCACGAAGAACAAGACTGGCAGTCAATCTGGAACTGAAGATGGGGCGATTAGCTCCAGAAACTTAGTTTTCCTGTTTTAAAATATTAGTGATGTAAGTGTTAAAAATTCGACTCAATCATTTTAAATTCTTAACTATTAAGGAATCTATATACTTATAAATAGTTAAGTGCCTAGTTATAGGCACTAAAAGTGATAAAAATGAGTGGGTAAATAGCCAGATAAAATAAGCAAATTGGCACCGAAAGATAGAAAGATACATAAAGAGGCATCATTGGTGAATATACAGTTTTGACCAGGAATCATTCTTATTTCACTATTTCTAATCTACTTATTTGAACTTGTTACAAAGATATTCTTGATTAGCAGCACAGATTCACTATCATCTTTACATGTTATGCCACTGAATTAATGCATTTGTACTAGCTCTAATCAGTAAGGTATTTTTGTATAATCTTCAGAATAATTACCATTAATATTTACTAATAAGCAATATGTTATATCACTTTCATCTTGTTCCTTGTGAGTTGCTCACAAGTTTATGTATCTGTTGTCCAAAGAACACTTCAGAACTGAAAGAAACTTCTGACCTCAGGATATGACTGGCAATATGTAAAACTTGCTGCTCCATTGGGCTTGGCTCTGCTATTAGTGAGACATATTTGCCTTGCAGCACCCATGCAACTAATTCTCACACCAGGATCTGATGAAACTTGACTCAACTACTCTGCCCACTTCTCCAGGAATCTCTTTTAAATATGTTTTAACTTATTGATTGATTTATTTATGGACGCTATTTAAATCTCAGGTCATTAGCGTCCCATTCAACTCAAGGCATGAAACAGCTGACTAATTTTGCTCAGAAGCCTCTCTTTCAGGCTTCTTTCTTTTTCGTGCCATAAATGTACAACACGGGACCCACGGCTTTACTTCCCTTCTGAAGGAAACCATACTTAGAATATTTACGCCCGAAAAAAATCCATTGGTCCTGGCCGGGTTTGAACCTACGATCTTGGGTTTAGGAGTCTTTAACTTAGCTCACTATTGCCACTGCCTTGACAAATGAAATATCTTGAGCCTCCAGACTTTTAATCATTGAAGGGAGCTTGCCATAATTGCTAGTAATAAATAGCGTCAACTGTGGGACACCACAGGGCATCTTTGGCATCTGAGAGGCAAATTACATCTTCTTCTAACTGCTCTATTGCCTCTGTTATAGTATGGTGATGATGCTGGCAGCAGCAATACCGGGAGTAGTAGTAGTTCAAAGAAGTATTCAGGAAGCATACAAAGAATAAAAATAACAATGATATTGAATTTCTTCTTTGTGATTACTGGTACAACATTAATTTTTGTTATATAAAAACCTATCTTTTGAAAGTTTGCTTTTAATTTCATTCTTAATCTTTGCTTTTCATTTTCGATTCTATAGGGCTTTCATGTAAAAGTAAATTGTAACAGTATTGTAAAATTTCCTCAAAGCTAATGAGAGAGAAGCTGTATACAGTGTAGTAAAATCTTGTTAAAAATGGTTTACTTTCATTGTCTAATAATCTTCAACGAATGGTGTGATTATTATCTCTGTATCTCTGCATATTCACAGTATTTCCATAAAATATAGGCTCAAACATTCACTGTGCACTATGCATAAATTTTTTGGTCATACAAAGACATTTTGTTTAGAAAATCAGTCTTTTGTGCTTTCCGTATCCGTTCTTAAATGGAACCTTGCTTTGTCTATAAAACAATAGTCATTCCTAACATTATCTAATCCAATTCTACTACATTATCATGTGGCTGCAATAATTATCTTAAATGGTTTTAATTTCAAACCTTCACCCAGATTTCTTTGGACTTCATCCTAACCTTTCTCTAATTTTGTCAAATTTCCCCTTGGTAAGCACATGGTGATTTATTTTAGATTTCTTATTGAGAACATATTGCATTTCTCTAAATCTGTTCACAAGATTAAAAGAGTACATCTGTGAGGTGCAGGATCAATACAAATTTTGTTACAAATTACTCACTTTTCTGTAAGAACTTATTTTTGCAAAGGAATCTTTATTTTTTTTTTTAAATAGTGTTTAATGCCCATTTTTACTACTGAGGCACCACAGGCATTGGATACTGATGATAAATAAAATGAAATGATAAATTGGGAAAGAAGTATTTTTTAAGGAAGGAAGCGCTCCCGGCCTATGTTTAGGGTACCTCCCAGCATTTTTGCCATTAATGAGGACTGAGGAAAATCTGGAAAAAATCTCAGTTAGGGAGGACAGTCCTGGTGGGAATCGAACCCCAGACCTCCCGCTTACGAGTCTGTCCTTAATGACTTCGGCCATCTATGGCAGTTACAAAATTATACATGAAATTTCTGTGTTCTAATGTGTACTAACTTTGTGGCATAACACTAAATACAACTAAAGCAAAAAACACTTTGTTTGACAAATCATTGCCTTAAGAATATGAAAACAGCACAAGGACTATCCTCCAACTGCTTTAGGTCAGTGGTCAGAGGAGCTGGATATCAGCACATGCTTCTCTGCCATGTGGAGGAATCAATGTCCATTTAAAAGCACTGTACTGCTGTTTTGAGTTGTATGTAATAGTAACCCAAGTCCCCTCTGTAATACCCAACCACTGAATAAAATGAAAGTCAGTTACATTCTTTGGAAGTAATTCAATTCTTGGGAAATTTGCACATGAATGCATTTGTAATCTATACTGTGTGTGTGGCTCCTTTCTTGGCAAGAGCTTTTTCTTAATCCTAAGTTAGGACATAATGTAAGCATGTTCATTTTAACTGCCCAATAACATTTGCAATTTGAATGCTCTCAACCAATGATCCAACAAAATATTAGCATTGTGCATTTAGTATTTTAACAAAGAATGATGGTTGAGGTTTATTTATTTTGAAATGTACATGCATATAGCTATGTTGAAACAATTTTAAACAGATTAATTGTTGATTTATTTTATTTATGGATGATCTTTAACATCTCAGTTCATCGACATCCCATTCATTTCAGGACGTGAAACAGCCAGTAAAATTTGCTCAGAAACCTCTTCTTTCAGGATTGAGCTTCTTTTTAGTGCCGTAAATCTACAACATGGGTTTTAAACAGAAATCCACTCATCTATCAATGAGAGATCTCTAGTTATTAATAAAATAGATGTCATTTTACAGAGTACATAAAGTATTTAATTTGTATTGCCACCAGTATGTTAAAGTGGTGTAGTTGAATATCATAATAAACTAAAAGTTTGTTCTCAAAGAATTTATGATAGAAAAATTTAAATTAATACTCCTTTGCATATATCTGAAATTTTTTGTACCAAATAATTTTCTGTAATTGATGTTAATTTTCTCTTTAAGAAGACTGAAGGTAACGTTAAAGATATATTGAGATTAGCACATGGAAAGAGAGCTTGTGCAAAGTGGGTGATTTATTCTTCTCTACAAGTTATCCAGATGAATTCAGAGCTTATTACAGTTTCAATAGCAAAACTATTTAAATTGTAACTAGGAAGCTATAGACAATAAGGTAATATATCCAGTTATAACTTATTAAATATGTTCACATAAACTCCACTTACACAACTTTTATAACTTACTCATAGAATATTTTTAAATTTTGTATAAGTGAAGTTAGTGTAAACATAGTTAATAAATTCTAATTAAATAAAATTATGTGTTAGCCAGTCATGAATAGTGTAAGATTTAATGGATGCTTTAATTCATTGAATGTAAAATTTAGAATTTTTTTTCCTTTTGACCTTGATAATTATTCCATTTTTTGTTAACACATTATAATGAGCAATGATTGAACTAGTTTCATCTTTTGCAGATTCCACATCTACGCTTTATTCTCATATTGCTATAATACTATACAATGGGCCTATGGTATATATATCAAGTCGAAAACAGAAACTACATTATCAAACTGTATATCTGCCATCATCTGTGCATGCATATTGCCAGGCAGGTGATGGTATAGTAATGGGAAATGGAATGGATTTGTGGCATTGCAAACTTACATGGTCAGCAGCTGATTTTGAAGATGAAAACACTGGTTTCATTCTGGAGAATGCAATGCTAATGCCTAAGGGTGTGGATGTGTTATGCTACGTTAAAAATGCTAATCATGTTCTTGCTGTAACGGTAAGCTTAAAGTAACATTGTGAAATAATATTAGTTGATGTCTCTGTTTTGTGCAGTATACTTATTTTGTTAATTGATTTGAAACATACTGTAGATGAGAAGTGTTCAATACTGCAACACACATATCCATATACATAAAACTCATACTAGCATTAATAGAGCCCACTGTTATCAGTGATCACATTATTTTCAGCACTAAAATAAGAAGACATTTCAATTGTAGTCAGCTAAGGAAAATCCAAAGTCACAATTGATTACACGGTTAATCTACAGTTAATTTATTGGGTCCTGTCTGGCCACTACTGTGAACTTCTACCATCTGAGTCTATGTACCCTGGAATTTTGAAAGTTATCTGGTGGAGATCTTTTCCATTAGAAATAACTAAAACCATTAAAATACAACCCAAGCTGAGAAAAATAAGATGTAATAAGTTTAAGAATAGCTAAAGTGGGGGTTGGGGGCTTACTGGATGGATAATTTAGGCAAAAATAGATTTAAAGACAATGACTTCATCAGTACAGATAACAAACTGTAGTTAGGCTGTATTGATGAATGTAAGGAGGAAACTGCTGATGAGCTGAAGACAAGGGTTCAACAGTTAGTTAACTAAAATTATAGAAATTGAAACATGTTTGATAATGATATTAAAAATTAATAAATTCATTAATTCACACAATCCAGACTTGTAATTAATTTGACTCCTTATAACCCAGACTTGTAATTAACCATATTTTAAGACTCAGATGGTTAGAGCACCAGGATATTGAGCCAAAGATTTGTTGTTTCTCTCTTTACTATGACCTCAAATTTTTTCTATCTAATTACAATTTGAAATCCTAGTCAGCAAACATGTTTTGGTGAAAATTACATGTAAATATAATAACAAGTGATTAGGTAACATGTAACATATCGGAGCTATAAAAAATAATTTGGGCATTAATTACTCAATTACTTGTCATCCATTGATGTGTAGTTTGTAATGTGTAAACCCAACTTTAATAATGGCTGAGTATCAAATACATTAAATTACTATTGGGTGATCTATATAAATCTATGATAAAAATATTTCAATTTAATTCTTAATACAGGGAAACCTGTCCAAGACAGCTGATTTGGGCCCACATTTTTCTGTTCTGGGCAAGTTTTCGTATTATTCAGATATGAAGTTAAATGAATCCTTTCATCATTTGCATTATCTTAAAAACAAAGAAATATACAAGGGTTGGAACTTAAATAGTGGCAACACTGCTGTGGAGATGCTATGCAACGGAATCTAATATTGTCGCTGATAGCACACATTGTTTACATACCTATCTTTTCTCAGAGCAAATGGACTCTCCCTTCCCACATGACCTGTGTGCGCACCATCAAGGGAAACACAAGTCACTTGTGAGCTAGCGGTCTAACATACTGTTGTCACTAGTTTTCGAAACAGGAACAAGTTGGATCAGGATTGAATGTGCAGCAGTCGTACAGCATGACAGTGTCATAAAGATCTTCAAGAGGCCTGTGAGGAATCTGCATTTCCTTACAGAACAGTGGCACGTTGGGTAAAAGCCTTCAAAGATGGTCGGCAAACGGTATTCTGCTGAATACTCTTCTTTGTTGAGTGGAATATTTACCAATATATGGATAAGGCTGTTTATAGTGGCATGTTGGTGTAGTTTAGGGTTGAAACTGTTATTCTTTATGTGATTATCTGTATGTGTAGGTTTCCTATTTATGCCGAATGAAATTATGTCGTTTCTCCTGTATATTTTTAGGTCCAAAAATGGTAAATAACCATTTTCCTCCAATTCCATAGTGAATTTAATATTTTGGTTCTGCAAATTTAGTAATTTTAGGGCATCTTCTGTTTGTTTTTTTGGTACTATTGCCAGAATATCATCCAAATAACAAAAACATGCTTTGAAGGTTAAAGGGAATGCCTTAGTAATGTGTGTTTCTATAGCACTCATGAATAAATTTGCCAGAAATGGAGAAGTTAAGCCAGAAATTTGTTGGTAAATTTTCCCATTGAATGTAAAAAAGTTTTGGTTTATACACAGTTTTGTGAGATAGGTATAACCCTCAATTTCTTCTGCTGTTAAGTTTATATTTTTTAGTCAATTCTGGAGATTTAGGAGCAGTTTTTTGGTAGGAATACTAGTAAACAAAGGTGCAACATCAAACAAGACCAAGGCGTCATTCGACGAAATCCACTCATTATTAAATTGGTCCACAAGATTATATGAATTGACGGTACTTGTACTTTCAAATAGTTCTAAAGATGTAAATTTTTTTACCAACCACTTGGCCAAATTGTAGGTTGGTGAATTGATGTTGATTATTGGGCACATGCTTTTGCCGGGTTTATGTACCTTCGGCAGGTCATAAATCCTGGGCAAATGTGGATTATTTGATTTAATTTTCCATTTTTCGTTTTCGAAAAGCTACCACCAATCCCAATATGGAAAAAGATTTATATTTTAAAAAATAAACATATAGTTATGAATTTTGACATTCCACCAATGGACTTCCTGTTCTGTTATCTAATGGAACCACCAGATGCCACTACGTCACCTGCTAGAGTTAGTCAGTCCCCAGCTGAAGATGAGAGTGAATGCTCTTGAAACATGTTCTGAAGAATTAATCAGTTAGTAAAATTTTAGTGTCACCTAATACTGACTCATTTGTATACACATGTTCCATTTAAAAAAAATGTAACTCTGAGTTGAAAATGATATTTTTTTAAATTTCTGGATTGTGCATACACTCCCAAGGTGTAGCCCGACATGGGCACATTCCTGAGCAATTAGAATTTTTACATGTTGTTTTATTTTAAAAATATTTAAGGTCACAGAGATAGGTGAGACATCCAGCATAGTTGTCTACCAAAGCACATTAAATAAAATATTAGTAGGGACAAATGCCCTTACTGGGCCTCTTTGTGGGTGCCCATACCAGATTATCCTCATTGCAACCTTAAAGGCAGTTTATTACAGCTTTTTAATAAATACAGCAACTTCAACTTTTCTATATTGTATGCTCTATGATAGTGGCATGTTGCAGTTCAGCTAAACAGCTACAAAGTGTCCAATGCAATCTAGCAGTGCCTTGCCATACTCCTGTTCTCTCATGCCTGGTTAAGTTTAATGTCATAGGGTTGCATTTCAGAAAGGTCCGATGCTTTTCATGGCACAGTGCATGAGCATTCTGAGGATGTATGGGGGATGTTATCAAGTTTGACATGACACAAGGTAGTGCTATGATAGGTGATATGCTGATAAGGCATTTCTTGCTATCAATATCTTTGTCAGGATTACTTATGGGTCACAGCCTCCAGACGTATTGATAAGCATGGCATTAGTTTGGGTGGGTGGTGAGAATGTGAGGTTGCAAGGTTTATTCAACAAGTGCTAGAAAAGTGGAAAGGGTAGTTTTAAATTGTTGGAATTTTCACAGTGAAATATATTATGCAATTTTTAAAGATGAAATCAATCAAATTTCACTAATTTTGTTCCATTTACTTGAACATGTTTCTAAGACATGTTGCCTTCATCATCATCATCAGCAGCATGGTTCCACTATCAGCTTACCAGCGTGGTGTCCAAATTTTGCTCCAAATTTTATGAATTTGGTGATGAGATTGTTGTTTGAAAGATTAAAGTTAACTAAATTTTCTTTGTTTTGGTTTATGAATATATTCTCCCATACTGTTAATTCTATGGGTTTCTGAGGAGCTTTTAAGAATTGGTTCATTTTAGATGTTTTTTTTTTTATTAGTATTGGTTAGTATTAATCAGCTTGCAGTCTCTTCAGAATCAGGAATTACAGAGGCTGAATGTTATTGTATAGTTCTTGCACTTCCAAACGTTGATCTCTACTGGCCCATACCTGTTCCATCTCAAGGAGAGCTTTATAATTGACTAAGCCCACTCCTCAATCCAATGACAATGACTGATGCAACTTTACAGACTTTTCAGTAAACATTACAAAATTCTTCATTACAGTAGGTTTGTCATGAACCTTTCTGGCTTCTATATTTTAATGTAAATTAATTAACCTTGCATATTAGGAGTTAGGATCTTGAAACTCAAAGAATTTGGCAGTATTAAAGTCTATGATGATAAATGTGTGAGCTTGAACATAAAATAAAATATATGATTGTATCTAGCATTAATGTCAGGCCCCCAGCATTCCAGAAAATAATCTGAAGACCATAATCACCATCTTCATCCCTCTAATGTTAATTGATGCTTACTTTTGATGTTTTTTTTTAATACCCAAGCAGATAATGGACATAATTATATCTGAATAACTTTGATATTGTCTATTGTTAATTGATGTATTCTTTAATTTCAGGTGCATCTTACACTTTATTTACTTGTGCTGAATGCTATTAAAGAGGAAGATGTTTTACCAAGAAAACCCAAGAATTTTACTATACCTTCAAATTTAATGCAAACAATAAATAGACAAGAACAATGCCTAATAGGACTTCATCAACAACTTGCTCATGAAAACCAATTGTTAGGGGTTATAAATATTAGCAAACATGCTAATCTTTTAAGAAATTGCTGTGATATTGATGTTGAGGTAAATTTTAAACTGTAAATATGTTAATATAAGAAAAGTCAAGCATTTAAAATAAATGGCAGAAAGTATGAATAGTGGGTTGATAAGTAACTTGATTTGCATACTAATAGAGGGCAATGGAAACTTCTGTATATGTGGTCATAAAGTTTGTAATATTCTATGATCACAAGTCATCCTGTTGTTTGGCAGTTATTATACACAGACTTTTCAAGTGACAGTGAAAAATGAATAAGATTGAAATTCATGAAGTGATTCAATTCCTTTTTTTGGAAGTGAAAACAGTAAAGGCAATTCTTGAGAGGATTTGGCTGCATTGGGTGACACATGACATTCCTATGAAACAATTCCATTATGGTTAAATGAGTTAAAGTGTAGCAAAACAAGCATCAAAGATGTGCCATATCCTGGAGTTCCAAAATCATTTGTGAGGCTAGAAATTGATAAACTCCATGATATTGTTTTAGCTGGTAGACAAATGAAAGCGTGTGAATTAGCAGAGGCCATGGACATTTCAACTGAGTGGGTTCATTTTATTTTATTTAATGAATTACACATGAAAAAAACTTTGTGCAAAGTGGGTACCATGTCTGCTCACTCCAGAAAAAAAGCAAAATCGCATGTGAACATCTGCCAATTGTTTGGAAATGTTTAAGAAGAATCCAACTTATTTTTATTGCATTTTATGACTATGGACAAAACTTGGATTCATTCCTGTACACTGGAAGTGAAACAATAGTCTTAAACAATAAGGA
This sequence comes from Metallyticus violacea, assembly GCA_030762175.1. NCBI lineage: Eukaryota > Metazoa > Arthropoda > Insecta > Mantodea > Metallyticidae > Metallyticus > Metallyticus violacea. The sequence continues at coordinate 104,099,476 of CM060840.1, read as the reverse complement.
GAACCAACTCTGGAAAATGCAAAATGCATTCCATTCACTAGAAAATTGATAACTTCAGTTTTTGGGTTGAATAGACTGAAGACAGTGATTGCAGAAAAATGTCAAGAAATGGCTAAAAGATGTTGTTTCACCATGACATTATGTGTGTATTCAAGCTGTGTTGCTCAGGAAATATTCACTAAATTACAATTTGAAATGCTTTTGCAACCCCCCCCCCATTCACCTGATTTCACTCTCTCGGATTAGTATCTTTTCCCAGAACTCAAAACTAGTGGACACAAATTTAAGTCAAATGAGGAGGCCATAAGGAGTAAACAAGTATTTGAGGACCTTAAAGAAACCCACTTCCTTAAGGGAATTACGAATGTGAAAAAACATTGGGAGCAAGTGTGTTGAACTCCAAGGGGACTATATGAAGAATAAATTATGTTGCAAGACTAAACTTATTCTCTTTAGTATCAAAGCAAGTTACTTACCAAACTACCGTGGTAAAACAGTTCGTTACTGTAGTGATCATTGCAGTCTTCTGAATTATGAAAATACATTTTGAAATATGAGGTTATGCTGAAAGTTTTTAGCTATTTCTTAATTCCTCATGAGTGAAAGTAATGAGAGATGCAATATAACTAAATATTTATATATGATAGGATTATAACTATAATAATGTATCCAAAAATATCTTTAAAGGTGAAATATGGTGGAATGCTTTAATGTCATTGTTGAGTCTACAGAAAGGGAAATATTTCAATGTATGCCCTTCAGTGCCTTTTTTAAGATGTACCTCTCTAAATGCTACTTTTGAACTGTGATTATTTACTGTTTGAAAAAAAGTACTTTTGGGAAATGTCCCCTTTCACTTGTCACACTGGGTCTGATATTGTAAACTTAAAGGGAATGGGAATTCTTAGAAGATGAATTATGCATATAAACATTAATATCATAAGCAGTATAGTGAAAGAATATCTCTTTATCTTCTCTCTTGAAACAGGATTCTAAACATAGAACAATGGCAGCACAACTGATCTTGTGTGAGCAACCTGTGAGTCCCATTTTACCTAACTAGCCACCATAAAGCATCCAAATTGACTGGTATAAAATGACATTGGAAAAATTCAGTGGAGGTGTAAGTTTGGAGGCCTATTACATTATTGTAGTGACTTTACAATTATGATCTGGAAACTAAACGATAGTAATCAGTTTGCTGATTTGAAGATAAACTTGCACCATCAAAAGTGAGTAAAAGCCAAAGAGGGGGAGGGGGAATGTTGCATTGTTTTACTCAAAAAATGGTTTCAGTTGAAAACTGCAGGATGGTATGATAAGAACTGTTCTAGAGGTCTTCAAACTTTGCATAAATCAGCATCCCAAGATCAAAAATGGAACATTCATTTGCAACATAACAAAACTTTTATCCAATTGCTGTAAAAGCAGTAGATTTCTTGAGTGCAGAAGACTGCTACCACAGATTTTGCTCTTCAAACTTGGTCTTCTGTGGCATTTTCATTTTTTCAAATGAAGGAAAAGCTGTTTGGGCAATGGTTTTTTTCATTACAGCATATTTGGTGGCTAAAGATATGTGGAAGAAAACATTTTGACAGAGAGCACATTATGTCAACTGGTACTTGGGAATAAAAATTTTATAAGTATTGGTGGGGAGAATTTGAAAGACTAAAAGGTTTTATGCAAAGCACTAAAAGCTTTTAATATGTTCCTGTACTTTAATTAAAAAAGTTTATTAATCTTTTTTGTGTTTTTTTAGGTAAACATACATAATGGAAGAGATGAGTACAGGAGCTGTGCATCAAACTTTTTGAGGCAATATCTTCTAAAAATTAAATTGAAAAATAAAACTGACCAAGAATTTCTACCAGATATGTGGTCATTGCATTTAACATTAGCAACCAAAGATTTAATTTTATCTGAAACAAAAATGCTTAAACATAAATGGAGTGCAAAGATGAACATAGAAACTGTGTTACATGTCCCCTTTCTTATTGATGAGCCAGTAGAAGTGGTTTGCCATATAATATCAGAAATTGCACCTCTTTGTGCATATGAAATAGAAAACAGCATAGGAAAACAGTGGGTGACTATACCCATAGCAATTATCACATTAGATTTATCTTATTTCTTTGAACTTTTACTACCTATTAGCGCAAGAAGTTGTAACAAAAATAGCTTCAAGGGTGACATGTCACAAATCTCTCAGGAACTTCTAGAAATTGTAAAAGTCCACATAGGTGAAGGCACATTAAACTCAGCATCAGCTAATCGTAGCAAGCAGAAGGAATTAAAGGAGCATATGCTTTTATTAACAAGGAATGAAGCAACAACACCCGAGGAACTATGGAATGCAATTGCAGCAAATTGTAACCAACGAAGTTCAGATATTGTAAGTCATTATTCCCTGTGGAATGATTATCTGTTGGTCATTGCATTTATAGTCATTCGTAATACTAGGAATAAAAGATGATAAAACTTATTATTAGTAGTGATTTAATTTTAATTAATTACTGAAGAAAAATTTTTAGTGCTTTAAGGTGTGTTGCAAGGAAAGAAAAGTACTGGATCTTTTATGGTTTTATAACCATTTCATGGCTGCTGGTAGTTTGGCAGTTGGAGTGTTAACTCCTGGTGAAGTAAATGTAATATCCATGCAAGTAATTCAAGTTATCACATATCACAATTACAACTCAATTCCAATGAAAATAAACATGTGTCTTATGAAGGAGATGTTAGAAAAGTTGTCCTACTACATCTACACATTTTGGTATCTATTTAGAAAATTGCCATTCATATACATCAGTTCATCTTCCGAATTTCAGTCAATTTAAGCTTGAAAGTATGAAAGTATATAAGATCACTGTTGTCCATGAATGGCAGGCAGATGATCTTGATATTCTGGTTTCATAATTGATGTTACAAAACATTAAAATGATAGAGTAGTTGTTCTACACTTCATTTTCTTTACTCATGAAGCATAGTTCCATTTACATGGTCATGTTTTGGTGCAAAATAACAGGTATTGTAGCACATAAAATTGATTTTAAACATAAAAAACTTTGTATGATTTAAAAGAACCTCAAGCCTGATAGAAGAGGCCTGTGAGCAAAATTTATGGGCCGTTGATGAGTTGAGATGTTAAAGGCATCCGTAAATAAAAATACCATGTTATAAACATGTTCATTTAATACTCTGTACTACATTGCGAGCTAATTTGGGTGTAAAAAAAATCAATGTATATATCTTCATCAGTATAAAATATTAAGCATGGATCAATTACTCTATCATTAACATTCCTTAATATCCAATTACAGAAATTTACCTACATATCAGGATCATCTGCCTGCAATTCATGGACAAAAGTGACCTTATATGCTTTCAAGATTAATTCACTCATTTTGGAAGATAAACTGATGTGTATGAATGACAATTTTCTAAATGAATGCCAGAAATGTGTGGAAGTAGCAGAACAGTATTTCTATCTCCTTTCATAAAAATGTGCTTATTTTCATTGCATTATAGTTATAATTGTGAGAACTTGAATTCGATTGCTTAACTGGGAGTTACGGCTCTGACTGCTCACCTGCCAGCTGTAATGAAATGGGTGAATGTCATCCTTATCAGCGTGTTCAATGCTTCTGTGCAGTATTTCAACCTCCTCTGTTAGTTTGAACATAAATGTAATCAAGTCTGTATATCCCTGTCAGAATAAGTTTGTATAAAGTTCCCACATTGCCAATGAAATGACTAGAAAAATTGTATAAGGCTGTGATTGAGTCAAAGATGATGTATGCAGTAGAAATTTGGGAAGTGTCAAAGGGATGGACAAATGTTTATATAGCACATAGAATGTTTTGTACAGGAGTTCTGAGGCTACCAAGAAATTCGCTGAGGGGGGTGAGTTTGATAGAACTAGGAAAAATAGGAACGAAAGCTTCTTCTTCCAATTCTTATTGGAAAGAATAAGATCTCCAGTGGAGAGAATCTCGAAATATTGGCACAGATGTTTGAAATATGATGATGGTGATGGTGATGATGATGATATAAATAATAATAATAATAATAATAATAATAATAATAATAATAATGTGCTAAAAGATTATCTTACATACCAAAGAGATGTACTGAGAAGAGTGTTAGTTTGGGGAGATGGGGAAACTAGAAGAAAGTGGAACGAGAGATGCATGGAAACTGGGTAAAATTAATATTGGAAAGAAGTGAGACAGAGAAGTAAAAGATTTGGGTTAGCTCAGAGCATAAAAGTTCTTTAGATTTATATAAAGTAGTTAAAGGAAATTTAGGACAGGAGAAATATATAGATAATTGTGATCAATTTGGAAAAATAGATCTTGCACGGATGTGCACAGGGGTGTTATTTCTAAAAGGATTAAGAATAAATTTTAAAGAAGGATATATTATATTCCATTGTCTAATAGAATGTGAAATGGTAAAAAGGTGGAGGGATAGTGTCTGGGTTGAAAAATGGTACAAACTACAAGAAGATATAGTGGCAATTAAAATTATCAAACATGAGTATAGAAAAATAAACAAGATTGGAAAATTCTTAGGAAAAGTAGAGGTTAAGTGGAGGAGAAGTATAAGGAAGGAGCTTGAGGGCACACCCAGAGATGTGAAAATATTGATTTATTTTAGGGGTTCTTTACCTTATGTATAACCTGGTGGTTAATTTATGGGAGAACCTTAGTTTTGGTACTACAAACTTTTTGGATATTTTGTTTGTTTATGTAGTTTTAATTGTAATGTTGTTTGCTGAAATAAATTTATTTGCTCATTCATATCTCTATTCCACATACCTCTCAACGAGTACTATCCTACATATTGTTACAAAAGCATTTGCCCCTCCTTTGCATCTCTTACGATCTTTAGCCTTTCAGCCTACACTTTGAATACTCTTCCTGTCAGTCTATGGATTCCTTCTTATGCCTGCAAGTGTATGTTGCAAATTGTTCCTATAAGACTCATCTCATAGATCATCAAAGAAAAATGATTGTGAAGTAACTTTATTACTTGCAATCTGTTCAGTATCTGGACTCATCATTGATTCACTCATTCTTCATAATGATCTTGGTTAGTTTTCAGATGGGTACATCTTAAAGCAGTATTTGAAGTACCAAGAACTATGTGTGGGTAGGTAATATTAAAGAGTTAGTAAAGAAATTTGGTTTGGAAAGGAATGTATTATAAAGAGGTTGCAGGGTAATGGAGTAAAATTTGAAGATTAAGGGCAGGTAATTGTATTGATCATTATTGGAGAAAAAAATATTCTGTAAATGTTATATTTGGGTAAAAATTAATGTTGAGAAAGATAAGTGTATTGGAAAATGTAATAAAAATGATAGGTCAGGATTGGCTTTGTTCTGGTTAGAGGTTTAGAGAATGAAAGGCTACAGGAGAAGATGGTCAGAATACACATCTGATTTGTGATTTTTTTTTTTTTTGAATGGTGTTTAATGCCCGTTTTTACTACTGAGGCACCACAGGTGGTGGGCACTGATGATAAATGAAATGAAATGATATATTGGAAAGGATTTTTTTTTAAGGAAGGAAACGTTCCAGGCTTATGTTTAGGGTACCTCCCCAGCATTTGCCAGTTATGAGGACTAAGGAAAACCTGGAAAAAACCTCAGTCAGGGAGGATGGTCCTGACGGGATTTGAACCCCGACCTCCCGCTCACGACTCCGCGTGTTTAACGACCTTGGCCACCCGTGGCGGTATGGAATGAAATGATAAACTGGGAATAAAGAAGTATTTTTTTAAGGAAGCATTCCAGGCCTAAATTTAGGGTACCTCCCCAACATTTGCCATTTATGACTGAGGAAAACCTGGGAAAAAAACCTCAGTCAGGTAGGACCATCCTGGTGGGAATTGAACCCCAGACCTCCCGCTCACGAGTCCACACCTTAACGACCTCGGCCACCCATGGCTATCTCTGATATGTGATGATGAAGAAAATGCTATCATATTTTATTTTTATATCAAGTAATTGGGAATTGGAGGAATAGTGTGATTAAAGAAAAATAGCTAAAGAATAGGAAAGAGGTAATATTAAAGAAAAGATTTAAGGATTACCAACAGATTAGGAGTTTAGAAGAATTTTTATTTAATGTTAAGAATTAAAATGGAAGTGGTCAGTGAAACTTTTTAAATTTACAATATTATTGTTAAATAATTGTCTTTTGGATATGTACTATTGTGCTATCATTATATTGGCTAGGTGTAAATATGAGTACAGTTAAAGGAATTCATGGTATTATTTAGTAATAGGTAGGAGGATAGGAGGTGGTGTGCTTTCCAGATTTCTAAAGACATGCTTCTGTGGTGATTGGTGGCAGTGCCTTCTGGATCTTTTGAAGGTGCTGAACCCACATAATTGTTGTGATATACTAAATGTGTTTTGTTAAGATTTATGTACTCAATGGATATTCTAGTTTTTTATTTATGATTGGCACAAAGCCAGGGCTGAAGCCAAGTCATATTCTTACTGTAAACTGTTTAGTACAAGTTAGATAAATAAATCAATAATAATCTTAAAGTATCACCTGAAAATCGGTAGAATTGTGCAGCTACTCACAACTGCAATTTTCTCTGTATTCTATGCTAAGTTATATGTTTCAGCCAATGCATGTCTTTGCAAATTATGCCTTGATATCTTTGCACCCTTTCTCTGAAAACCTGTAACTTTTTGCTCATATAAATCTCTTTCCTTCCTGCTAGTTTGTTCATCCATCTATATGCAAGTCCTCTTCTGGATAGCTTTGCAGGTCTTTCTCTGTTGATTTGTCTACCTCTGTTCATGAATTTAAATATTGTTGCTGCCAATTTGTGCATTTTCATTTTGAAATCTGCATGCCTCAGCCAATGTTGTCAAGGTAACATGCTCCTAATTTACATATATTCTCCTTGTGAAGTCTGTTGAAACCTTCTCTTGTTATAAGCATGCGTACTTCTGTTTGTACAATAGCTCTCTATATCTCCATCCTTCATTTTCCAAAAAAATATAATTATGTCTCCCTTCTCCTCTCCCTGTTTGTGTACTAACTACCACTGATTTCAAGAGCATTCATAATGAATGTGCTCATACTAACTCCTTTTTGGGCATAGTGTTTAAATTTAAATAATAGACACTAAAGCACTTATTTTATTTAAATGTAGACTATTATAAAAATATGGAAACTTTACAAGATGCATTCATTATAATATAATACTCATAAAGTTGCCCTGATGCTACTGTAAGTATATTCTATTGATGGCTAAGCTAATTATTTTAGTGAAACTTAAACACGTACTTTTTACAGGCAAAAACTGATAGGAAAATGCACTTGAAAATTGGAAACTCCTTGGTAAAAGCATTTTTGAATGAGCAGTGCAACGAAATAGAGCTTTATAATGAGAATTTAAGTTTGCTGCATCATGTGAAGAGGTCATTGATTTTTCTGCTACGGAAACAGATGTTGCAAAGCAGAGAATCATTTACAGTTAGTGCAAATCTGCTTACCAAAGCTCAAGTAAGTTGGCCCTTTTTGTCACTGTACATTACAGATTTTTACTTGTAACATAAAACAAAGATATCATTAAATTCCTCTACTGAAGATAACTTTAGGAAACTAATAAGTTATTACACTTAAACTATAGCCTTCAAAATTCAGTTATTCCTTAAATTTAAAAAAAAAAAGAAGCAAGGTTTAAACATTTTTTACCATTTAACCTGTGTTTAAAATCATTTATTGTAAATTTTATGAAACATTCTAAAACTTAAAGGAACTTTATGAAAAAAATATGATGCAGAAAAATAGTGAGGGTAAAATAATATTAATTAAATTTAGAATCTAGCACAGTGAAGCACACCTTAATGTTTATAGACAATGTTTTTGCATTGTGCATATAATTTTCTTCAAATGACAATGTTATGATAATGCCTGTGAGCCATTTATTGTAAAATATCAGTCTAATATGTAATTACTTCTATTATTGGAATGATTATAATAGTGCAGAAAGGCAAGCATGTCTTATTTACATTAGAAGGGGAAGCACAATTATTAAATATTTTTCTGGTATCATGCACATTATGCTTTTATATACAGGAAAGATTGCTCAACATTGCTAGATGTTACTGGTGTGAATTTATACAGAGGAATTGTGCTGGCAATAATATTATCAGTGGGTTCATAGTTTTGCTATTAAATACCTGACACAAAGTAAAAAAAAATTGAATATCTGAAATTCTTAACACAGCTTACATTTTACTGGAAACTACACCACCCATTTCACCTGCGTTAACCTTCTAAACTGTATCTTTCATTATTCCCATGGCTTCTTGAAGAGGCATATCTAAAGTCTCCAGTTTCTGGATACTGTTAAAAAGCCAATTGAAATGACATGTGATTATGAAACTGAACACTTTGGAACTGTTCAATGCTGACAAGGATTCACTCACAGATGCTGCAAATTGAGAAGAAAAGTTCTCCATCACTGATTTTACATTTTTAATCCATTTTGAAACCACAGGGCGTGGAAATAGAGTCAAGTAACTGCTGCTTGTAACATTATACATATTAAGGAGATTAATTTTTTTTATTGTCAATATCAGTGAAAGTAATCAATACAAATGTACTTTTTAGCTTGTCAATAATGAAAATGGTAAAATGGTTCGAACTGACTATTAAAAATTCTTGCATATTTTGAGATCAAAGACAAATATTTTAAATGAGTCATATGAAAATTCTATAGTATTATGTACATTTGCAATATCATATCAAAAATTAATATGATTCTGTCAACATTAAAGTATTTAAAATTAAGTAATGGTATGAAATATATGTTATTGCACTAAATATTTAAAAATAGATACAATAAAATTATGAATAATTTGCCTAATTATGCACATAACATTGCCTTTTATTTGCATATTAATATGTGGCATTAATCTTGTTGAATTAAAAGTAAAACTTCTAAATTCATGTTAATATATTAAACTCTCTTGACGTTTCACATTAAAACTTTTTTTATTAAAAAGTAAGTTGGAAATCTTAACGTGGCATTAAATCTGGACTCTAGCTCTTAGTTGTTCAAAGAAAGACCTTACATGAGATCAAAGGGAATATAGCACTTCAAACAAAAAAGTGGTTCATTCCCATTGTGGCACTTGGTATAGATGGATTCAAATAAGGGAAAACGTTATTTTCATTCACCACATTTTCAGTGAATTTCAACACATCACACATGCATTAGTGCATACAAGTACCAAAGCTTATTTATCATACTATAGCCAATTAGCTAAGCATTTAAAGAGACATATTTCTTACCTGGTTCTAGTTTATAATATTTTGTAATCATGGAGAAAATGTCACTCCACTCTCTCCATCTACAACAATCTGTATCAAGTATTGTAGTACATGTAGACAAATAAGTAAAATCTACCAAACATTGTAAATAAAACTGCAACATTCACATATTCATAACAAAAAAAGGAAAGTTAAAATAAATTAAGTGGAGATTAAACCTAAGGACCAGCAGTGCACCAAGTTATGTGTACAAATCCTGCCTGAGCTCTTTACTTATTTTAATTTCCCATTTTTACAAATATGTGAATTCCTTCTATGTTGTAGTTTTATTTTCAATACTTGGGTAAATTTTAGAAATATATGCTATTAAACTGTTTGACTAATTATGTGTAGTGTGATAGATAAGCTTTGATTGGTACTAGAGAGAGAAGAAGCATGCATGACATTCACTAGAAATATAGCAAACCAAAAAAATTCACCCTACTTTTGAGTGCCACTGTCAGTAACCCAAAATCGAGCCTTAACTCTAGAGCAGATAACTTTTTTTGGGGGGGGGGGTCTTCTGAGGTACCTATTATGAACAAGAATAATGAAATGGTCCATACCTTCAATGTAGCATCCATTCCACTCAACCACCTACTAGCCATACATGTTACAGCCAGCTGCTGACCAAACAAACCTTGACATTATCAGTCTGTGGGTATATGGGTTAATGGGATGCATGGTAAGATGCACCCTAATTTTTAGATAAGAAAGTGTATCTGTTATGCTGATAAACTTGAGTTGCAGAATGAAACTTATTTGCATTGAAGGACAACACAGCTGGTAAATGAGATAAGCATTGATGAAAGAAGTCTGATACCATTAGTTAGTAATGTTCCATATTTTGAAAATAAAAAACTTTACTTCAAATTAAAATTAAACTAACTGAAAGAAGAGTAGAAATTAAGAATAGAAATTTTTTAGGAGATGGACAATGTATTTTACTTTTGAGCAAAATCACCTAATGTAATTTTTGCATTTTATTGAGTAGAGATTATACTCTGAAAGAAGCACATAATCTTCTATGCTAAATGAAGTTTAATTGTGCTTTTATTCATATCTTATTCAGTTATAATTTGTATTACTAGTTGGTGCCACACAAATAGAATATAGCTTCTAGCATTAATATATTTTTATGATAATTTCAGAAATTAAAAGCTCAAGTTCATATGCTGAGCTCAACTGATAATGAACTACATCATCTGAGACAAGAATGGAGAAATGTAACAAGTAAAAGTTTTCCTGTTTGAGTAGGAAAATCATAAACAAGCTATTGAGACTTCATGGAAGATGTTTAAGATTTTTGCTATATACATTGTAAAAATATAATGAAGCCATCAGTTGAGTTTAAGAATCATCAAAAAATACCAGATGATTTCGTATTAAAAAGCTGCATTCAATAAAATAAGTCTAAGAAGATGAGACAAAATTATATTTTTCATATACAACAGTAGTGCCATTGCTATAACACACAAAACCTGTCTCCCTCATATCAATTGACTTATAGGAATGCAGACGTTTAAGTGAGTTTTTGAGGTTGACATAATTAGAAATATGATAATTTTTGAGTCAAACCTAAACACACTTTTGGCTTCACTTGTTTATATGTAGTACATGTTTTGCATATGATCATCTGCATCCTCAGCTACTGGTGATTGCTGGAAGATTCTGTTTCCTTGGAGATGCTCATTCTGGTGGACATGAGATGGACTTCAAAATAGGTTTTCATTTGCAGGAGTACGAGAGGCATTCAAAAATTTTGCAACTAGCCTATCCAATGTTGGACAATAATGTCTGCAAAAATGTAACTAATGCAGCTAGCAACAATGGACCTTAAGCTATCAAAATATACATAAGTGCAAGTTTAAACTTGCATAGTCACTGTTATACAGTCTGTTGGGTTCAGTCCTGTGCCAATAACTGATGGAAAATCATGAATATTTCTAAAGAAAACTATAGATTCTATATTTTCACATGCTATAATCTAGGTGAAAGAGCAAAAAAAAATCTACGAGGACTTAGTAGCTGTTCATGGTGATCATGCATGTTCATTTAATACCATTGCAAGATGGATTTGATCATTTGAAGAAGGACCTGAGACTTTGAAAGCCAACCCTTGCTCTGGCCAATCTTGGGAAGCTGTGAATGAGAGAACAATTCAAAAAGTGAGGAACTTGGTGAAGGAAAATCGACATATTACTGTTGAAATGCAAAGTATAGAAGTGGGTATCAATGTTGGAAGCATTGACAGAGCACTCCATGAACATTAAAGCTGCGAAAAACCTTGCAAAATGGGCTCCACATTGCCTAACCAATGAAGAGAAGAAAAGGAGAAAGGAATGTGCAAGGAAACTGTCGAGCATGTTTCCATCAAATGGTTCTGATCATTTGACAGATATATATACTACACTGGTAATAAAAATTGCTTTTATTACTATCCATCTCGGGATTCCGGGGAATTCTGAACGGCATAGAGTCAGGATGATGATTATTGGCACAGATATTTAATTCAATATATGAAGAGACTAAAGTTCTCAAAGGTTGGAGAACATTGATTGTAGTACCTATATTTAAAGGAAAAGATGATATAAACAAACTAATTATAGAGGAATTAGTCTATTATCCATCTTAGGTAAGTTATATCCATATATTTCTGGCAGAAAGGCTTCAAAATTGGGCAGAATAAGAAAATAAAATATCATAGTTCCAAGTAGGCTTCAGGAAAAATAAGAGAACAGTGGACAATGTCTTCATTATTAATAAAATGGTAGAGAAATATCTAAGCCAAAAAAAAGGGAGAGTGTATATTTTGTTTTGTGAATTTTGAAAAGGGGTTTGATAAATTAACTGCAAGGCATTATGGTCAAAATTGAATGGGATAGGAATTAGTGATAAGTTTATAAAAGCATTAAAAATTTTATACTATGAGAATGAATACTATATTAAGATTGCTAGGATAGGGTGACTCCAAATAATTTGAACACAATAGGTCTAAGACAAGGATGTATTTAAGTTCCATACTGATTAATTTATTTATTAATGATATTTTAGAAGAGAAAATACCCACATAACCTCAATTGAAAATGTTGAGATTCTGGGACTATTATTTGTGGAAGATTTGGTAGTGGGGTCAATTATGAATATTGGTCTAGCGAAATCAATTGAAGCAATGGCTAAATTCTGTAAGAAGTGGGGACTAAGAATAAATATTTGAAAATAAAAAATCATTTACGCAAGAATGAGAAATGATATTAGGAAGGGGCAGAAATTGAGGTAGTTAATAAATTTGATCCACTTGAGTATTAGGCTTAACAAATGGAGGGTAGAGGTTGGTTGCTTGATTGATTGATTTATTTATGGACGCTCTTTAACATCTCAGGTCATCAGCATCCCATTCAACTCAGGGCATGAAACGGCCAACAAATTTTGCTCAGAGGCCTCTCTTTCAGGCTTGAGGTTCTTTTTCGTGCCGTAAATGTATGACATGGGACCCACGGCTTTACTTTCCTTCCAAAGGAAGCCATACTTAGGATTTTTACGCCCGAAAAAATCCATCAGCCGGATTCGAACCTGCATTCTTGGGTGTAGGAGGCAAGTATGGTAACCACTACACTACCAGGACCGACTGGAGGGTGGAGGGAACAAAAAAGAAAGGTTCTAGCAAAAGGTAGGGTAGCTTTGAAAGCTATTATTGCCTGTAGGTATAAAGTGCCAGAAATGCATATAAAGTGATTGGAGAAAATAAACGGCCAACAAATTTTGCTCAGAGGCCTCTCTTTCAGGCTTGAGGTTCTTTTTCGTGCCGTAAATGTATGACACGGGACCCACGGCTTTACTTTCCTTCCAAAGGAAGCCATACTTAGGATTTTTACGCCCGAAAAAATCCATCAGCCGGATTCGAACCTGCATTCTTGGGTGTAGGAGGCAAGTATGGTAACCACTACACTACCAGGACCGACTGGAGGGTGGAGGGAACAAAAAAGAAAGGTTCTAGCAAAAGGTAGGGTAGCTTTGAAAGCTATTATTGCCTGTAGGTATAAAGTGCCAGAAATGCATATGAAGTGATTGGAGAAAATATATACGGTAGTAGTAGAGGCTAAAATATGTTTGGGGTAGAAATTTGAGGTAGTGATGAGGATGGGTGAATGTAGACTTGATTCACAGGTATTTCTGCAAACAAATTATGGGCCTACAAAAAGCTCACCAAATGGGGTTCTAAAGGCTGAATTAGAGTTGGGAGTAAAGGAAAAATAATGACAAGAATTTTGAAACATTGGTTTAGGATTAAGAATTTAAAAGAGAATTGTTTTTTGAAACACTCTCTAGTAAGGTAAGAGAAACCGAGGGAAGGAAATACTTGGGTTAGTAGAATCAATGAGATAATGGAAAAAAACTGGCCTGGGTATGCTATGGCATGATAGAGAAAGTAAAGAAACAGGTTTTTGGAGAGAAATTAAATAAAGAATTGATGATATGGAAAGACAGGAGAAATTAGGTAGTTTTAGTAGTAAAAAGTCATTTAGGGTTTATAAGGGTTAAAGGAAATATGGGGTAGGGAGAATTATGTGGATGAGGGAGGGAATTGTATGGGCCCAGACAGGGATAGTGAATCTAAAAGGAATAGGAGGAGGTTTAAATATAGAAGAATGTCCAATGTGTGGAATGTGAGATAGTTACTGGCATGCAATTGTGGAATGTAGAGAAACTAAAGAAATGAGAGCAAAACTTACGATTGAGAAGCGAGATAACTTACCAACAGAGATAAGGGGAAACAAGTTGGTGGATATGAAAACAAAGCAGAAAATCTTGGAGTTTGGGAATTATTTAGGTAAGGTTAAAAGAAAATGGTTGAAGCAAATAAGTAAGAAATGAGGAACCAAATTGAGCAGAAACATAATTTAAGCCTTAAGCCGGTTTTGATTGAATTAATTTTGTAGATGTAAGTAGCCTGATAGTTCAGTAACCGCAAGGTTGAAACTATTTGAACCACTTGGTAAAACAGTAACTCGGAAAGATTTACTAGAGTGACTATGGTTGTATTTTCTTATGTGACAGTGATTGTAATAAGAGTACTGTGGAAATTTGTTGTATTATTAAGTGGAAATAAATTCATTTCAATACTATCCATCTCAAATAAAGCTCAGAACTGCATGTGGATAAATGAAAATGGCCCAAGACCAGTTGTTCCTGAACAAGATTTTATTCTTGGAAGCAAATGTTCACTTTTTCTTCAACTATGAAGGACTATTAGTGGTTGACTGAATGTCAAAAGGGATGACAATGAATGGAGAATACTATGGAACTTATATTTTGAATCCTTTATTTGAAGAACTGAGGCAGCAGTGTCCAAAGACAGGAATTTTGAGGCTGTTGCTTTTGCATGACAATGTGTCTCCTCACAAAACAGCTGCAAATTTGAGGAAACTGGAAGCTGCCAAAGTCTGATTGCTTGACCATTCACCCTACAGCCTTGCCCTTGCACTGTAACTTCCGATTGTTTCCTAGAGTGAAATCATGCATTGTTGGAAAAACTTATAAATGCGTGCAAGATCTTTCTCAAGCTACAAATTGAGCTCTGTTGACCATATCTCAGTTTTTTTTTTTGAGTAGTGTTTAATGCCCATTTTTACTACTGAGGCACTACAGATGGTGGACACTGATGATACATGAAATGAAATGATAAACTGGGAAAGGAAAATTTTTTTTTAAGAAAGTAAACATTCCAGGCCTAAGTTTAGGGTACCTCCCCGACATTTGCCATTTATGACTGGAAAAAAAAAACCCAGTCAGAGAGGACGGACCTGGTGGGATTCGAACCCCAGACCTCCCGCTCACGAGTCCACACCGTAACGACCTCGGCCACTCGTGGCGGTCCATATATCTCAGTCCAAGTACCATAGTGCCTTTGACAAGTGGTTCTACCCTCTACAACTTTGAGTTGAGAGAGATGGAGAGATGGAGAATACTTTGAAGGATTGTGAGGATAAGTTTTCGAATTCAGTCCTTAGCTTGGACTTTCAGGTGACACTTGCTAAACTTTTTGAAGTTCATTAACCTATTCTTGTTTTTATGCATGTATATTTTCTCCCATATTGTTGGCTCTATGGGTCCCTGAGCTGACTGTAATAGCTTCACTTCTTTCACTATATCATAATTTTCTCCCCCAAAATGAGACACCACTGCAGATTTTTTCTATAATCTCATTGGCATCTCATTTTTGGACAGAAAACCATGATATAATGGAAGAAATACAGGAACCCACAGAGGTAACAACTTGGGAGAAAATATACATGCATAAATGCAAAGATGATTAATGAACTGTGATACTCTTGCAGATGAAAACACTTTTTTCAAGTTCGTCTCATCCACCAGAGCAGAATGAGCATCTCCAGGGAAACACTAAGAGTCTTCTAAGATATTGAGGATGCAGTTGATGGTCTACAAATCATGTACTACATATAAACATATAAGTGAAGCCAAAAAGTGCATTTGGATCCTACTCTTATCAAAAGTAATTTGCTACTATACAAGTTCCAAATTACATTTAAAGTTAAGAGTTAGAAATATCATAAAATGATAGCTTTTTAAAATCAAAGGAACCATTTCATGTATTTGCAATGAATCAAAGCTAATTTATCATATGTTGCAACTAGTTGCTTAAGGTTAACATAGGATTTTCAGCATTACACTGTACTTAATACATATTTTATACTTTTTTTATCATTTATGCATTGTGTATTAAATGAAAAATTACAAATGGTTAATCTATTTTTTTTACTGTACATAATTGTAATTCATTGGCATGTGGTGACCCTTCAGAAAGATGAAGATTGATTGATTTGATTTATTTATGGATGTTCTTTAACATCTCAGGTCATCAGCGTCCCATTCAATTCAGGGCGTGAAACGGCTGACGAATTTTGCTCAGAGACCTCTTCTTTCAGTCTCGAGGTTTTTTTTCATGCCGTAAATGCACAACACGGGACCCACGGCTTTACTTCTCTTCCGAAGGAAGCCATACTTAGGATTTTTACACCCGAAAAAATCCATCAATCCTGGCCGGGTTTGAACCCGTGATTGCAGGTTTAGAAGGCAAGTATGGTTACTGCTACACCACCAGGACCGACAGAAAGATGAAGGAAGCACTGAGTGTTCACTAAACAATTATACATCAATACTCCTGCTGGAAATGGGGAGGGTGGGTAATGGAGAGAGTTGTGAAATATTGGTTTAGGATACACAGATGTCTGAGTTTTCTTTGTTAAATGAATGTTTAAAATTTCAGGAGTCTCGATTTCTATTGGGTAAACAAAGTTGGGGAAGAGTTAGCAAAGAATGGAATGTGTGATGTAGGGTTAAGAAGAAGTGATTTGGAGGGAGGTTTGATATACATGGACAGATATTACACGCAATAAAGAGGGGGAAGAGATCACTGGTGTTCTATTAGGAGACTAAAGGAGATGTTAAAAGAGAGTAAGAGTATTAGTAAATGTAATAATCAGGAGTGAGAAGGGATGGCATGGTTTATATTAGGAATCTGGATAAATTATTAGCATGAGTTTGACCTATATGTGGAAACCTGGAAAATGCAGAGCATATTTTGTATGAATGCTCGTGAACAAATGAATAACAAGTAATATATGGTAAATGGTTATGGTCGGTGTGGAGAGAGGATCTAATGACTTCAAGAACTTGTCAGAAATATTAAGACTTCATCCAAAAGTATTGTACTCATTTCAAAATCACTGGAGGCAGGAGCCTTCAGCACTAAATATACCAAGAAACAACTAGTACTCAGAATGTGTAATCAAACCATTGCATTCTTCTGTAGAAACAAAGACAAACTGTAATATCAATTTATTCTATGCAATATGCAATAATGTGTAATTTCTACAAATATTAGAATATTTGTGAGCTATTTTGTTATTTGTATTATAGTACCTACCTTTTATTGTACATAATAAATACCTATAATCAATATTTTGATTGGGGGTAACCTTTTCTAAAAGAATATTGGAATGACACGCAAATTCTTAATATACAGAGTTCCTCAAATTATGATACAGGAATATGAGATTCATTTTCCTTATTGTATATTCATTTTGGCATTTGGAGAAAGTTTCTTAAAATCTGCTAGTCTTTCCTTTCCTTGGCTGCTATCTGGTCAGTAAATTAATGGCTGGCTTCCATGCCTTGTTTAGCTGAAGTCCATGCCCTGTTGAAAGCAAGTCCTTAAATCAAAACCACAGGTACTGGAAATGCCTTATCATGGAAGCCAGTGAAACTAAATTGCAAGGATACTGAGAGGCATGGAAGTCAGCCATCATTGTAATTAAACAGACCAAACTGGAGGCTCACCCCCAAAAAGGGGGGGGAGAACCAGCAAAGACCAGCTGATATGGAGACAACTTAAGGAAAATTAACTTTTATTTTTATTTCTTTAATACTTTTGACCATCATGACTAAGCACAGGTAATGTTTAAAATATCTGAATAAACATTTCAAAGCATGCTCCACTGCAACATTATCTTCGATGTGTAACCAACTTACAGACTGCCACAGACCTCCCAGAGAACTACTCTATCCAGCACCAAATCAATCTATTAATGGACCATTCACATTCCTTAACACATGCATTGATCCTGTCCCAGACATCTTTTTGAACAAAGGGCAGCTCCTCCACTGGACCAATGACCAGACTAGATTCCATCTTATAAATACATCTTCTAGCATGTATCAACACTGGAGTACTCTGAAGAAAGCTATGAAGTTATGATGAGAACTTTGCTTGGCTGATTCCTGTGAAATAATTCGTTTTTTCATATGCCTGCAGCTAGCACATAAGAGGTATCATTGATATCTAATGTTCCAGTGTATTTTAACCAAATATATTCAATTTATTGGCATACATAAACCTTATATTTGGTTTGGACTTGAGACCTTTTTGCAATAAATGAAAAATTAACATGCAAAGCATTCAATGTTGCATTAAGAAGTTATTTAATATACCAAAGCTGACTTTTCAAAATTTTCTTTTTTGAAACCAACATAGATGAGATAATTAAAATGTAAATTGGAACTTGCACAGTGAAACTAATCATATAATTGATATCATTGTATGATTTAATTATCTATAAACTGTGCATAATGTTCTAAATAGTTTAACATTTGCATTAACTTTTCTAATTAAAAAAATACGGTATATAAAAATGATTGTAGTGTTTTAAGTGGACAAAGCTCTGGAAAATAGATTTATATAAGATAGACATTACATAATTTATAAAAATTACATAAAGTCTCAAAAGAGAAAAATATTTTGCATTAGCTGCATCCTTAGCTCCAACTTAGTTGGCCAATAGGCGTTCCCTTTCAGAACTAAAGCTGGTTTCTCTTGCACTATAACAGAAGCTAATTTCTTTATGTCTACTGCTACATTTGCATTAACTGAGCCAAACAATTGGAAAGCTGATATTTCACTCCAGGTAGTCCTGATCTGAATGTGTGGACTAATTATACTGCAGGCTCTTAAAAGGCCCAAAGGCAGATTAATGAAAATGAAACATTGAAATACTGAATGTATTCTCAAATACCTTAATACTCTTAACACTTATGAATCCTCTTTTTGTAAATTCTGGTTTACCACATCTTGAAGTTTTAGATTTCAACTGTTCAGCAGACTTTTATAAAGCATTTTTTTTCTGACACTGGATGTCACAATCTATTCTACATAACATCTTATACTTAAGGTCTATCATTTCATATTTTTTTCTTAATGGACCCATAATCATGATAAAAAAAATCCTAAGTATGGCTTCCTTTGGAAGGTAAGTAAAGCCATGAGTCCTGTGTTGTAGGTTTATGGCATATAAAGCCTGAAAGAAGAGGCATGTGAGCAAAATTTATTGGCCATTTCATGCTCTGAATTGAATGGAATGCTAGTGACCTGAGGTGTTTTATGTCCATAAATGAACCAAATAATGATCAAAGGGCAGTGTGTGATTTGCAGATTTCCCCCCTCTGAATTGAACCATCCCACTCACTGGATATGTAAACTACAATGCGATGTGATGCTTTCCCCCATGGTGTGGGATTTTTTCCTATGAGCAAGCCCCTGCTCATTTGCTGTGCCATGGAGAGGATAGCAAGCCTGCTTGTTTACTTTCGACTTCACTGACTGTCTCAGTTGTAATGCAGCTGTTCCTGGGTGATGTTATGTTTGTTTCTTAATTCTGTAGTGTACATAAAGAGTATTATAACTCGTTTACAACAGCACAGCATGTCTTTATGTATGATGCATATGCGTTAAATGAGTGGTGAAAGAATCATAGGGCCAATTTTTTGAGCATACAGTTGATTATGCTACATGATACTTGAAAGTATAATGGTTTCTAATAAAACCTGCTTATTACTGTATGTACATTTGTCCTTTGAGGGGGTGCTTGCAATTATTTTTTTGATATTGTTAAATTAGAAAGTGTGGAAGGGTAAGGTATTTTCAATATAGCAGTGCTAGCTGATCTTGAAAAGAATAACAAATAAGAGTAATAAAAAACA
Organism: Metallyticus violacea; assembly: GCA_030762175.1. Classification (NCBI taxonomy): domain Eukaryota; kingdom Metazoa; phylum Arthropoda; class Insecta; order Mantodea; family Metallyticidae; genus Metallyticus; species Metallyticus violacea. The sequence continues at coordinate 104,079,574 of CM060840.1, read as the reverse complement.
TGTTGGTATTGCAATAGATATGCATCAACAATGCTTGCATCTTACAAAGATGTAGCTGCTCTTCTGCATAAACACTTACAATGTTGTGCATTGCATGAATCACAAATGGAAATAGCTGGGCATTTTTTTTTGATTGATTTATTTATGGACACTCTTTAACATCTCAGGTCATCAGCGTCCCATTCAACTCAGGGCGTGAAACGGCCGACAAATTTTGCTCAGAGGCCTCTCTTTCAGGCTTGAGGTTCTTTTTCGTGCCATAAATGTATGACACGGGACCCACGGCTTTACTTCCCTTCCGAAGGAAGCCATACTTAGGATTTTTACGCCCGAAAAAATCCATCAATCCTGGCCGGGTCGAACCCGGGTTTTGGGCGTAGGAAGCAAGTATGGTAACCACTACACCACCAGGACTGACTATAGCTGAGCATTATGTGACAGATGTGTACCATATAGTCTCTTTTAGATTCCTTATATTCTGTGTTTTCTCAAAGTCCCAAAAATCAGAGACTGTCCAGCACTTCTAGAAAGCCACAGTTCTCTTGTCCATCCTTTTGGAAAGATAAGTCATGATGGTTCCTGATCAATTCATGAAATCTATAATTTAAAGATTGGCAAAATATGTCACAAAGTGTTGCTTATAATGGAATTAGTTGTACTTTATGAGGCCGTAGAAGTTATGAAAGAATCCTTCTTTATGTAAAACAGAAATTCTTCAGTTTTTAGAGGAAAACAAGAAATTGACATGGCTATAAAAACTCTTGAACATAAAAAACAAATGACTTGCCACATATTAAAATGGTAGTATAAGAACTGCAGGAAAACAGCACTTTCAAAGAAGTCGCAATTAAAGAATTGTTATGTGGTGAATATAACAAATTTAAAATATTTTGAAAGACGCTTTTTCAGTCTTTGGCATATAATATTAAAAAGCCTTTTTAAAGACTTGGATTTGTTTTCAGATGTAACCTTATTAAATCCAGATATGTGGCCTTCAGACGGACATGAACCTGTGTTTTGTGGTGACATTTTCCTTGTTTAGGTAAAAAGTGGATTTTAAATTAAGAGAACTTGTGTGCATCATAGTTAAATATTTTCACATCTATAAAGAAAATCCTTAACACATTCTTACTTCAGTGAAAGAACTCGTGAAATCAATCAAAATTATACCTATATCTACGGCTGAATATGAACGTGGATGTGCATTTAGTGAATCTAACCCAAACTGATCAGAGAAATAATTTACAAATCCTAACACTTTCAAAGCTTACTTTTTATTTCAAGTTCAATGCAGAAATGTATGTAGCAAAATTGATAAAATCTCAGCATCACAGTGCCCTTGACAAACCAACATCTTCGGGAATAGTCTCATTCATCTTGTCTATTAAACTAAACTATGTAAGTTATAAAAGAAGTATATAGTCTGATTTTGTAAAATTAATGGTACACAAAAAATATATTAAGAAATTATATATCAGTAAATATCATTTATATATATATGCTAACCCACTAAGACCATTCCAGTAGTAAAAGTACAACTCACACACGCCAAAGGGATAAATACATATGCCCCCTGAATGGAAAATAAGTTCTATTTTTTTAGGTTTCCAATCATCTACTATGGCTTGACACAGTGATATTACTAGGGCTCAGATTTTAGTACCTAAAAATCTGAAAAATATATATGTGCTGAAAATGTGCACAAAAAAAAAAAGTAAAAATAATTATATAAACGACATGTAGGACTCAACAGTGAAATTTATGCTATGCCTTGCCAACTGCTGAATTGCATGGTTGGTCCTGGTGATGTAGTAGTAACCATAATTGCCTCCTAAACCATTTAATATGTTACCAAATTTTCCATGTAAAAGCATAAAGAACTCATTTCAACTAACAGAGAAGATTAAGAACATTAAATTATTACCATCTGATACATTAATTTCTTTTAATGTAGCATCATTGTTTCCAAGTATACCAAAAGAAAAACTTTTACTTTACTAAAATGAGTGGTTAAATGAGATTGGAATTAATAAGATACATAAAAAGGAATATATTAACCTCATAAATATTTGCATAAATCAATAATTTTTTACATTTAGAGAAAAATTTTATAAACAACAAACAGGACTTACTATGGGCAGCCCTTTATCACCTTTTTTTGGCAAACCTCTTTATGAGCAGATTTTAGGTGCACATTACTTCTGCCTTTCCACACTTTTTTAAGATTTGGTACAGATACGTAGATGACATTTGTTCAATTGTAAACAAAAATCTAATTGATGATGCCTTAAAGCTGCTGCATATACAAACAGAAACATTTCTTTTACATGTGAGATAGAAAATGATAACATGTTACCATTTTTAGATATTAAAATTATGAAGAACCATGAGAATCTGAGCTTTGGGATATATAGAAAAAATACACATACAGATAATCATATCAAGGCAGATGGTTTTAACCCTTTAACACACAAACATGCAGTTTTCAACAACTTGACATATTGTTTGGTTAATTTACCAATTAGTAAAGAAGAGTTTAAAAAAGAATACACTAAAATAGAAGAAATGGCAATTTTAAATGGCTTTAATAAAGACCTAGTACATAAAAAGGTGGAAAGATTTAAAAGGAAAAAACTTATCAGAGATACCATCACATTACACTGGGTAACAAAAAAATAATTTTTGAATGTTTTGAGCACTTCATGAGGCAATTCCTACTAATTTTGGGTTGAGAAAAACAAATATGACAATGAAAATTTTTTATTAGCTCTAGTTTCTATGATATACACAAGGTGGAAGTATTACATATTAACGGATTGAGAGAAAAGGATACATTTTAATTACATACATGCTGACAACAATGAAAGTGCATTTGATTTTTTTAACTGGTAATTACATGCTAAGAGTTCTAAATTGCTGGAAAAATACTTCGCAGGAAGTCGTGTCTGAAGAGAATCATATGGTGGCCTATTGACTTCGTCGTCTTTTAGCTTGCCTCTTCTGATGGAGTTCCGCAGAATCCCTATACAAAGACCAACAGTAATCCGCAAGCATTACTTCATTCCAATGGCCCTGATATCTTTGTTCCATAACAGAAATGTCCTGATGGAATCTCTCCCCATGTTCATTACTAACAGCTCCACAACTAGGAGGGAAAAAGTCTAGGTGGGAGTGGAGAAAATGGATCTTAAGGGACATGTTGCATCCAAGGTTACGGTATTTTTGCAGGAGCACTGTCACCAAATGCTTGTAGTTGTCATCTCTTTTGTTGCCTAAAAATCCATGAACAACATCCTTGAAGGCTTCCCAAGCTTCCTTTTCTTTCCCCTCCAAAACTTGGTCAAATGCAAGATCCTTTACAAGTTCTCTTATTTGTGGTCCGACAAAAATGCCTTCCTTAACTTTTGCATCACTTAATTTCGAAAATTTCTCTCTGATGTACTTAAAGGCCCATCCTTCTCGGTTCATAGCTTTGACAAAGTTTTTCATCAAACCCAGCTTGACATGCAGGGGTGGAAGAAGAACGTCTTTTGGGTCACAAGAGGCTTGGCAGTCTTTACAAGAGGCGTCAGATTGCGTTTCTGTGAGGAAAATGTTATTTCACCACAAATATAACAAAAGTTATTCACCATATTTACACATTTTCGTGGCATTTTTACAAATTTTACACTAAAAAAGCACTCGCAAACCAGAAATTTTGCATTAATTTGAGTAGAAACTACATATAATTCACAGTCACAGCAACAGTATCTATGTTTATGACTTACAAACAGCTGAAGAGCATTTGTGTTTTGTTATTTGACAGGTGTGCCAACTCTCCCCCAAAAAATCCCCCAAATTTAAAATCTTTACTCTAAAAATAAAATTTCATTTTATCTTCAAAACAAGAGCTAATCTATCATTTTTATGGTGATTTTTGAATTCAGCAGATGGAAATACATGTAAATTCACTATTTTTAAGCCCAAAACATTTTCATTGTTGCCCAGTGTTATCAGCAGATGTAAAAAAAAAACAATTTTCAAAAAATTTACATATCATCCAAAAGCAATGAACAAATTTCAAATAGTTTCAAAGGTATTTCAATTAGCACCCATCGACAGATTTCATTTAGGAAACATCTTGAAAGATAAAATGGCTGTAAAGACCCCATAAGAGAAAAAAGCAGATATTTACAGAATAACATGTGCAGATTGTGATAAGATCTATATTGGAAAAACAATGAGAAATATAGGCACATGTTTAGAAGAGAATTTCAGGAACATAAAATATAAACAGACAGATAGATCAACTGTGGCATATCATTTTTGGACTAAAAAACATGAGATTGTGAAGAAGGTGGATTTATTAAAAGAGACTCAGGGACATATAGAACTGGATACTTGGAAAAAATTTACATTCATAAATACAGAGATCGATTGATGAACTTTGATATTCCAAAGGTAGAAAACACCAATTTTAAGTACATTAAAACACCAGGGTAGCACTTCATCTCTACAGAGATTCTCCAATCATTTGTACCCTGGCCGAAGATGAAAACAAAGGTCTTTGAAACCGGTTCCAAATATCACACAGGTAAATGAAGCAATAAGAGTGTTTAGTACGACATATATCACATGATTTATTCATATTCCAAGATTGTGAGTTCAATCCCAGCCAGGATCGATGGATTTTTTCCAGTGTAAAAATCCTAAGTATGGCTTTCTTTGGAAGGGAAGTAAAGCAATGGGTCCCATGTTGTAGATTTCGCATGTAAAAGAACCTGAACCTAAAAAAAAGAGGCCTCCGAACAAAACTGATCGACCATTTCACACCTTGAATTGAATGGCATGCTGATGACCTGAGATGCTAAAGAGCGTCCATAAATAAAACCAAATCAATAAAAAATCAGCAGGTATAATGTTGCAGTGGAGGCATGCTCTGAAATATTATTGAAATCATTATATGACTGAGTTAAACTAAACACTCTTATCTCCATTTACTTGTCTATAAATGTAGAGCTGGTTTTATGAACCCTCATTTGCATCGTCAGCTAGAAAATTGACTAATGGATACTTTGTTACGTTGTGGGAATGTGTATTCTGCTCTGGTGGAGGTGTGATGAACTTAAAGTTTATGTCTTCATCATCGGAAGTGTCGAAGCTCATTAGACTATCTTTGTATTTGTATATGTAGATTTTTTCCCATGTTGCTAATTCTGTAGGTCCTTGTACTGATTTCAATAATTTTGCTTTATTCATTATGTCATGGTTTTCTGTCCAGAAATGAGATACTACTGTTGAATTCTGCATTTGCTTTTATTTTATGTTCCTGAAATGTTCTTTTAACCATGTGCGTATTTCCTATGTAGACTTTTTCACATTCTGCACAATTTATTTCGTAAATACCTGCTTTTTTCTCATGTGGAATACTGCCATTAACACTGTTTATCAGGAGATTTTTAACATTAAATCTGTTTACAGGGGCTGGCATTTTCCTGTTGCATGATATCTGCTGGTCAAATGTGATAGTTGTCTTTGGAAACCCCTGATAATGCTTGGAATGTTGCCACACATACAAATAGTATCTCACTATTTTTATTCTTTATTTTATACTTTACAAAAACCACATGTTTCCCTTTCCCTTTTTATCTGCTGTCTACTTTCTTGCATTTTGAGATGTGATTTCCAGGAACTTTGATAAAAACCTATCCTGGTCAATTTTGTTCAAACCAATTATGATGGTGAAAAGTGTGATATCTTCATCAGATAAATCAGGTGCTTTGCATGCTTTTCCTTCCTAAAGAATTTGCATTCATTGATATATCTAGAAGCCTGCGTGAACTTTCAATATTTGGCACTTTCTTGTTCTTTCTGGGCTTCTTAGATGCTTTTACCTTTGGTTTTGGCTTCCTATAACCGATGTCTCAATCACAAGTATGTTTTTCAGAATCACTTGAATGAATCACCAATTATAAAGGTTACAGCATATGTTTTTAATGCAAACTTTTCCATGCAAAGGCTAGCAAAAAATGGCAAACACAAATTAATGTGAAGTGAAATGCAATTTTGCATTATTGCTTTTGCTGGGAATCTCTCATTCACTATTTGAACCTCATCAGACATCATCTTTTGTCTGTAATGCAGTTTGCATTTATTGACGTTTGCTTTCGCCGATTCAGATATAGTGAGATTTACAAAAACTCATGATTTTCATTGCCTTGTGGCTTCAACAAAAAACCAGCCATAGATAAATTATTTCTTAAGGTCATGCAGGAAAACAAAATATATGTATAACTGCAAGAATCTGAATTTTGAAAATTTGAAAAAAGACTTCTCAAATCCCTTAAATTTGTCATTCATTCTTGCCCATACTTATCTCCTGCTTCATCACAAATTTCAATATATTTTTCTCTCTCCCATTCCATTTTCAATCCACTATATAGTTTTAAAGATCTCTACAATACATTAAAACTACCTGTAATAAGTTACCTTCATTATTGCAGGAGGCATTTTTTTGGAAACACTACTACCTGGAAATGCATTGTTGCCTATTGCTCAGAGCAGAAAGGACAAAAGCCCTGGATATCAGGTGCTTCAGAACTCAACTGGCATTTCTCAATTACATATCTGACAGCTTGTTGAGAAAACTGCACTCAATATTAGATGAACATGTGGAACAAATAAATTTAAAAAACTGGAGAGGAAAAAAAAAATTTTTCCGAAATAAATTATTTAATTAGGCTTTATTGTTCCATAAAATAACTAATGGAACAAATTATACAAAGTTTACAGAAACACTCTGTTATATTAATGCATGGAAAACAGTGCTATCAATCTTATTTTCTTTGGTATATATAGTGATAGCTCATTTAAGCCTTTAATTTAAATGTATGGTATTTGAGATAATGTGGTTGACCACCTATTCTGAAATTTGTAGCTGTTGAATTTAACTAAATTCAAATGGTTTATATGGTCTGCTAGAACCTGGAACAGATATAAGACCTCAGACTTTATTGCTTTTATCAAAAGTGATGCAATACTGGTGATACATGAGATGAAAACACGTGGTGTTGGAGGAACAGCTGAAAGAAAATGACACAAGGGAGGATCAGGAGAAGCAAAGAGGGGAGGTGAATGGAATAAATCTTCAAGCCAGCAAAACAGGATGGAGAAGCAGCTATTGGGGGGAGGAAGCAGCATCGCCAAGCAAGCAAATTGTACCTGAGAAACAGCTAACTGAGGAGGTAAGAACAATGGCATCAGGTGCAGTGGCAGGTTTAGTGTTTGAACAAATACTGAACTTAACATAGTATCTACACCTAGAAAAAGCATTTTGCAAATACAGGTTTATGTGGGGGAGAGACAGGTAACTGATACACTGACAAGAAGTAAGGCCAGGCTACAGCAATTTAGTTTTCAGAGAAGAGGATCTGTATAGTTTTGAGGGTTATATTCTGAAATGTAGGTTTATTTGAAAAAAAAAAAAATGAGGAAAAGGGGAAATATGTTCATTTCTAAATAAAGTGGATGTGATATGAGAGTAGGTCCCTAAGTTTCTGGCCTAACCATTTTCACCCTTTATTGCAATACACACTCTCATCTTTGATTTAACATTTTAATCCCCCCCCCCCCAAATAGAAATATTGTCTGCAAAATGGGCATAAACAACAGCCATCACTTCTTCGTCACACTTAAATGTCCTTCCTCGAAGGTCCTTCTTGAGTTGTGAGAAGAGAAAATAGTCATTGGGAGCTAGATCTGGGTTGTAGGGTGGATGGTCCATCTCCTTGAAGCCGCATTTCTTTACAGCTTCCTTTGCAACAAGAGCTGTGTGCATAGGCGCCTTATCGTGAAGAAGGTACACACCATCACTCAGCTTTCCTCGCCTTTTCTCTTTGATGGAAGCATGTAGTCTGTGCAGTAGGCCAGCATAGTACTCCCCATTTACTGTGGTGTTCCTTTCCTTGAAGTCAATGAAGGGTATTCTTTCACAGTCCCAAAAGATTGTGGCCTTGATGATCTTGTTAGTTGACTGAGTGGCCTTGGCCTTTAGAGATGGTGCTTTGCCAGGTTTATGTCACTCCATTGATTCTCTTTTGAACAAGGGATCATAGTATAATTTCCTGTAACAGTTGACTGAGTGGCCTTGGCCTTTAGAGATGGTGCTTTGCCAGGTTTATGTCACTCCATTGATTCTCTTTTGAACAAGGGATCATAGTATAATTTCCTGTAACAATGGTTTTCATAACTTCTCTCTCGTCATGGCAGAGCTCCAAAAAAGCCTGACAACAGATGACTCGCTGCTGCTTTTGGAATGAGGAAAGAAATCTAGGCACCCATCTTGCACCAACCTTATTCATGTTTAAATGTTCATGAATAATTTGAAGGACTATTGTTTTAGAAAGGCCCAATCTTGCTCCAATTTCTGTAATTTTGAGCTGCCAGTCTTCCATAATTTCTCCTTCCACAAGAGCAATGTTTTAAGGAGTGAGCACCTTCATAGGCCGACCTTCATTTTCAATGCTTGAGCAACTTTAATGCAAAAGTAGGAGAAAGTAAAATAAAGTTAATAGGTCCTGAATGCGAATTAATAGAAAAGCTAGGTGAGACAAAGGAGGAGGAGTAAAGACAAAATTTTGAATAGAGAAGGCAAGAAACTGATTTTCCAAAGAATTTAATATGATGATGTGTAATGGGATAAAAGGGAAATATGAAATGGTAGAATTCACATTTGTGAAAAAAAAATGGCCATAGTATTATAGACTATAGTTATATTCAGTGGATTTAGATTCTTTGCCTTACCACACTCTTCACCATACCATCCCTTTTTCTTATTGATTGGATATTCTTTACCTCTTATTTTTGCTCCTTCCTATTTCACTATCTCCTGTAATCTTAACACAGCTTCCTCAATTCCCTTTCTCTAAGCAGTTCCTCTATCCCTATTACCCTTAAAGTTCCTATCTGCAAACTTAATTCCTCCAGAAATGCTTCTAATTCCTCATTCCCCCATTTATATTTTTCAATTTTAATTCCTTCTTGTTCAGAGACTTGTAGTTCCCTCTTTAATGTGCTTTAGCCCTTATAGGAAAATGAATACATTTAACAATTCAAAATTGACAAGATAAGAGGGAATTGAGAAATTGGAGGCAAATGGGTGATCAAGAAGAAAGGGATAATTTTATAATTGAAAGGTGGGGATATAAATATCTAACAGAAGTAAAGAAGAAAGAGTGGCAAGGAAATATGAGTCAGAAGTTATATGAGACAGCAAGTGTTTATGAATGTAAAACAATTTGGGCAATAGTTAAGGGAATGTACTCGCACAAGGATGGAGTAAGAATAACATAAGTGCAGAAGATTGGATAAGATATTTCCAAAATCTTATAAGAGTAGCAGCTCAATAGCCAGAAGTTATGGGTAATGGAAAATGTATATTTTATTGAATAATTAGATATGCAGATAGGAGTAGATGAAGTTTAAGAACAAATTAGAAGACTAAAAAGTAATAAAGCAAATGGATTTAATGGAATACCAGGGGAGTTTTGGGAAGCATGGAGCTTAGGATTATGTTTATTAGTTAGGATATTAACTTCCATTTTTAAAGGAAGCAGTGTTCCAAGGAGTTGGAGAATAGCAATAGTCTGCCAAAATTTAAGAATGAAGTAGATGTGAACATCCCCTCTAATTACATAGGAATTAGCTTGCTATCTGTACTAGATAAGTTATACACAGATTTTAGCAGAAAGAGTGCAAATGTGGGCAGGAGAGGAGAATAAGCCATTAAAATTTCAGTAAGGGTTTAGGAAGAATAAGAGAACAATTGATATCTTTGTTATTGATACATTGGCAAATAAGTAATTTAGCAACAAAGAGGGAAATAGTATATGTTGTTTGTGGATTTTGAAAAAGCTTTTGACACAATAAACTGGGAAGCATTATGGGTAAAAGTGCATAAAAAGGGAATGAGTAATAGGTTCATAAAAATATTACAAAGAATATTACTGATAATGAGTTTTGTATAAACATGTCAAGTGCAAAATAACCTAATTATTCCAAATAATATAGGGTTAAGGCAAGGCTGTAAATTAAGTCCTGTACTATTCAATTTGTTTATTGATGATATCTTAGAGGAAATTAATGCAGTAAATATCATATTCCAATAATTACCAAAAATGGAACACCTGGTTTGTTATTCGAGGATGATCTTGTTGCAGGATCAATATCTATTGAGGGATTAATTAAATCAATTGAAGAATAGATCATTTTTGCAAGAAATGGAGTTTGTTTATTAATCTAAGCAAATAAAAAAGTATGGTTTTTAAAAAGGGCAATAAGTTAAGGAAAGATGAGAAATGGTGTTGGCAAGGAAAAGAAATTGAGGTGGTACCAAATTTAATTACTTAGAAGTAAGATTAAGTAATAAGGGTGTATAGAGTGATCAAAAGAGATGATACAAGCTAAAGGAAAACTTTCTCTGAAAGTTATAAGGATATGTTTGGATAAAATACCAGAAATACAAGGGAGAGAGTATATTGGCAGTGGTGGAGGCTAAAATGCTCTATAGAGTAGAGAATTGGGGGTTTAAGAGGAAGGGTGGGCTAGTGTGAATATGATACATACAAACTTCTGCAAACAAATACTGGACTTACCAAGAGCCTCGCCAAATGGCATTGCTCAAAGGGAAAATTATTGAAAGTGTATTGAAATACTGGTTTAAAATTAGAAAAATACAGATGAACATAGTGTTTTATATCAGTGTCTGGTAGGTCAGCAAAGACTTAATTAAGATGCTACTTGGCTTAACAAGGTAAAGGAAAGTCTAGAAAAAACTGGTTTTGGGGACATGTGGAGAACTAGGAGAGCAGAAATTAGGTTAACAATCAAAGACATTGAAAGGCAAGGAACATTTACTAATTTTAATTTCAAAACATCATTAAGTATATACAGAGAAATGAAAGGAGTTTGGAGCAGGGAAAATTATGTTGAAATATGTGATACAGCAGAAAGAGAGGCTTTGTGTGGACAAGAACAGGGGTTGTGAAATTGAAGAGTTTAAGTTAAAGGGGGAAGCTGGATAAATGTTCAATGTGTAGCCAGAAAGACAATAATTTGCATATGTTATTAGAATGTGAGGAAACTAAGTTTCTTAGGGAAAAGCTGGGAATGCAGAGATTGTCCAATCTATTCAGAAAAAATTACAGGGAAAAAGATGTTGAATGTTAAATCAAGAAAAGACATGGTGGATATTGGCATTTATTTAGGTAAAGGGAGAGCAAAATGGTTGAAAAAAATTAGTAAGCAAGGCAAAGAAGAAAGTGTAGAATGTGAGGAATTAGGTTGAAATAGTAGGAAGGGCTTATAACTCGGTAACTGCAGTGTTTGCATATATTGGCCACCAGGAAATACAGCAACTTAGGATGTTGAAATTCAGTGAGTTATAATTTACTAAATATATGGGTTATTAAATTTTGTGGATCTAGTGCCTTCTGGATTTGCTGAAGTCACTGTTCCTATTTGTTATATTTTAATTGGCTTTTCACATTCATTTTGTTATAAATATTTTGTATGTAGATGTACCATGTAGGGGTATATTTGTAATAAATTTCAATTTTAATAGAATATCAGAACCCAAGTCTTCTGGCTATTCCAGTAGGAAACCGCTGATGAGATGAAAACAAGGGTTCAGGAATTAGTTAAATACGTAAAATTAAAGGAAAATGTATTGAAAAGGTATAATTTCTTAAGTGATGTAGTTTAGATGATTATATCTTAAGGGCGCAAAACAGCTATGGTCATTAGCGCCCAGATGTAGTTTAGGAAGTCATGAAAGGTGGGAGAAAAAAAAATACAGTAAATTTAATTGTACTGTTATTTGTTGAAATAAATTCATTCAAACATGAGATGAAACAATAAATTGGAAAAGGATTTTTTTTTGTAAGGGAAGAAGCATTTCAGTTTCCAGCTACCTCCCTGGAATTTGCCATTTATGAGTGAGGAAAACCTGAAGAAAACCTCAGTCAGGAAGAGTGATCCTGGCATAAATCAAACCTAGACCTTCTGGCCATGACACTGTGCCTTAATAGCCTTGGCCAGACTTTATGAATTAAAATTCATCCAGCTTTACTCTCATCTTAATGTTAAGAGTTATCTTTTTTATAATGCTTCCAGAAAAAAGTATATAAATGATATATGTTTATAACAGTTAATAATAGTCTACAAGCATGAGTGCTTTCTGCTACTCTTTGCCATATAGAATAATTCAATTCTGCCAAACAGGTCCTGTTAACTATCACTGTTTTAGAGCACAATAGCCCAGTATGTATTTCTTATTCTTTATGTACAGCTCTTTCACTTGGTTTATGTCACCATTCACATCTAAAGTTAAAACTGGTGCAGGTACATCATTTGAGTGAAACAGCCATTTCTCATACGCATCATGTAACTGCTTCAGATATTCCAGGGATACAGTCCTTTCTTCAGAATGATTACGCATTTGTATTCTTTTGTGCACAATATCAGGACTGCTACGAAGATATACTGCAAAATAAAGCACTTTATTAGATTTTTATTTACAACCAAGGCTGTAAATATGAGTGATATTATATATTTAATGCATTTGGATTATAAGGTGGTTGAGAAGATCAAGCTTAGTTTATAAACTAACTAAACACTTGGATTTACTAATGAATTACCTAGTAGCATATTTCAAGTTTTGAATGCTGTTAATAAAATTTAAAAATGCCAATTTATTTGTGTGTTTAACATTTGAGCTCTGAAACAGTTAGCAATAAAATGCCAATAAATACAAATGTCTGGAAAGTTTCCAGCTGCAAAGTCTTTATAATATAACCGTACACCCTGTAGGACAGAACCTTAAAGCTTGCATAACTAGTTAGTTAATGCAGAGCTTTTCAATCAGTTGTGAAATGAGGTAGAGAGAGCTTGTTATTGTGATTCACAATAGTAGATGAATCAGTAGATGTGCATCAAGTTTCATACTTTAAATATGAACATTCATTTGCAGATATGTTGCATTGATAAAATGTTTTCAAGAATGATTGATGAATGTATTAAATATGTCCAGAGATATTTCAAAGATGGTTCAGAATCTATTAAAAACAATTTGTGTTCTGGAAAACCTTTAACAAGCAGAACATCTCATAACAATGAATATTTGCTGATGGTTGACAATGTGAGATAGGATGATTTTGACAGAGGATCTAGGCATAAAACATATGGTATATTTTGTAGAACGTACTATAATGGCAATGGCAATAGGAATTTTGTACTGAATTTGAGCAAACTTATCACTAAACAGAGATTTATAGTTGCGACCCAGAAACAAAAATCTATTATACCCAATCAAAATATTTTGAATACCCATATCTCAAGAAGACACAAAAAATCAGAATGAAAACAAGATAAAGTTTTCAGGTTTTTTCCATCATAAGTACTCTCCTGGAGACCAAACATTAAATAAGGACTCTCTGAAATTCTTAGCCAGCATAGACAAAGAAGAAAATTTCTGCAGTTGTGCAGATGGCGACTTACATCATTATCAATACAGTATGCCTTCCCACTCTTCAATTTTCAGCCATTTTTTTGGGGGGGGGGGACTTTACATCCTCTAAACATATGAGCCTCCCATATTTGGTTCTGCGACCTTACACTTTTCCCAAACTCTAGCAGCTGTACAGCATCTAAGAACTGTAATATTTATTATTACTTACACTATTTTCGTAATTTCAATACACCCTATAATTTCCTGATATTCCTAGAGAAACACACAGAAATATACTCAAATAAGTGTACTTACGAAGCTGTTGACAATGGAGTGGTATATATATAAACAATGTATACAGTTTTTTTCACACTAACTCCATTCACTTACATAAATTTGGAACACATGTTTCGGGAGCGATCCCTCCCATCTTCAGCCTGTTGACTGTCTAGACAGTCTGTCTAGTTTGTCAACAGGCTGAAGATGGGAGGGATCGCTCCCGAAACATGTGTTCCAAATTTATGTAAGTGAATGGAGTTAGTGTGAAAAAAATTGTATACATTGTTTATATGTTTATACACAGAAATATGTTTATTAGGTCAAAAATACATAAGTGAAGACAATACTAAACTTTCTTTAGCAAGAATTTTCACAGTGAAATACAGTATAATATAACAAATTATTATTGACAGAATCACTCAAATTTCACTAATTTTGTTCCAGCTACTTGGACAGGTTTCAAAGGCTGTTGCCTTCATCTCAGCATGGTTCCACTGTCACAAAATCAGTGAAATTTGAGTGATTCCCTCAATAATAATTTGTTATATTATCTATAGGATAGAGATTAGTAACACTGAGTCAATCTGAGTTATACCATACCTGCAAACCACAGCAGCAAAGGATCACATGGCGTTTTATGACAACTCTTGAACTCTGTTTGCCCTTATGAAGTGATGCAGATTGTAAACCTATAGTTTGACTCAGCATGTGGTTCATAAGAGTCCTTTGGAAGTATTCTGTTTCTATACCCTTCCATCATCAGCAGTAGAACCATGCTGATGATGAAGGCTGCAAGTACGTGGAACAAAATCAGTGAAATTTCAGTGATTTCCTCTTGGAAAAATTGCATTATACTATATTTCACTGTGAAAATACTTGCTATCTAAACTACATTTAAGAAATGTGTTTGTTTGAATCATGTGCTCTGATGGCTGCATGGACAAAAGCTCGCACCTGAACTACTTAAGTTTGAATCCTCATTATGCTTGAATTTCATTTGTTAGTTTTTGTAAGTAAAATTAACATTTAATATATGACAATAATATTTATTCTTAATGGACAAGATATATTTGAATTTTAAATGCAGAATCCTAAATTAATCATTTTCACTTTCAAAATAAATGCCATTCTAAAGTCAAAAGCTAAAAAGAAAATATAAATTTCCTTAATATTGATTGTGTAAACTCTGCTTCTTCTATTGTCCTCATTCTTTATCACTGGCACTGGCATGTTCATGCATGTGCATGTTACAGAAAGTTGCAGAATAAAACAGTCTTGAGCTCTGCTTTGTTTGTTAGCAATCATAGTGAGCTCCACAATGGCTGAGTGAACACTCAAAGATAAAACCACAAGGATATTACTATTTACATGTAAACATTGCAGGCTACTGTGTCTCAAGCAGCAAGATCATTTAAATAAGTACATCTACAGCTATGAGGTGGATGTGGTTATAAATCAGTCCTGGTAGTGAGTGGTAACCATTCTTGCCTCCTAAACCCAAGATCACAGGTTCAAACCCAGCCAGGATCGATGGATTTTTTTGGGTGTAAAAATTCTAAGTAAGCTTCCTTTGGAAGGGAAGTAAAGCCATGGGTCCCATGTCGTAGATTTATGGCAGGAAAAAAAACCTCAAGCCTGTAAAAAGAGGCCTCTGAGCAAAAATTTTCGGCCATTTTATGCCATGAATTTAATGAGATGCTGATGGCCTGAGATGTGAAAGAGCATCCACTCTGTAACAAGAAGTAATTCTCATTTCCCTAGGTCCAAATGCACAGGCTTACAAGGTTTAATTGCTGCAGGGTTCTGCATGATCAACTGTTAAGGAATGCCTTGAAGATATTCATAGATGAGGTAACATTTTTATTTACAAAAGGGGGAATCAGTCCAGGGGAACACAATAAGATGAAAAATAGTGGCTCGGCTGTGCATCAAGAGTGCATATCTGTGTTATTTGGGGTTGGATGTTACAGAATGGCCTGGATATGTTGTGTTGGCCTGATGACACACTAAACAGTCATCAATATAAAATCATACTCAAACACATCAAGGCTTCCTTTGTAAGAGAGATATTTTGTTAGAATCATTGAATTTCAACAGAATAATTATCCTGTCTATGCATGTCAACAGGTTTCAAAGTGGTTTTTGTAGAGGCAAGAAGATAGCTTTGAACCCTATTGAAAATGTGTGGTTAGAAGCGAAAAATGGATTTAAATTGGCCTGCACAAAAGCAGAGGACAAAAGAAGCATTGTGAGATCAAATACAGGATGCTTGGGAGAAAGTATCCTCCTCCAGTCAAACTTTGTGTACCATTTTATCTTATCTATGCCCCAAAGAATGAGAGCAGTAATAGAAGTGGAGGGTTTTCATATCCAACATTAAGCTACATTATTTTCTCCTTAGATTTTCATTTAAGAATATTCATTAACTTCCTAAAAAAAAAAAGACCCCCCCTTGGGTGAGCATAAATGCCTTAAAATTCAAATAAGCCTTTGTAATTGGAAGTTATATTATCATGCCTTTACTAAACATTGCTTTAACATGCAAAAAATAAAAATTAAAACAATATATATATATATATATATGAAACATAAAAATAAAGAAACACTATTAACAATGTAACAAATTAACACTAATAATAAAAGTAGATAAAGATATAACACAGAGAAAGAGTCACACTTGAAATTGCTATATTTCGAATTACTGCGAGTTCTTCAATGGCAAGAAGCTAGACAAGTGAAGGTGATAAAAGTAAATATTGAGTATCGAAGGTAACGTTATGCATGGAAACAGATGAAACTAGATATGAGAGTGTGGGAAGAAAAAAACTAATATGTAAGATTTAAACCAGGTGGTATACACGCTTTATGTAAAAATATAGCTGCCATTTCTCTATCTCTGAGTAAACTTTCACAGCATTGTGTAGGTAAAGCATCAATAAGAGTTAGACTAAAAGCATCATCAAAATCCTCACAGTGAGATAAGACATGTTGGGCAACCGGCAAGGGAGACTTGGTTTTAACAGAACGTCTATGATTGTTCATGCGTAGCGAAACAACAGTAGAAGTTAAACCAATATAAAATGCTTTACAAAGCTTACAAGATAACATATATACGACATTCTTGGAAGAACAGGTAGCAAATGAAGAAATGTTGAATTCCTTGGATAAATTAGGGCTATGGAATGATTTGCACGGCATAATTAGTGCACAGGTTTTACATTTAGGACGTTGGCAAGGATACGAGCCAGCAAAGGGACGTGGTAAATTCGGAGAGGATAGGTTACGGCGAAATATGCTTTTAAGGTTAGGGGGTGTTCTGAAAGTAAGGCGGGGTACAATTTTAGAAAAATCATTTAAAGATGGATACATTAACAAAGTATCATGACATTCTTTCAAAATAGGTCTGATGCTTTCAATTCCAGGCACGTAAGTGGTAACAAGGTTGATGAAGTTCTTGTTAGAGGTTTTAGGTTTGCATTGGAAAGTTTTGTGTGATGGGATTATACGGGATTTTAAAAGAGCGGAAGGATAATTTTGGTTTTGGAACTTTTGAGTAAGGTTTTTAATATACTTGTCAAGAGATGAAAAGTTGTTACAAAGACGATGACCACGGATTGAAAGAGAAAAAGGAATAGATCTTTTGATATGCAATGGATGACAACTATCAAAATGAAGATATTGTTGTAAATTGGTAGGCTTAATGTGCACAGACGTAAGGAAAGAGCCATTGTATAAAGAAATATCAATATCTAGGAAAGTAGCAGCATTGGGAGAGACAGAAGAAGTGAACTTAACTGAAAACTTGGAGTTAAGATTAGTAAGGAACTGATCGAGAGATTCTGAGCCATGAGTCCAAAGCACAAATATATCATCAATATATCTCAACCATAATAGTGGTGCCAAAGGTTCTGACTTAAGAAATTCCTCCTCTAAGCGAGCCATAAAAAGATTGGCATAAGAAGGTGCCATTCTGGTGCCCATCGCAGTACCTTTAATTTGTAGATAATGTTTATTATCAAAACTAAACGTATTGCGAGTGAGGACCAGATAAGCAAGATGGCAAATGAAATCTGTGGATGGGATATGAGGAGGTGCTCGAGAGTTCAAGAAATGTTTAACGGCAGCTAATCCTTCATGATGGGGGATGTTAGTGTAGAGTGACGTTACATCAATAGTGGCAAGAAGTATATCAGAGTGTGCTGTAAGGTCAACTTTCTTAAGCAAACTCAAAAAATGGAAGGAATCTTTAATATAGGATGGCCTAGAAGTAACAAAAGGCTGTAACAAACAATCTACTAGAGCGGAAATACGTTCAGTAGGGGAATCGAAGCTGGCTACTATTGGGCGGCCTGGACAGTTCTCTTTGTGAATTTTAGGGAGAAAATATATGGTGGGAGTACGAGGGACATGAGGAGTAAGAAGAGTGATATCTTGGGAACTAAGTCCTTCTGCTGTACCAGAAGAAGTAATAAAAGAAGCTATTTCTTCATTAAACTTGACAGTTGGGTCGGAAGACAATAGTTCATAATAAGTGACATTCTCAAGCTGTCGGTAAGCTTCAGCATTGTAAGACGAAATGTCCTGTAGTACTACTGAGGACCCTTTATCAGCTGGAAGGATAATAACATCAGGATTATTAGATAATCTTTTAAGTGCTGATTTCTCATGTAGAGTCAAGTTGTCTTTAGGAGTGATCTTATCTAGAAATTTAGAATCACTGATCGAAGTTAAAAATCTGTTAATAAACATTTCTAAAGGATGGCTAGAAGGTAAAGATGGAGGTTCAAGTTTGGAGGGAGAACGAAACTTGAGAAGGCAAGGAGTAACATTTGAAGTAGGCTGAGAAGATTTAGTATGCCAATAGTAACGCCATCTTAAATTACGGCAAAATTTAACGCCATCAGAAACAAATTTAAGGCGATTAAATTTGGGAGTTGGGGCAAAAGATAATCCTTTTTGTAAAAGCAATGTATCAGTATTGGAAAGTGAAATAGAAGATAAATTAACAACAGCAATATTACTAGTAGGAGAAGTACAAGGGGTACATTTGCTATTGGGCTGCTGGTATGCAGTACCGGAGTAAAATTTAGATGGACGAGATAAATTGAAAATAGAAGCTAAGTCAGGAGCTGACGCTACGAGCGGCGGGAAAAAGTTTTGGAAAAAAGATGCATTAAACTGAATAGGAATACCAGCTTTTAAATATTGTAAATATAACCGCGACAGTTTAAGAAGATGTTTCTGATTGAGGGAACTTAATAACTTATTAGCACTCATCAAGATACTATTAACTGCAGTAATATATTTTGGAGAACATGCCAGAATAATTTTAATAAAACTAATTAATTTAGACAAATGAAATTGCTGCAAATATTGACAATTATTAAGGATCATCCGTAGAAAATGTTAGGAGATATGGTGCCTAAATAAATGAAATTGGCTATGAGTGCTAGGAGCTATAGCGGACAATGGCAATTGAATTAATATTCCGTTAGGACATACACCAGTAATAGCGCAATAAGAAAGAAAGCCAACGTGCCCTGTATATTTAGCTAATTGTTTAGAATGGTACTTACATTTGTTGAACCAAAATGTGATAACATTACCTTGGATAGGTGTCATGGTATAAGATGTAATATATAATAAAGTATTTTAGAAACACAGAAATAAAATTAAAAGAATAATAGATAAATAGTAAAGAAGTCAAAAGCAAAACACGGAAAAGCAAAACACACAAAAGCAAATAAAGCCTAATAAGCAAAAGTTAAAAGCAGCACCAGAAGGTACAAACATATTAATGAAACATAAAAATAAAGAAACACTATTAACAATGTAACAAATTAACACTAATAATAAAAGTAGATAAAGATAAAACACAGAGAAAGAGTCACATTTGAAATTGCTATATTTCGAACTACTGCGAGTTCTTCAATGGCAAGAAGCTATATATATATATATATATATATATATATATATATATATATATGGATAGGATTCCAACTTAAGTGATTCTATGTGCTTTTAAATGCTTAACAACTTCCTTGAAGAGCTCAGAATAACCGATGATGACAGAATGAGGCTAAAGGCAGTAAGATTCCTGCACAGAGGCATGCAAGTGTGAATCAAGTACAAAGTTGAGCAAAATTAAGACAAATTAATGCTTTGAGAGTCTGTTAATTTTTTTGTCTTTGGGTGTACTTCATGCAATATCCAGATCAACGTTTAGAACTGTTATTTTGCTGTAAAGTTAAGCTTTTTCCTATTTAGATCAATTCAGATTGAATTGAAAAATTTTGATATTGTTTCTGACCCATCTATTCCTTAATTTTTACAACATCTTCAACTTTATTCCTCCAAACCATAATAGACCCTCCTCATCATGTTTAAAAGTTAGCAAAACACACTGGTGGGAAACCTTCTATCCTTTACATTGGACATATATTCTCCTGGCACTAAAATGCTCATATTTGGATTCATCTGGAAAATGTATTTATACCAATCAGCAAGTGTTTAGTGTTGATGTTGTTTAGCTCTTTGGAGTCCCTTCTTTATGTTAATATATATAGCACCATTTTCCTTACTGCCAAATGCCCCTTAAGATCAGCTTCTGAAAGTCTCCTTTTTTACTCTTACAAGAGATCTTAATTTCTACTAGTTCTGTACATATTCATGGTATAGTTTTAAATTCATTCCTTTTACTGATAATTCTAGTGAATTTATCATTACTTGTAGTTTTGCAAGGTTATGATAAATCTTGATTGCTACCAGTATTTATGTAGCAGGCAAGGATGCCTTGCACTTCTCCAATAGATGAGTCACTTTCTTTAGCAACATGTTTAATTGCAAATCTACCTTCCTGAATGCTATAATCACTGCATTTTTTTCAAGTAATATTTCCACCCTTTGAACCATAGCAATTATGTTGTCACTTTAAGTATCAGCAATAAACTGAACTGAATAAAGCAGATTTATCTAGCAATAGGACTGATGCACACGCGTGCTTGATAATGTACGGGGAACAGTACTGATACCTAAGACAATGATACATGAAGTTCCAGGTTTCTATAGTTCATGTTTCTCTGACAAAAAACACCACTCTTTTATAAGAACAACAAAGAGTAGAATGATATTTTAAAATAATGTGCTATTTATGCTACTGAAATTAATGAGTAATATTATATTTCTGCAGACAATCTACTAAATATTAAACCTGTATTTCTACTCACCTATAAGATCAATGTGAATGTCAACATTTTTTTCAATCCACTCATACCATTTATCAAGAACAATATATTCTGGATCTGAGAGAAGTTCATTATCATGAGCCATTTCCACAAAGCAAAATCTGAAACAAATTTATAAAGCTGTGAAAATCATTAATTGAACATTTTTAAGAATTCATGTTATATCTACAATCAATTTTTTTTTGGGGGGATGAGCATAAATGCCTTAAAATTCAAATAAGCATTTGCAATTGGAAGCTATATTGTGAACATTTTTGCTGTCATACAATACCAATATCAGAAAAAATGTGATATTATTGGTTGTGCCCTAATATGTGTAATGTGATTCATGAAGTGAAAAGGTACATGTAAAGAGCTGTTGAATACTATGAAAGATTTCAGTGAGTAAAACCCATTTCAAACCAGTTAAAACTTCTTTCCCCAAGGGAAAGTTTAAAATTTTAAAATGGTTAAAATATTCAACACTCTTGAGCGGTTCACTCTTTTAAATTACTAAAATTCAGGACATATTTCATTAACTGTAAGTCACATTGTCAACTGACAAGACTAAATAGTCATACTGGGTTGGAGAGGCAGGTAACTGTAAGGGGCTCTGGTAGTCTATGAAAGAACTTATACAAAATGTTGTCCGCTTTCGGAATTTCAGAGTTCATAAGTCTGTGTTCATTTTTCTTAATAAAGAACAAAGTCTTAAGTCTTTTGAAAAAGTGGCTAACATCTTCCAATCAATGAATACGTTAATCTTACAGAATTATGTTTGAATCAACCTTTGAAAGAGAAGTTTTTAAACAAAAATCAGGATTAGTCATGGGCAGTCCTCTTTCATCTTTTCTAGCTGATCTATTCATGAGCGCATTTGAAACGTACATTACAAGAGCCTTCTGTATATTTTTAAGATTCGGTATAGATATGCAGATGACATATTTTCAATTGTTTAAAAAGGACAAGTAGAGGATGCATTTAAACTGTTGAATTTACAAGAATGTAGAATAAAATTTACAATAGAAATGGAAATGGATAATATTTTACCATTTTTGGATTTAAAGATAATTAAAAGAAAGGACAGATTAGAATTTGGCATCTACAGAAAAGATACACATACAGATAATTATATTGAGGCCAATGGCAAGAATGCATAAAGAAGCAGCTTTTAACAGTATGATATACAGATTAATTAATATGCCACTCAACAGTATTGAATATAAGAAGGAATACCAGTACATAATAGACACAGCCATTTCTAATGGTTTTAAAAAACAAATGACAGATTAAAAAATTGTAAGATTTCAGAGACAAAAGAAAATTAAATAAATTACTACGAGTGATTTATCTAAAGATAAGATCTATAAAAAGTTCACTTACCATCCACAATTGAATAGCAAAAATCAAAAAAATTTTAACCAGTGCAATATTATTGGCTACTCAAAATAGATATAGTGTCGGGGAAATTGTTGAAACTAAACAAAGTAGCTGCCAGACCCAAAGAGGAAGATTCAGGGATATATCAGATAAATTTTAAGGACTGTGAAAAGATATACATAGGAAAAAGAAGAGAAACATAGGTATCAGAATAAAGGAACACATGAGAAACATTGGACACAAACAGATAGAAAAATCAGCTGTAGCGGCACATTTTTGGAACTAGCACCATGAAATTGATAAAGATATTAATTTACTGAGAGTGGTCCAATTTCCTAAAGAACTGAGCATATGGAGAACATTTTTATTAAGAAAAATGAACACAGACTTATGAACTTTAAAATTCTGGAAGCAGACAACCTTTCTGCATAGTTTCCTTCATAGACCACCAGAGCCCCTTACAGTTACCTGCCTCTCCAACCCAGCATGACTCTTCAGTTTGTCAGTTGACAATGTGAATGACAGTTAATGAAATATGTCCTGAATTTTAGTAATTTAAAGAGTGAAGTGCTCAAGAGTTGTGGAATATTTGAACGATTTTAAAATGTTAAACTTTCCTTTGGTGAAAGAAGTTTTAACTGGTTTGAAATAGGTTTTACTCAAAGAAATTACATACATTTTGCTGTGTTGATTCCCACTAAGTTTTATATTGACTATGAAAGATCTTTAATTTAAAACATTTGTGATAATGAAAATGCAATCTTTGTTGTTAATACGATAGGCCTTGCACAAGTGTGCATATTTTAAATAAAAAGAATAGGATATTATTGCAATATGCAAGACAAAAAATTTAAAAAATTATATGCCATCAAGTATCTTTGCTATTTATGTAATGCATTTTTTAATTATATGTATTTAATTTTATTCACTTTTACTTTCCTTTGTTTTAGCTTGAATAAATGTATGAATGTTGGTAAAACAAAGAACAATCCAAACAACAGCTTTAAGAGAATACTTTTATCAGATCACAGGATATTGTATTGATTAAATGATGAAACCAAAAAATTGTAAAAATTTTCAAATAGAGAATAAATGCATACATATCTACATACACACATAATGTCATGCTCTTTCATGGTGAAACTACAACTAAAATTAGGCATGTTTCTTAGTGATCCATTAATTGGTTTTTCATGATAAAGGCTTTTAAGCTTCTCCCTTTTCTTAAGTACTTTGTTTCTGGCAAGTGAAATGCTCTTCAAGCTGGTTGCATGAAAACTAATATATATGAGTTGAGGGGTGGAAGAAGGTAGTTTGACTCATATTAACAGTACACATATGTTCTCCAGCTCAGTACATATCTCCATATCATTCTACTCAATATAAACATAAAAGTAAATTGTCTTGAGATTATTTTAATGTCTTTTTTTTAAATGTTGTTTTATTTATTGTTGTTTGACTGCATTGGTCTTAAAACAACATCTACAGATTGTGAACATGAATACTGTAGGTTAGATAAAGATCTGCAGCACTCTGTGGAATGAATGAAATGAATGGTGCAAATGAGTTCATCCATAGTGCCTTAAAGTTATCTCGCATTCCCTTTCTCAGGATAAGAGGGGGGGGGGGGATTTCCAGACGTGTAGTTGCAAATGGTACCACTAGCCCATGGAGGTGGTCTTTGATGTCTTGTGTATAAAATACTTGAAACAAATGTGCACACGTACTTGCATATCTTTCCTTACTAAGAATATGTATTTCCTTTCACAGGTTCAAGTAAACTGAATGAGTTATAGGAAGATGGCACAGGATCAGGTAATTGCTGATATATCATCTAAATCTTAAAAAGTTTTAAATGACCTAACCTATGGAAAATGTTTCATATTGAAAATTGTATATAGTACAAATCCTGTGATAAATGGTATAATTTTTTTAAGTGCTCAAATATTGGTGATGGCAAAATTCCAAGCAAACTATTTGAATGCTCTTCCTGTGTAAATGGTGTTAACACCAAGGCTGGCATCACAAGAAAAGTGCTCATTAAAAACTTTATGAAGAGAATGAATGTGTCACGAAGCTTAATGAAACTTTACAAAAGATCTCTGGGACAGAAATTCTAAAAGTATGACTATCATTAATGTAAATGGCAATAACTGGCCTACACTAACCTTATGTATACTGGAACTGGTAGAAGAAAAACAGTGCAAAAACATGAATCCCTCAAATGTTTAGGTAAAAGTATTAAAAAATACAAGGAAGCACACTTCATTTAAAAATGCATTTACATGAAACAGGGATTTCCCCTATCCCTTAAAACCAAGGCAATTATGAGCGATGATATCATATCAGTATACATATATAAATGAACCAATTTGTAATCCTCACATGCACAGTATACTTGACCCAACCATTTATAGCATATTCATAGTTTCCTTATTAGATAAAGCAAAAAGTTGCTTTGCACAGAATTATCGAGGAGGTGCGAAACTGTATAGTGATGTAATGGTTTATGGCCTTATACTCCTACCCAGAACCGTAAAACTCTAGAATTTTTTTAAAGACTACGCAGGGGGAAAACAGATTTCTCTTCTGAACTGTTAGCCTTTGTGGCACTCAACCCCAGTTTCTTCCTCAAGGATGTGTAAACAACTCCTATTGAATCCATTGCATACAGTTAGGTTAGAGAACTCAAGCTATAAGTGACAATGCTGAGAAAAGGGAGAAATGAAGTCACCAATGGAAGGGAAGAATTGCAATCACAATGCTTAAACTGTAGTGATGCAAGATGTTTGTGGCGTCTTGAGACGGTCTGACTGAAGTCAAATAAAATTATCGAATTAGGAGAATTAGGGACAGTTCGCAATTCTCCGCCAGATTTTACACTGAACATACTCCACTAAGTTTTTCACTGACTTTGTTCTTTTGTTAAGTTAGATATCATTTGAAGCAGCCTGGTGTAACCGTGGTGCCCTAGTTTTTCTCCCCATCAAAGAGGTTAAATAAAGAGCCAAATATCAGTGATTAATTATTAATTGATTGCTTTTCATTTGAACACATCCCTCCAATTCTTTTACCCAAGGAGCGGCGAGATGTTTCCCAAAATGCAATAGACTTCTCACTTTAGCCAGGGCAGCAAAGGAATTCCCTTCGTAGTTAAAAGAAGCAAAGAAGTGCGAAGATTAGAGCAGAGAAGAGGAAGATGGGATCAGCAGAGGAGGTTACGAGGTACTCAACCATCCATCTCCTGCATCCCCTGTACACACCCTGAGAGAACTCACTAAGACAAATTTGCTTCCTCCCTTCCAACTACGAATCTCCTACCTGACCAATAATAATTCAGTAAATACCTTCACTAGTCATTTTTACCGTTTAATCATCAATACACCTAGAATCCCGCTTCATGCATTACTGAAAGAGCTACTAAATTGCAGGTACGTGTTTTACATTGAGGAATAGTTAATGAGATAAAGCTACCATTCTGCAGGCTGATGAAATAATAACTGTAGCCTGTGAAATTTGTTTTTATTTACATTAAGTGGTATGAACCTGTTTAAAGAATTCTTTCCTTTGAAGCAGTTCATGATCAAGCAGCTAATGGTCTCGGAGAGGTCCTGAAACTAGTTTACAAAAACAAAAAAATCTTAGCTGAAACACTTGACACAATAGTACTGAGTGGTAACCAAGAAGGTGTTACAGAATCTGATACAGAATGCTTTCTTTTATGCCAAACCTGTTAACCGTTAACTGTATCATTAATTTGGTAATAAAAATTTGCTTGCTCTAAGAATATAAAATCACTTTTTTTCACAACGTTTTTCCCTTCTTCTCTGGATGTTGTAACCTTTTACAATCAGTCTACAATAAACTTTACAATATTTGCAGAACTAGGTAAAATTTCAATCTCGGATTGTGAATACTGTTCATGAAAACAAATCTGATTTACTGGAATGTTCTGAGAGTACTGAAGGGAAAGGTGGCTGGGATAATATAATAGTGAGGGAAGTTTTAGATTAAAAAAAAATGTTTTTTTAACAGTCCAGAATTTTTATTTTTTCTATGACATAATGAACCATGTCGTACAAATCAGATACACAATGCTAACATTGTTACCATATCTACTGCTTTACAACATTCTGAATTAGCTATATTTGAAATAAAACAGAGCACTGGAAGGAATCAAGTTGATGAAGAATAGAAAACAAAATAAATTTGACTGCCAATGTCAAAGTATAAATATTATTAATCTTGAAATTGTTGACTAAAGGAAAGTTACTACCTTGAAAAATTTTGAACTTAATATTTTTGTATCAAGTTACAGTTCTTTTATTGCAGAAACATATTAAAAAATGAATTGTTAATGATCTATCACAATACTTTTAAAGACATTCCTTCAGTCTGTGATCTAAGCAGGTTTTCTTGCAGCATTCATTTGAGAAATCATTTTCTGAAGTACACAAAATTCTGAAAATTGCACTCCAGTTTCAACAGCACAGGGAGAGTGATGTTTTGCACTTTGAAAAGAATAAAAACTTACTTAAGCAATAGAATGGTCCAAAACAGGCTGAATTCATTAGCTGCTTGTTCGATTCTTAAGGAGATTCACCAAGTTTGAAGAAATTTCAATGTAGTTGTGCTACAGCTTTTGTAATACAACTTAGATCAATTATGTTTTAAAATGTATATTTTCACTTTCACGATTATCAATCTTACATTCTGGTCCCACCAGCAAAAGTTATCACAAACTGCCACTGATTGGTACATACATCATATGCGAAATCTCTTAAAATTTCTCAAGAGTTAGGTTACTTTTGAGAAACTAAAATTTTGCACAAGTTGGAGTATTCATATAACAGCTTATTTTGCTTTTTTCCACTCTCATTTAACAAATGGAGTAACTGTCTTGCAGCATAACAAGCTTTCATATGGAAAAAGAAAGCCATTAGAACAATGTTACCAACTTTTTTTTGGCATGGAACACTTTTTGTTTAAGGGAATATAAAAATCATAATTTTCTTTGTGATAGCCTAAAATAAATTTAAAATTTTAAAACCACACTCAAGTTGATTGCTCAATGAAATTTGTTTTACTTTGACCTACCTACAGTTTTTTTTTAATAAGTGATACAATTTAATTTTCAAAAAGCAATTATGAAACAAATGTCAAAGGCATGCTAATGATACAGCAATAAAATTGTAATCTGGAAATTTAATATGATTGATCCTTTTGCTGTTTACTATCACATATTTTCTTGGGAGTAAAGGGTGACAACTGGATTCTCTTGTCAGATGCAGCGTTAAGTCTATTTGTGTACTTTGTTTTTGTTGAAGCATAATAGGAAAATCATATAGATATGTTGTCACAAAAGGAAGAAGCATACATATAGCATGCTTAGCAAAAAAGGGTATTCTTCCACAATGCTGCACTTACAAGCCATTCAGAGGGAGGTCATTGACCTTCTGTTTTAAATTAGAGAAATTGAGTCAAATAACATTTCAAAATCGCTTGCCCTGAAACCTGCTGGTTTGAGCATTGTTGAAAACAGATTACACACTCAAGAAATTGTATCCTTGACAATCTAAGGAAAATACTCTAATAATGTTTGCTGTATGTCCCATAAATGCTACAAGATGCTGCTTAAAACTTCATCTGTGATTGAAGATTCTGTTTCATCCAGGAATTTATTCAGTATGGGAAAGCAGGATAAGTTGTTCTCTTCTGCAGATGCTATCCAGAATTCCTTTTTCTTTTTTAATGATGAAATTTTATTAGACATTTTAAAGATTGTGATATCCTTTCCTTTCAAAGATAGATTAATGTCATTCAATTTTTCAAAAATATCTGCAAGGTAGATGAGTTTCATTAGCCATAATGAATATGTCAACATTTCTTTACTAAATGTAAACTGGCTTGAATTCTCTGTGAAGAATATTGGCAATTATCTACAAAGTCAGACCTTCAAATAGCCACCTCACTTCTGTGTGTAGTAGAAACACTGTATGCTGGCTATCCATTTCCTTGCAGAGTATTTTAAACAGCATGAATTGAAGTGTGATTTGACAAAATTAACTATTTTAACTGCATCATCAAGCACACTTTTAAAGGTTGCTGGCATATTTTTTTGTTGCAAGAGCTTGTCTATGTAAAGCACAATGCTTACTAGTGCTTGCTCTGGAGCAGCATTCAGGATTCTTGTTACAACCCTTTTTATCTTCCCCATCAATGCTCGTGCATCATCACTGCAAACATCACAACATTTATCCCAACCAATTTCCCTTGATGGAATTAAATATTTTTTCTCAATACTCACATAGGAGCAAATCATCTTCTATGGAGTTATTATACGCATATTATACAAATATTAGCAGTATGGATAGTCTGAAAACATCACTAGACTTGTATAAAATATAGTGAACTTTTGTAACAGTGGTGTCAAATATTAAAATCACTAGACTTGTCTAACTGAATTGCATACCCATCAGTATTTTTCAATGAGTGCACCACTCATCCTTAATGCAATCAGCTGTACTTTTGTCAATTTTCTTTACTGACTCTTCATCCAACATGCAGACCACAATGTCTTTTTCACATAGCTTTACAAGTATTTCTGCAGTAGTATATGCTTTTACAGCAGGCTGTATGGTAGCTTACAAGATAAGATGCTTCTGTTGCACTTTTGTTATCAGTCTTAGCTTTTTTACTCATCATAAATTTACAATTTTCCCGTGAATCATGTTTTCTTTTAAATAACTTTAAAACTTTGTCTTTGCATTAAGGGTGATGTTTTTCTAAATGTGTGCATAATTTACTGGGAGCCATTGGGCTATTGCCCAAGATTTTATCACATACAACACATTGGGTATCAGAAGCATTTCCATTCCTAAAACCTATTAAAATTGTAACTCAAATAACTATTATAATACTTATGGTTTGGTCTTTTATCTTATTCCTGAATTTTGTGCATAAAGTTGAAGCTTTGTATTATCTTATTACTACTGGCTTTTTCTTCTTTTAATTTGGCCACCTCAGAGGTACATGGAGAATTTTCTTTTATTTTTAAACTGCCATGTTTTAACCACAAATTCATAGCAAACTAATAATTACATTCTTCCTTGTTTGATCTGTATGCTAAACTCTTTCAAACTGAAGGATGACATTATTTTATAATTGTTGAGAGAAGTAGAAGGGGAACAGCAAGCCGTTGATGCTAGCTGTTACAACAATGAATTCAGATTTGATAATAAATGGGGATGACAATGTATCTATTACACGTCATGTCTGGTAGAATGAAATGGTTGGTTCCCAATAAAAATTAAACATCAGCTAGAGGCAGAATACTTATACATGTCTAATTGAACACCAATGTTCTGCAAAAAACAGTTTGGGAAACACCATTCCAGACATCCAAGGTTTTATTAGTTAGGGAATCTTTGTAGATAAAGTTTTAAAGATGATGATACACATAAGCATTGCAAGTTAATATCTCATTACTGGACCAATAGGTAAATATTGACTGTTTTAAATTTTTTGGAGGAAGAGGCCTTCATAATAAGTTTCATGCATACATTTCAGCAGCCCATGGAGCTCAATTTTGATTGTCCTCAACAAATTAAGCAAATTTTGTTAAAAAAATTTTTTTTTTCCTAAAATGAAATTTTGAAGAGTTATAGAGCCTTTGAAACAAAGCGTATTTCATAAAGTAATAAACTAATAATTCAAGGTATTACTTTTCATAATTTTAATAAGTGCTCAAAATAACCTTCATTAACACCTAAACACTTAGTAATTATTTTTCTGAGGCCCTTATTCCATTTTTTTCATCCATTATTAGATATTTCAAGAAACAGTTTACATCAACATATATCCTGAAAACAATTACTGTTGCACAGTGCATTAACAGTGGTGAATTATGTTCTTATTATCTAGTGAGTTGATTTGATAATCTTATGCTCCACTTACTGTTGAATTATGCAAAACTAGTTTCGCAGGCTTTTGCCTGCATCCTCAGTTGCGAGTCCACTGGGCTTTGTTGTTGGTTGGCTGGACTTGGTGTAGCTCTCGCGGACATTTTATAAACTTCTGGATTAATTTGTCTTCTGTTGGAATCTCAAAGTTCATAACCTTATCCTCATATTTTTTTACTTAATTTTTCCCCATATTCCCAGCTCAATGTGTCGATCTACAAATTTCAATAATTTCACTCCCATTTCTATTCGTAGATTGATCGTTAAGCTGGGAATATGGGAAAAAATTTATATAAAAAAATATGAGGATAAGGTTATGAACTTTGAGATCCCAACAGAACACAAATTAATCCAGAAGTTCATAAAATGTCCACGAGAACTACCAAGTCCAGCCAACCAACAACAAAGCCGACAGTCGACTCGCAACTGAGGATGAAGGCAAAAGCCTGTGAAGCTAGTTTTGCATAATTCAACAGTAAGTAGAGCATAAGATTATCAAATCGACTCACTAGATAATTAAGAACATAATAGTTGCTTCACTGTATTGGTTCCGACACAAAATTAAATGTTATATTTAGTGGTGAATTATATCATATTTACAAAACACAGGATCAGGATTACTATGCATATATTTATAATTATATAGTAAACACATAAACAATTATACAATAGAGAATACATTGTTGAAATATTGATTACTGTTCAGAGCACTCACAAAATACCCTAATACTAAAACACAATTTAAAAGTAAAAATTTGCCCAATTCAATTTTCAAGGTATGCAGCACCAGCAGGCCCCTAATCCTTTCAGATAACATGTTAAAATGTAACACAATTGTAAATAAAAAAAGATCTCATGAAATAACTGAGTGCTATATGTTACTGATCTAAAATTATTTCCATATCTTGTATTATGGGAGTCATATCAGAATTGGTTGTAAAAAGCTCTAAATGTGTCAACATACCAGGAGTTACAGTGCCATTAGCTTCATGTATATGTTTCTTTATACTCTCTTTGTTTTAGGTATTCCCATAAAAAGTAATCCAAAGGTGTAATTTTAGGCGAGTAGCAATGCAACAGGTCTAACATTCCCAACCCTTCAATCTCACAACTTGCCATTCATCAATTCATGTGTGCATCTTGCTGGTATTATATTTCTGCTTGAACATTAGGAGGCACATTTTTCAAGAGTAGGTAATTAATTGCTGATGAACTCCTTGCTTGTAATTGTGCCTTCAAAAAGTAAGGACCTACGATTAAGTCACCAAGCACACTACGCCAAATATTTAATGATCAACAATGCTGCAAAGCACAGTTTTCATCCATTTGGGGTTTTCAGATGTCCAATATGCATATTATGAATATGAATTTTATTTCTCATACATCAATTTACAAAACTTTTTAACAAAATGAACGCAAAAAAAGAAAGAAAAAACATAATAATTTTAAATACATCTAATATGATCGATGCCTTTGGCATTCCAGAAGGCACTAACTCCAACATATTTCAATTTGATTGGCTCAGTCAGCAGTCAGTCCCCAGTAGCTCCCATTGAAATATCTAGGGGACCAGGCTCCAATTCAACCAAAAAATACAATACCATGTTAAATTACATTTCATACAGTAATGAACCTTTCTCCTTTTCCAATTAAACCCATCCAGCTAAATTTTTATCCTTGAGAGTTGCTTATTTCTTTGGACCTTTTTAAAGATGCCAACTTTATTTTGGCTCCAGTGAACAGATGCAGTTTAAAAACCTCCTAAAAATCAATACAAAAGACAAAATTCCACCATGAAAATAATCAGGCATTTACAAAATCAGTTCCAAAGACTGCAATATGAAATATACAGGTAAAACAAAAAGGAACATTGCACTACAGTTTAAGGAACACTGAGAAATGTAAAATATAAACACATGGAAAAAATCAGCAATAGTATACCATTTTTGCCAAAAAAAACAAGAATTCCAAAATGAACCAAAACTCTTAAAAGCTCTTCAAAAACCCATAGAATTATCAGTGTGGGAAAATATATTCATAAATGAAAACAAGAAAAATTTAAGTAGTTTTTTGTATGGGGGATTTTCACAGTGAAATATATTATAATATGACAATTTTACTGTCATGAAATTATTCAAATTTCACTAATTTTGTTCCACTTACTTGGACATGCTTCAAAGGTGATTGCCTCCATCTTCAGCCCATGGAATTTTTATTATTTCCCCAAATAAACTGACGTTTTTTAAATAGTTTTTTGTATCGGGGATTTTCACAGTGAAATATATTATAAGAAGATGGAGGCAATCGCCTTTGAAACATGTCCAAGTAAGTGGAACAAAATTAGTGAAATTTGAGTGATTTCGTAACAATAATTTGTCATAAGAAAAATTTAATTTCAATATTAATTCAATTTGGAATGGAACACAGTGAAACACACATTAATAATCTCTTCTGAGTTGAAATATTTAGAACACTCTTTATGGTTTCACTTACTCAGAAGAGATTATTAAGGAAAAAGTAGTTAATTTTGATCTTCCAAAAACAGTAACCTCATCACAAAGTTCATAAAATCCACAGAGCAACATCTTAATACCATGCTGGGAAGCTGACAGTGGAACCATGCTGATGATGAAGGCAAAAGCCTTTGAAACATGTCTGAGTAAGTGGAACAAAATTAGTGAAATTTGGGTGATTTCCTCATAATTAATTTGTTATATTATACTACATTTCACTGTGAAAATACCTGCTATTTAAATCTATATAAACAAGCTTTGATAAAATAAAAAAAAGGATAAAAATAGCTTTAAACTAATCATGCCAAATAATGAGGCCAAAACAACACGGAACATTGTAAATATACAAACATAATCAGATAAAAAAAAATTGGAAAAAGAGCATTCACTTTAATAACACAGGGAAATGCACTACAGATCCAAGAAAGATTTGTAACTTGCTAAATAGTTATTTCTTAAGTATGGGTAGAAGAGACAACACTGTGGACATAAGAGAAAAATTATTCATATAAATTATCTCAAAGTGTATATTTGTATGAAACAAGTGTATAGAGGAAGTAGAATCCAATAATTTGTAGTTTCAAAAATGACAATGCATAACTCAAAAACCTTAAAATGCGGTAAGCACTTATTGAGGAGGAACATAATGGTGCAACTGATTAATAATGCAATGGAAAATGCAGTATTCCTGATTCACTAAAAATTAGCACTGTCAGACCTGTATAATAAAAAGGGGGGATGATGAGATGGCCAGTAACTATAGAACAATAACCCTTACATCAATATATGCAAATTTATACGAGAAGATAATACACAGTAGGTTAATAGGGTTTCTAGAATAAAAAAAATATGCTTTTACAGTCCCAACATGGTTTTTCTAAAAATTTTTCAATTGTCACTGCAATACCTGAATTTTTTCATGAAGTAATGACAAACTAGAGGAAAACAAAGTTTTGGTATATTCATAGACTTATCAAAAGTATTTGATTGTGTGTCTCATGAACTATTACTCTCAAAACTACGGAGTGAGAGGTAAATTACAAAAACTCATACTTATATTATCTAAAAATCGTTTACAGTGTACAGAAGTTCATAGCAAGCAAGGTAAATGTACAAGGACTTTCAAGTTAAAATGTGATACGGTAAGAATGGAAGTTCCACAAGGTTCAGTATTAGGTCCTCTATTACTTATGCTTTATGTAAACAACATACCATATTCACATGATTATAGTGATGTATCATATGCTGATGAAAAGGCGTAAACAAGTGGAAGAAAAGGCTTCAATATCTTTGTTGCAATTATTCAATTACTTACAAATTCTCAGTTAAGGCTCAATGTTGGAAAAAACTAAATTTATGTTATTTGAACTCCTTGACAACGAAGAAAATGAGTTAATAATACATACTGATAATTAAAAACTAGACCAAACTGACTGCACCAAATTCCTAGGAATCTACATTGATAAATGATTAACTTATAACCGTCATGTAAAAATGCTTTGTAATAAGTTATGTTAATATATATTTGTTAAGAAAATTATATCATTTAGAAGGAGACATACTTAAAATTGTTTATTATGGGTTGGTACACTCACATATTACATATGGTATAGAAATCTGGGGAGGGACAAGTATTTATAACTTAAATAGAGTATTTATTTTACAGAAAAGTAGTTTGAGGTGCATATTTAACTTAACAAACCTCCAATCTGCTAAAGAAATATGTAGAACAGCTGATACTAGCAGTCATATCATTATATGGCTACAAAGTCATTTTACTAATAAAATCAAAAGAGGAATAAAGATCATTATGCATGCAATATGACAGGAATTAATAATTATCATACAGAGTATAGGAAATTACATCGAGCAATAAAGATCCATATAATGTAGGTATTATCAGTACAATAAACTTCCTAATTTCATTAAAACTGCACAGGGTAATACTTTTAAGAAATTGTTGAAAATGTATCTCATTGATAATTGTCTACACAGATTAATAATAATTTGACAGTGTTACCATTCTTCTCTAGATCATATTATCCATACTATTATAAGATTGCTTATTTATATCCATACACAAACTAATTCCTTTGTATTGATATAAAATTGATTGTAAAGGTAACTAACAACGTATAATGTAAGTATTATATTAGCGACTGTATATTTAAAATGCTTAGCTAATCTGATGAATTAACTTTTATAAACACTGTTTAGTTAGATACAGACCTTGTTTAATACTTGTATGCACAATTCTATCAGCAATAAAGTTATTATTATTATTATTATTATTATTATTATTGTAAACACTGTATAGTTAAATACTGACCTTGTTTAGTACTTGTATTCACAATTTTACGAGCAATAAAGCTGCATCATCATCACCACTGTATAGTTAAATACTGACCTCGTTTAATACTTGTATTCACAATTCTACGAGCAATAAAGCAATTATTATTATTATTATTATTATTATTATTATTATTAATTATTTCTCAACCCTACTAGTGCAATGCTCTTTTGTTGAGCATAATGATGTAAAGAAGTGCTTGCATCCATCAATATAACAAGATCGCACACTTCTATAAATAATTCCTTAAATAACATATATTTTAGATTTATGAAAAGAACATTAAACAAAAAATGTTTATAATTTTAAAAAAATATGATTTCAACAATTTCTTTTTTACTTCTGCTTACATTTGTGACATTTACAACATATTATACTTTACTAGTTAAAAACTCAAAGAATAAAAATTAGAACCTGTTATTCTGAAGAGATCGCTCAAATATATGAATTCTGCCATTTGTATGTGCAGTTTGAATTTTTAATCTGCTTAATTGGACATAGTTTTGGAACATAAAATTCCACCTGTGTAGATCTTTGTACAGTAGCTCAAGTAAATTAAAACCTCTCTCATTGCGCCACTGATCCACAGGTTCCTGTAAAATAAGATTCATTGTGTTTAATTTTGTTTTGCTTACCTCAACTTCTAATGCGTGCATTGTTCATTTAATCTGTTTTTTTCCCCCCAGGGTGTTTGTGCCTAAAAGAAAAATAAATATAACTTTCCAAAAAATTCAATAAACTCAGAGAGCTGTTCAAGGAACTGCTCCTCAGAAAAAATTAAACTTAAGTAAGTTATTAAGAACTTCACAAAAAGATAACATTGAAATAAATAACAGATCAGGTATATGCAAAATTAACTGTAAAGAATGTACCCAGGTATATATCAGGCACACAAAAAGAAAGTTAAACATAAGAACAAAAGAACATTTTAGAAACATCAAACACACACAAAAAAAAAAAAAAAAAAATTGCCACTATGCACTTTAGGTCACAAAAGCTTGAAACAGATACAAAAACGATATTATTACAAACAGCAAGAAACCATATAGAAACTTATCATTTGGCAAACTATCTTTATACAGAAGCACAAACAAACAATGAATTTGAAATTCCACTGGAATGACCTAGTCAGTAACTTAATCAAGCAAACACAAAGGACAGGAGACAGTGTTGAGGAAACAATTGGAGAAACTACCTGAGTATGAATACAATTGCATTTGAAATATGTCCAAAAATGTTAGTGAAGTTCCAGTGTTGAAAATCCAACCAAATATTGAAATCTCCAAGTTTTATTTCAAAGTTTACTAATTTTAAAAGAACAGTTTATTCAAGCATGGTTTGCTTGCAAACTATGAGGCAATGCTTTTATTCCTGTTAATAGAAGACAAACTATTTGAGTCAGTCTTTCTCCAAGAGTTTTCTCATTCTTAAAAGATGAATCACAGATAATTTTAGAAAGTGCTGAACTCAGGGTTGAAAAGAGTTTTGTTTATCACACTGAACATTTTTTTAAGTAGTGTTTAATGCCCATTTTTACTACTGAGGCACCACAGGTGGTGGACACTGATGATACATGAGATGAAATGATAAATTGGGAAAGGATATTTTTTTTTAAGGAAGGAAACATTCTAGACCTAAATTTAGGGTACCTCCCCGGTATTTGCCAGTTATGAGGACTATGGAAAATCTGGAAAAAAAAACAGTCAGGGAGGATGATCCTGGTGGGATTCGAATCCCAGACCTCCCGCTCACGAGTCTGCATCATAACGATCTCAGCCACCCGTGGCGGTCACACACACATACACATACTGAACATGACTGATATGGAATATTAAATAGAAATTTTAATTTCTATTAAAATAAAAGAAAAAATAGATACATAACTACCTTAGCCAGATATGTTTTTTCCTCATAATTTTTACTCATCCTGAATATACAAACAGCAGTTTGAGCATATTTGCATCATGTAATGTTAATTTTATTTACAATCATTATAATCACCCAGAGTCATGCATATATAAAAGCCTTGCACATCACATGTTCTTATTTGAATTGAGCAATGTGTAAACTTCAGGCATTCTAAACAACAAAGTCCCTCTTCTATTGCTTGGGACAAAATTGTATTTGCTAAAATGAATATAATGGTTGCAATTCCTTCCCTGAAAACTGAACAGCTTTGAATACTACATACTATTCAAGCTTCTAAAGAAAAATAATTTGTTCATGTCATTGGGGAAACAGACTGCTATATTATATGCCTATAATCATACTTTAAAAAGATAATCATTACATGGCCAAAATGAAGGACTCAAGAAATACAAGTCGGTTTTGGTAGTCTAATGGTAGCCATACTTGTCCCTTGTAGACCCAAGATTGCCAGTTCAATGGATTTTTCTGAGTGTAAAAATCCTAAATCCCTTCTCTTGGAAGGGAAGTAAAGCCTTGGGTCTAATGTCATAACATGTAAAGAAGCCTAAAATAAGATGCCTCTGCGCAAAACTTATTGGCCACATGCCTTGAAATGAATGGACAGTGATAACCTAAGATGTCACAGAGCATTCGCAAATAAACCAAATAAAATAAGAAAAAACAATAATATAAGAGAACAAAGTTTGTGTTTTAATTATACTTACCATACTTATTGATACATCAGGAAATTTAGAAAAATAGGAGAGCAATGTAGATTTTCCAGAGCCAATATTTCCTTCCACAGAAACTCTAAATGGTCTAGAAGTACTTATTTTGTCTTGGATATTGTTTTGTTCCATTGTGGTGCATCCAATTGCATTTTTCTTATGCAGGTAAACACTGGAGGCACTGCAATGAGACCTTTGCTTAACATTTTAATTTTTTAGTTTATTTGCATCTAAGGGGTATAGATATTTTATTTATTTCATTAATTTTTATATTATAAATGCCAAATTACTGCAATATAATGAAATAATCAAAATTAAGTAAGAAAGAAAGAAATGAGAAAGTATTTGTGGTAGACCCTGCTCTTGTAATACATTGTATTAGCTTAAGATTCAAGGGTCCAGAGTAATCTTAAGTTTGTTGAAGAGTTGCATTATCAGAGACTTATTTTAGCACACTATGTGGTAGAAATCTGGGAACAAATGCTAAAGTTCTGAAAAAATTAAAATATAGAAAATAGGAACCTTAACTTTTGAAAGTGAAGCATAAAGTAGGTTAAGACTCAATTTGGATTATACATATTTATTTATTTATTTATTAATTCATCCATTGATCATGATCTGTGAGACAGGCACACTTAAGGTACAGATGTCATAATCATTAATAAATAAAATACTTAAGTAGAAATTAGATACATAGAAGAAACAAATAAAAAAATACACACATTTACATAATATTAATATGAAAGAGTATAGTTTGCTTTAATTATAACTACACCAAAATAATTTCAGAGAGTGCAGAGATGTCGTATATACACACTTTGGAATAGTAAACATTTGGCATATCTGTTCAAATTTTGAAGCCATGGCTATAAGTTTCTACAGCACCAGTATGCCACTGGCTAATGAAGATGCCCCTTGAAAGCATAATACATGATACCGAAGGGAAGTTTCTGAATGTATCACTCTGGCGCCATGGAGACATTAGCTTGCAAATAGGAAATGATAATTTGTTAATAGATATTCAGTGCCACACTGTCAAATGATTAGTTCCAGATTTGAGGGATTTCTTATGGCACTAAATCTTGAAAATGGTGATAACAAACTGTGGAAAATTGATATTTTTATGCTCATAAGGCAGTTTTAAAGACATTGTAAACCAATTTTTCATCAGCATCTGATGCGAAAATGTTTAGCACCATACAAATGCATTATGTTTAGTTGTGGACCATACATTGCCTATCTCAAATTGCTTATATATGACATCTTTACACTCTCTGAAAATATTTCGGTGTAGTTCATTAACAACCTGTATTCGTACATATGCAAGTGCACAAAACTGGCCTATTACATGAAATTTAAAACATTCATTACTGACTTAAGAATTAGCTAAAGATAAAAACATTTGTTTGTGATGCTTTTAATTAGAAAGAAAGTATATTGTACATTTATAGACAACAATTTCACTTAAAATTGTATTCATAAAATGTTTTTTCTATGAAATGCAACATGCAATTTTGAATTACCTCTAGTAATGTAAGTACATGTTTTACTAAAACTATCAATGTGAGGTTGAACTTGTGCAAAAAGTAAAATTATCAATTTTTTCAAAAAAGCTACGCAACTGTCTGTTTTAGATAAATTCTTCATAATGCCCTTCCCCTAATTTTTCTTCTTGTAATTGAACTATGTATACTCTGATCAATGCAATACAGCTTCTGCACACTATTACACCATAACATAGTAGAGAATGAAAATTTGAGAAATATCAATCCTCAATGTGTACAATAAACAAATGATTTAATATAGAGATCTGAAAATAAACAGCTTGATCTCTTCTTTAATGCATCAATACATATTTGCAACTTAAGTTATCATCTAGTCATACTTCTAACATTTCTGTATGAATTACACAACAAATTTGACCACTGTGTTAAGGAAAGTTTAAGTTTTTATTAATTATCTGATGAAACTCTATAACTTGACTTTTATCTACATGTATAGCAAGTTTGGTTTCAGTAACCATTAGCTTATTTGAGTGATGGACATATTAATATTTGCTTCAAGTTTATACTTATATTGGCCACAAATCATGTACAAAAAGGAAATTTTGAATTGGAATTTGTAAAAGGATCATTTACATTAAAATAAATTTTAAGTGTCTTCAGACTGAGTACTGAAATACCCCACAAATTACATTAAATCTCCTTGACTTTATTATATTTTCCTTGCTATCATAATACTCTATTTCTACCAGCTGCTTTCTCTCAATTAAATAAAAACCAAACCAGCTAAATGCCACTGCTGTTAAACTATTTCCTCGTAAAATGTCATTATTACTAGGTCAAATGTCTTAGATAGACAGAAATATGCCAATGCACTTTTCTGAATAATCTAATCTCATAAATAGCATGAATAAACTATATAAATGCTTTAACAAATTATTTATGAGGAAGTCACTCAAATTTCACTAGTTTTGTTCCACTTTATTGGACATGTTTCAAAGGAAAATTTCCTTCATCATCAGCACGGTTCCATTGTCAGCTATTCAGTGTGGTATTAAGCTGTCGCTCTTTGGATTTTATAAACTTTTTATGAGGTTACTGTTGTTTGGAAGATCAAAATTAAATAATTTTTCTTTTTTTTCCTTCAAGAATATATTTTCCCACACCAATAATTCTGGGCTTTTGAAGAGCTTTTAAGAGTTTTGATTCATTTTGGAACTCATGGTTTTTTTTGCCAGAAATGGTATGCTACTGCTGATTTTTCTGTTATGTTTATATTTTACATTTCTCATGTGTTCCTTAAACCATATGGTAATATTACTTTTTGTTTTATCTATATATTTACTATTGCAGTTTTTGCAACTGATTCCATAAATACCTGCCAAAAAATCTTAATACCATGCTGGAAAGCTGACAATGGAACTGTGCTGATGGTGAAGGAAATTTGCCTTTGAAACATGTCCAAGTAAATGGAACAAAACTAGTGAAATTTGAGTGACTTCCTCATAAATAATTTGTTATATGATACTATACTTCACTGTGAAAATCCCAAACTATTCAAATTTATATTAATGCTGTTGCAGTTTTTTATTTAAGTGTTTAATGTTCTGCCAATTGCCAAAATCTTTCAAGATGATGAATGGAATAGAAAAAATGATGACACTAATGAGTCCAGAGTTCTTAGTATTTGATGCTACCTGATATTCACCTTTTCATAGTAAAGAAAAACTTCTTACATAATATTTCTCAGGCAATGTTGCAAATGGAGCTCAAATCCACACCCTACCAGTTGAAAAGCATATGCACTATCATCTCAGCCATACGAACGACCTGTTGTAGGTTGTAGTTCATTTTCATTTTGGGAATTATGTAATTCTGAAGGTATATTTATTTATTTGCACAATAATACCTGTCACCAACTTTTTTGAGTTGGTGTTTATTTGGAATTTTACTAAATATTTTTTCCATTCTGTATGTTGATATTACCTCCATATACAATTTAGCTCAGCTACAAAGAAGAATAAGCAGTTATCTGAAACACTTTTTTTTTGTGTGTAGCATTTAAAATGTTTTTTTTTTAATTATGGTATTACATTTGAACATCTTACTTTTGTGATTATCTCATTCTGTAGCTCTCTATTAGAGCATTTCCCTCCTAATAATTATATATTCAATTATGGTTATGACCAAAATCTTTCATAATTTTACCCGATATAGTTTTTATATTTTATAGCTCTGTTATGATCATTTAATCAGTGTTTTCTTGAAGATGGCTAGTAAATTATAATTTCTGACCACATTACACAGCAGGTGCAAGTGCCATAAAAAATTAGTTTGATCATGCTGCTTTCATTGCATAGTGCATATCTAACCATAATCGATTGCCAGTTCTACTTCTGTGAAGTTCAAAACTAACATTTTCCATAAGATTAAGAACCTTTTGATTCACTACACCTGCCATTGTCAGTTTACTATATTACAACTATTCCAATATGTCATCTTGGTAACACCAATATGAGTAAACTGGAAATCAGCCGATTCACCAAGAAATGGCAAATTTGTGCGATTTACTTTCTAAACATTTGATTTAGCATTTATGTAATTAGGCAATCAGTGTTTGAACTAATCAATTTTTTTCTATTTGTTAGTTTGCTTCGGTATTATAAACTTTTAAAAAGAAATGGAAAAGTAAATATATAATTTTTGGTGTTTTTTGTTTCTATTTTTATTTTGTTATTTTTTTAAATTTTATCTTATATGAATACATCTTAATTAAGCTGCTTGACGTATCCTATATCTCTTCACTTTGTATATTCATATGATTTTACAGGATGAATAAAACATAGAGATACATAGAGATTTGAGATTTTTTAGAACAAATGAATAGGATATATATAAAATTTGCAAATCCCGTCCATCGTTTATTGAAAATAATGTATTTTTAATACACAACTTTTTGGTTTATGAAGATAGGGTACATTTTAAGCAAAGAATATGCAAGTAACAAATACATATAGTTTTAAGTTATTTACTGTTAAGGCATTTTAACTTAACCGCTAAATGCCCCTTCTTCAAGCAGTAAATATTTAAATTTATATGCTTATAGCAGTTTGTTTTCTCTGAGGTAAAGTAATTAACCTGGGAATGATTCATTTCTAGGCGTACCGCTTAATAAATGATGTTTTCCTGAATATTACATGCGTTTTCAACATCAGCCTCAATGAATGAAATAATACTTTTCAGTCAAGTTCCACGTGTAGTCCTGTCTGTGTATTAAAACTAGTAAAACTCCACAACCAGTTGCAGCTGCGAGGGATATTTAAAATAACTAGTGAGAGAAATAACTTCTTAAAGTAGGACTTGCTTTGGTTTACTTCTATAGAGGTCAGAATAATGTTGCAAATTACAGCAAATAAAATATTAAGAGTGAATTACATTAAACTGGTAATACACTTAAAACGTGTACCACTTAAAATGAGAATATGCTCCAGAGTTCAGATTTATAATAATAAATTTCTTTTGTTTCCTGTGTTTTATCAGTAACAAATTACGATCGGCTTAAAATGAAATATTAACTATTTTATTCACCCTATTGTATGGAAAA
Organism: Metallyticus violacea; assembly: GCA_030762175.1. Taxonomy (NCBI): domain Eukaryota; kingdom Metazoa; phylum Arthropoda; class Insecta; order Mantodea; family Metallyticidae; genus Metallyticus; species Metallyticus violacea. Next base: position 104,036,643 of record CM060840.1, on the reverse strand, counting down.
TTATAGCACATCTATTCATATATGCAAAGAAAACTATATTTATTCAATTTTGAAGTTATGTACAAGTGTGCATTCCAGTAGGTACATTTATATTACTACAGGGTTGTTGGCTGCACTGTCACTACCGAATCGATAGCGGGGGCATTTATGTCATAGATAGATGTCACCGGGAGGTGTCTGCTGGGAAGTGCATATGTAAATAATATAAATATAAGTTAACGGTGTCATTCCGTAAAATACTTACAAGTGCAAACTATCTTTCAGCATGTTACAATACTTATTTAAAAGATAATTTCGTGATATTTATTTAGTTGATGAAATTCGGTTTTGACGTTTTGTAAACGAATGACTATAGTAAACATTACAGATATTTGATACGTTATTGCATAGTACATAGTATTTTAGTTGCGAAGGTTGTACGCAGAATAAGTCAACAGCTTCAAGAATGAAATAGGTCCAACTTCCTGGTGAGTGGTATAATATTTATGTACTGCCGCATAAATTTAGAGTTCTGTAAATTGTATTGACACAACATAGTTGAATCATTCAGTTTTGCTAAGGACGTTGCATTAGTTTGTGCTCTTTTGAGGCTTTTCGTGATTCAAATGGTTTTTCAGTTGTCTTACAAAACATGGTAGCATAGTTATAGTATTTTACTTGTAATTGCTATGAAATACATAAATGGACAAATTGTATTTAGACACACAAAGTTCAACCTATATTCATAAAACTTATCTCGGAAGATGAAGACCATCAATATAATAAAGAATAGTGCAAAATGTACGTAGTTGATGCAAGGTTAGTGATATATTTGTGTCAGAGAGTACAGGTCATGACACGGTATCTTTCTATATGGCACTTGCTTGTGGTATGAAAAATCAAAGCAACTCTTAGAAAAACTTAGCCAAAACAGCAAAACCAAAGGAGCAAAAGCAGATAAATCACTTAGTCACACAAATTTTGCTAAATACCTACATATACATTGATATAAAATCATTACAGTGTTTTGAATCTATACAATGTATTGTCACTCATACATTCTTTTCTAAATAATAGGCCTTTTTACACACGTTTTTTAAGAGCAGATTTAAAGGATTTACCACTTTCTTATGGTTATCAATTGTTATATCAAAGAATTCAATATGTTTGGTTTGTAGAAGTACATTGTTATAATATCTCCCATCGGAGATAGGATTTTTGGAAATCTGAGTTAAGAATTTCATAACATTCATTTATCTAGATTTAGAGACAATTTGTTTGCTTTGATAGCATAATCATTAAGGCTATTTCCATATCAATATGCTTGTGCCATGTGCAAATAGAACAGTATTACCTACATCTTGAATAGATAAGGAAAAATCATCTATATATATATCAGAAAAAGAAGAGGGCCCAGAACAGATTCTTGAGGCATTCTCTGTTTAATTATTGCCCACTCTAATGCATTGTTTATATTTTTAAATGGACAATTTATTTCTACTTTTTGTTTCCTTTTGTCAAGTAGGATATAAACCATTTGGAATATTGGTTTTTTATTCTATAGAAAACTAATTTATCTATCAGAATTCCATGATTGACACAATCTTAAAAGCCTTTACTAAATTACAAAATATTCCTCCTACGTGTATGCTTTAATTAAATGCAGTTAAATTTTCATTAGTGAGTTTAAAAGGTTGCATTTTCCATTGAAATTCGTTTCCTAAAACCAAATTGATGATTAACTGGAATATTGTTTCTTTCAAAATAATATTAAAACCAGTTATGCATTTCTTTCTCAATCATCTTAGAACTGAAGGTAAAATAGCTATGGGTATAATAGCTATTGAGATATTTTCCTTTTCTCCCTTTTTGAACATAAGTTTCAATACTGTATACTTTAGCCTTGCAGGAAATACACCAGATATTTTAGTATTCTAATGATATTACTAATTTCCAGTGGAGTCAGTCTCTGGAATCTTCCAGTCATCTGGAAGAGCAGGAAATAGGAAATTACTCTTCAGTAATAGTTCAAAATGTTAAAGAAAGAGGAAAAAATTTTTGCTGTAAAGATCAGTTACTAATGAGGTTTAGTGCTGTACTGAGGGAATGTAGAGAACATTTCCAGTCAGATTGACTATCATGTAAGACTGTTTACAATGTCTTTCATGAATTTGAAGTTGAAGGTTCTGTTTTGATTGCATGTTGTAGTGGGTGATCTAGGATAGCGCAAAAATCTGTCTGGCTATTATGACTAGTCCAAGGACAATTAGCTAGAATTTTCAGCAATGTCATGTCGGTCAATCCAAAGGATCAGCCGAAGTTCAAAATGAACATTCCGTGCCTTACATATGGCTTGTTAGAAGATAATCCATATAGGTGGCTACAATTTTGTGAAATTATGCTCGATCAATATTGACATGGCCCAAATTTGAAAACACTCTGTGGTCGAAGGAGGTCACCTTTAAGTTTAGTACTCGTAAACCGACATAATTGTACTTTAATTGATATCATCGTATGATTCAGTTATACTACACACTCTTAAAGCTTCACTTTAATAAATAATTGTACTTATTGATATGCGGAAAATCTTCATGTTATTTTGGAGCAAGTGATAAGTCAGCTGGACGTAAATGGCATGTGGTGTAATTGGCCTGTGATATTGAAATCTCAATTGTAAAAAGTATTTGGCTCTGCTTCAAGAGACTACACCAGGAATTATCATGCATTTGGACAACTTTGATCAACTCTACTTTCAGCATGATGGAGTTTCTTCACATTATGCTACAGTTCAGACATAGATTGATAATGTTTTCAATAGAAGAGTGGTTGGACATTGTGCAGCAATTGAATTCTTATCAAAATCCAACAATCTTACTGTAATGGATTTCTTCTTTAGAGCTATAGTTAAAGACGAAGTGTATGGAAGGAGACCACAAACTGTTGAAGAACTTACTGTTTATATTGAGGACACCTTTCACAATCTGGACAACATATACAGCTGTGTTTGCATGTATGTAAAAGTGTTCCTGGTGGACTCCAATGGTGCATTAAGGCATAAGGGAAACCATTTGAACATAAAAAAAAAAGGTGAAATCCTTTGCTAACTGAAATTCAGTAAGTGTATAGTTACTTTTGTGTCACCCTATATATATAAAAATAAAAGAAACTATCTTTTGTGCTTAATAATAAATAGCTTTTTAGGAATAACGAACATTATCATGTGCATCACAATAGATCAGCTGGGCTAATGAATGAATGAATAGTGTTTAATGCCCGTTTTTGTCTGGGCTAATTCACTTACAATGTCACAGACTTACAAAAAGCATAAATAATGTGTCACATAGAGGTGCAATCCTGTATAATAAAATACTAAAAAGCACTTAAAGCACAAAATTTTAAAAACTGTTAAAAACCTATTGTTAAAACATAATTTTTATATTGTAAAAGAATTCTTGGAAACTTAAGCTATAGAATTAGATATGTATATAATGATTTTGTAGTTATATAGTGATGAAGCCAAATTTGCAAATTGTATATAATTGTTGAATGAAAACCTTGAGCCTACACTCCCTCAGCATGGGTCACACTATATTTAAGGATTGGACATGGTAGGCCACTTCTTGTTTGGTATCTCACCTATGGCCTCACTGGCATGAGTGACTCTACCGGTGATTACTACTGGCAATACAGCCCACAGGATCACAGATCTATGGAAGCCTCCTCACGAGCTGCAGGGTCATGCTGCTTCCACTGGGACAGCAGAATTAAACTACATAGAAAATGTAAAAGCTAAATATTTAAAATAAATCATATGCATATCTAAAAATTGCCCTTAAGATTGATATACAAATTGGCATAAGATTTTTTTGCTCATAGGAGAACTGAGTTTAAACCTGCCACTTCCATTTACATTGCAAGAAATATAACTCCTAAAAGTTGGAAGAAGAAAACCAGCAAACAGACTCTAATTCTGTTTAATAATATATATATATGTATAAAATGCTGTGTATACTAGACTAGCAGCACAGGTTTCACCACAAAACTGCATACAAGGCTGTCATGAACTGGCTGAAAGATGTACATACTCACACATGTTCATGCCTGTGTGTGAATTGCACAAAAGCATTAACAGTTACAGCAAAAAGTGAAAGAAATTGTTATTTATTCAATTTGGGTGCAATTTATTTTGTTCATTCACATACCATCTTTAAATGAGTGAACCAAATGGTACATGGTTTTTAAGAACATACCAGTTAACCTATGTAATTCTTGTAAACTGTATTTAACATACTTTGTTCATTAACTAAATAATCTTAATACATGTTTTTCTTGTTTTGCAGGGAGAAGCAGGCTCCATAATTGGCAAATAACAAAATGGACCAACAGGCAATAGTTCAAGCAAAACTCAGCTCTGGGGAAAATGCTGTGGCAGAATCCTTTGAATGCAATAACTTAATTTGTTTTTAAGTGTCAGAATGTTTAATAAAGATAAATAATTTATGTTGCATGTCTTAATTATAAAAATTGGAAGTTCTAAAAGGCCCCTTTTAAGTAACATAGCATTTGCTACTAAACAAACATATAAAAATTTTCATTCAGACAGATTAAGAAAAATTGCCAATTTTATTCAGTGACTGCTTCATCCTCAGGCCAATGGCTAAGAGTCTATTTGTAAAAAGCGAGTTTAGAGGTCAAGCAGGAAGTTTCTGTAGAAAGTGAAAAGGAAAGATATGTAAGAGGAATTGCTAAATATAACAAAATATTTATGGGAAATCACTCAAGTTTCACTAGTTTTTTTTCCACTTAGTGGATATGTTTTGAAGGCCATTGCCTTCATCAGTACCATGGTTCCACTTCTCCATGTTGCAGCTTTTTATTACCATGTAGCTCTAACTTATTTTGGAATCTTTATTTTCCCAAATAAACTGACATTTTATATAGATTTTAATAACGGGAATTTTCACAGTGAAATATTCTGTAATATAACAAAATATTTATGAGGAAATCACTCAAATTTCACTGGTTTTGTTTCACTTGGACATGTTTCAAAAGCTATTGACTTCATCATCAGCACAGTTGATCTTTTTTCTCTCCCATTCATCTTTTTTCCAAACTAATAACCTTTTATACAAAACCCTTAGCTCCATTGATCTTCCCCTATTCTTCTCCTGAGCATTTTCTCTCCACCCTTTACTAAGACACCCTTTACTAAGCTTCTACATGGATCATCCTCTAAAGATTACAGGAAACCTTCTGGCAGTCAACAAGTACCTGATTATATGAACAAAGGGCCACAAAACATATTCTATAAAAATAATAAGTCATTGAAGCGCATGAGAGTTTAGTTCAACTTATTACAATATATTAATAATTAATCTTATTTTGATTTAAAGTAAACACTAAAAATCATGTCGTCACATTAAACTCTCTTTAAGTTTCACAAACACACTTAATTTTGGTACATGTTTCGTGAGGTACATTCCTCACATTGTCAACCAAAACGACGACTGAGGAGTCAATTTCAGCAAAGTATGTATGTTACTATGCTTACTCTGGTGGTCTGCTAATGAACTTAAACAATATGTTGTCTGCTTCCGGTATATCAAAATTCATAAGTTTGTATTCATATTTTTTTATGTAAATTTTTTCCCATATATTAAGTTCTTTCGGATGTTGAATTGTTTTTAGTAATGTTATGTCCTTCTCTATTTCATGATTCTCATTCCAAAAATGTGCAGCCACTGCTGATTTTTCTATTTGTTTGTGTCCAATATTTCTCCAGTGTTCCTTTAATCTTATCCCCAGATTTCTCTTTGTTTTTCCTATGTATATTTTGTCACAATCCTTGCAATTAATTCTATATATACCTGAATTTTCTTCTTTCTTCTTTTTTTGTTTAATTTTATTTAGATTTAATAGTTTACCAACACTATATCTGTTTATTGGTGCCAGAGTAATGTTGTACTTTTTGAAAATTTTTTGGAATTTATGGTTAACATAAGGATGACATGTGAATTTTTGATAAGTATTTTCTTTAAGTGAAGAACTGAGTGTAGTGATTAGTTTAATTTCCTTTTTATTTTTAAATCTTTTTATTTTTTTATCTACCATTTGTTTGTTAAATCCATTTATTTCTGCTGTGTGTATTATATGTGCGTATTCTTTCCTGTATTCTTCTTTACTGAGTGGTGTATTAACTAGCCTGTATGTCATACTATTGAATGCTGCTTCCTTGTGGGGTCTGGAGTTGAAACCTTTTGCTTTTATGTAATTGTCAGTATGTGTGTCCTTTCTGTATATACCAAATTCTATATTTTTATTCCTTTTTATTATCCTTAGGTCCAGAAAAGGTAAAGTATTATTAACCTCAGTTTCCATAGTGAATTTTATGGTTTTTTCTTGCAAGTTCAACAGTTTCAATGAATCTTCTATGAATCTATCTTCTACAATGGCAAACACATCATCAACATATCTGTACCATGTTTTGAATATGTATGGGAAGGCTTTCATTATATGTGTTTCAAAATAGCTAATGAACAGATCAGCCAAAAATGGAGATAGTGGACTACCCATCATTAGACCTGATTTTTGTTTATAAAACTTTCCTTCAAACATGAATTAAGCTTGGTTTAGACATAGTTCTGTGAGTTTTACATATTCTTTTGTGTGTGTTTCTGCAATGTTGATAGATAATAGCCATTTCTTTAACAAATTCAGGGTTTTCTCTTTTGGAATGCTTGGAAATTTTCTTAGTGTTTATCCTTTTCTGCTTTCCTAGTTTTTGTTATTTTAGTTACATAAATAATAGCTTTACAATATATCTATATATATATAAACTGTAAATAGTTTTCAGTTCATTTTTCATTGACATTTCCTACATCAGTAACCATTTGTGTAACATATTTTTTATAGGATAAATAAAGTATCTTATCTATTTCCTGCATCATTCACATGTTGGTCCTGAACGATACTTGCCTCTAGATCAAAGTCTTGGGTTCACATATGACTGGTTGATGGATTTTTAGGGATAAAAATATTAATTACGGCTTTCTTAAAAAAGGAAGTATAGCTATTTGGCCCATGTTGTAGATTTATGACATGTAAAAGAACCTTAAGCCTGAAGAAAGAGGCCTGTGAGCAAAATTTATTTGCTGGTTCATTCCCTGAATTGAATGGGATGCTGATGGTCAGAGATGTTAAAGGAGTGTCCTTAAATAAACAAAATAATAATAATCATTATATTATTATATTTTTTTTTTGTATTTATATTGTTTTCCTCATAAGTTTTTATATAATTTTTTAAAAGTAGTGTCAGTTTTCAGAGACTAATGTTCTTGAAGTACAATTAAAAATTAATGAGTGATGAAAGGAAACTTCTGTTCTCAAGAAATTTAAACAGAAATTTAATGCCTTTGAATAGGAGTTTTTTTTATATGAAAGCAAATAAAATAATTGAAGAAAAAGGAATTTGGCAAACTCCATGGAGCACCCATCTTGTTAGTATTTAAAGATATTTTATTATGATTTAGTGATATGATAATTACTTTAGTAACAAATTCTTTCCAATGTGCATAATTTTTCATAATTTACTATAATTAAAGAATTTAATAATCTTTAATTGGATAATGTTTGTTTAATTTATTGATGCTTGTGGCAGACATAAAAAGAAATCTTGTGAGAATGGAAAGGGATGAAGTTTGAGCAAGGATAGTCTATGAAAAGTATTCCAGCAAACTATAAATAATAATAATAATAATAATAAAAAAATCAAGGTAGTTTATATATATAAGCCACATTTAATCTTTCCATACGTATGAACTTCCATTTGTAGCTGTACAATTATTACAAAAAATGATAGAGTATAGTAGTATATAAGTTTGCTACATGGTGTGCCAAGTAAATTGCATAGAATTTTACATCAAGCTTCTTTCAAGGTTTGATACTGTTGCTTTCCATGCAACAAAATCTAAAAATTCAGTGTTAAATTTTGAAAAAACAATTTTCTTTGATCCACATAGCCATTATCCTGTATACAAGTATCTTGAGAACAATTTTCCTTGAGGACTTAACCAAAATATTTAATAAAACATATTTGCAATTAATTAGTTTAAAATAAATTATTCAGCTATTGAACTTTTAACCTATTGATTATAGTAAGCGAGGGTCCACTTTGCTTTTGCTTTGAAATTTGAAAGGTATTTGTTAACATAAGTTTATATGTATACTGTTAAATGCTTTTTAAAAAATGTGTCTGTAAAACATTATTTTCAGGATTTCCAAATTCTGAAAATTAATACCTATCTTTATTTCATTGCACTTCCTGTTAGCTTTACTTAAAATAATTGCTAGTTCTAACTTTTCGTGCTAACAGTATAGTTTATTCCTTAACAATGTTTATGTTCATGAAGCAAGCCTTATGCAGGGCTGGGTACGAGCCTCGCGTGTGCTTGCATTGGCTGAGCGGGACAACAACCATGCCTTGTTTGTATTTATGAGCTCCCGCATGCCACCACAGCTGTTCTCTGACTTGGCCATTGAAAGAGTATTGCCAGTTGATGCTGATTTCCGGTGTGAAATTGGTGAGCATTTTAAGGAGAGATAGTATGTTAAGAATTGTTCATTTAAGTGAGCATGCTGAACATGAGGCAAGCATAGTTTAAGACTGCTGTAAGAAAAAACTAAAATAGAAATAAAAGGGTGAATATGGGTTGTTCTAACCAACAGCAATGTGTAACTATTAAAATAAACTTAAAAATGACCAGCAAGATATTAATGCTGTTTTTTATGTGATCATATATACAAAATTTAATTGATTCATAGTTTTAATACTACTTACCAGGGTGGTTGCATATATTATCCTGAAAATGTCTATGTATTGAATCCAATTTTTAGATGTAATAGAAGTCAGGGAAAAATGTGACATAAACACCTGAACTTTAATTAAAACAATATCTTTTAAAAATTATTTTAAAAAATATATATGAAACTAATACAGTGAAGCCAAGTCATATAAATAAATTCATGTGATATATGTCGTACTAAACATTCTTATTGCTTCACTTACTTGTGTGATAATTGGAACCGGTTTTGAAGACCTTCGTCTTCATCTTCGGCCAAGGGTACGACATATATATATAAAGTCTCTTCAAAACCGGTTCCAAATATCACACAAGTAAGTGAAGCAATAAGAGTGCTTAGTATGACATATATCAATGAATTTATTCACCTGAACTTTAGTAATAACTGCTGACTTTATGTTTGGAAAATTACATTTTTGATCATATATTTGTGCATAAATGATCTTTTTTTATTCAGCCAAAGCAATATCTTTTATCCTTCATCAAAGACTTCATTGTCATGTGCTATAAAATAAATAATTGGTTAATATTAATAAATTTTCAATGGACCAACGTTGCTGCTTCCCTCCTTTTTCTTTTTCCTCTCCAGAACAGGAGAACAAGAGCAGGACTATTCTATACCAGGAGCAAGTTTTATTTCTTCTCTCTGAACAGATTATATTTTTTCTATAAGCTCAACAAGAAGATACTTATATGCATATTTCTTATCAGAATGAGTATTTGATTCTTCTATGCATATCTGTTGGAAATAGTCTGTTAATAGTGAATCAAAGTCTTTGTTTTAGAAATAACCTTGAGTCCAACACTACCTTTTTACTCTTTAAGAATGAATAATATTCATATTTTAGAAAATTCATTGATTAAGTTGATTGGAAATTGAACAGAGGTGTAAACATAAGTAATTTCAGTACTTGGCCAAAGCAATGACTATCAGTAGCTTTGCATGTACAATTAGTGAGCTTTGAGTTCTATGAAAACACCTGGCAGTACTACATTCAAACTTACGAGCTTGTAATAACACAATAGCACAGGTGGCATTGGCAAATGTATAATTGACAAATTTTTCTCAAGCTGAAGTATATTCAACCAAAAGCTGAACTTCCATGAATTTTAAGCTTGGATAGATATTTTTTATTGTATTTTCTTGCCAACATACATGTACATAGTGAGAGAAAGCAGAAGCTGTGCTGAAGCAAATATGAAGAAACTTGTTAAAGAATTGTCTCTTCCTCAGAGATGAGAACAATTTGAGCAATAAAAGAAAATATATGTTTTTATTTTGTTTGCAATTGAATTTATTTCTATTAATAAAATTAATTTTTGTTAGTGCACTACTTTCCTAATGTAGTGTTGCCTATGTAAGCATGTTTGATGTTATCATATATTTTCATAATTTAACTATTTTGTGCATATTGCAGATACAGACAGTAAGCATCAGGATGGTGTTGATGTTTATGTAAATATATCTTCACGGAAGTTGAAGCTGCTGTTTGAGATGGTACCTGGAGTGAAAACTAGCAACTTTGTGGGGGAAATTTTTCGAGCTATAGAAGGTATTAAATGTGTAAATACTTACCCTTTTTTGTATATTGAATACATTTTAAATTACTGTGGCATACTATAAGAAAATGGGGATTATCATTAAAAATCATGATCCATTGATTCATGTGACCACTCCTCCAGAAATAGTTTTGTGCCTAAATACATTAGCTGAAAGATCTGTTAAAGTTATTCATTTGAGCTATTTGGCATATTGTTTTGTTAATTTCTATGTGCTCATTTTACAAACAATTCTAAATCTCCAGGCATTTTTTTAAAGTGTTTAATACACATTTTTACTATTGTGGCATCACAAGTGGTATGATACATGAGATCAGACGTGACCAAGATTTTTTATAATCTGCAAATATAATACAGTATTGAACTTTGGGAAATTTGTACAATTGTGCACTAGAAAGATTATTTACATTCCGAATTATCCACTTCTTAAAAGCCTACAAATTCTTGTGTACCTGCCTTTATTTAAAATAACATTCTTACTTTTTATTGTATTTATACAAAATAGTAATATCTGCTATAAATAAACATACTTAAAAAATAATAATATCCACAATCATCACAGAACATAAAATTGTGATTTTAAACCAAGAAAAATATGAGAATGACTGACAAAGATGCATATACAAGGTACCAAAATGCATTAAAATATTGCAAGGTCAAATAAGAATCGAAATACTATCTCATTCAAAAATATCTGTATACAAGGGCGGATTGATAAATCTGGTAAAAAAATGTAGTAAATAACATTTTTGCTTTATAACAATCAATAACTGTTTTAACTCTCTTCCAAATCATCCAAATCAATCATGATGATACCCTATAAGTCCCAAAAACAAGGGATGCCATCAATTTTCCTCCCGACAAAAGAGTGTTAGTTTTTTTTCAATGCATTTTCACCTTTGCCAACCCACTCTTTTGCCTCTGGGGTATAGTGGTGTATCCAAGTTTTGTCCATAGTCGCAAAATGATGCCAAAAGTCATTTGGATTGTGCTACAAATATTCTAAACACATTTATGAAATGTCCTTCCTCGAGCATTTTTCGTGGGAGTGAACAAATGCAACACCCATCGCATACTCAGCTTTCTTCATATGCAGAACTTCATGTAGATTGTTATGTACCCATTCATATAAGATGCTAGCACCTTAGCAATCTCACGAATCTTAATGCAGTGGTCTTCTATCATGATACCATGAATTTTATTGGCCATTTCTTCAGAAGAAGCCTTGATCAAGTATCCGGAACATGCAGCATGCAACAGTGCTCATAAGGCCACGATTATTGAATTCATTTATCCAGTAATGGTCTTGAGTGCTGGTGCAGAGTCCCCCTGAACTTCCTTCAGTTCAGTTTGTATCTGCGCCACAGTCCACTTTTTTAAATAAAAATCTTTTTATCACTGCATGATTCTCTTCTTTATTCATTTCTATGAAACATGTTATTGGTGTATGATGCACCAATTAAATATATAAAGTATTTGTTTATTTAATATCTGGAATTTAATTATTTAGATGAATAGGTTTGAAGGAGTTTTTTTTTGTGTTCCATGTAACAACTTGTGGAGAGAATTTATCCCCTAGTAAACAGTCAATAGACAAAAGATAGAAGTAGACTTAATGTTGAGTATGTTAAAGGAATTATAAGTATGCAGTATAATTATAAGGAATTCACAGGAGCACAGTTTTATGATTGTTTGTTGCAAAACTAGAAACTACTTTCAGAAATTGAATCATCAAGCAAATACCTAAATACTTCAGAGTATGATAATTTAGATGAAAATGATGACTAATGATAATTCTGTATTTTTTATTCGTTGGTAGGACTTTGCCCCCTAATAGTATTGAACAGTGTGTTATACATGTAAAAAACACAGAAAATATTTTAATATAGGCCTGCCTGTAATTCTAATACAGAAATTAATAATACTAAATCCTAATACTAAAACTAATACAGTGAAACAATTAATTTATTATTAATTAGTTAGTGAGTGAATTTAATACTCTTATGCTCCACTTACCATTGAATTATACAGAACATGTTTTACAGGCCTTCACCCGCATCATCATCTGTTAGTTGACTGCCGGATTCGTTTAGTTGAATGGACTTGGTGTAGCTCTTGTGGACATTTGATGAACTTTTTGATTAATTTGTCTTCTGTTGGGATCTGGAAGTTCACAACCTTATCTTCATATTTTTTTACAAATTTTTTTCCCATTATTCCCAGCTCCAAGGGTATATCTACGAATTTCAATAATTTGACTTCCATTTCTGTATCATGTTTCTCTCCAAAAGGGATGTGCAACAGCTGATTTACCTATCTGATTATACATGATGTTTCACCAGTGTTCCTTTAGTCTAACTCCAATGCTTCTTTTGTTTTGCCAATATATATTTTGTTGCATTCCAAACAGTTGATTTAATATATTCCTGGCTTCTTCTCATCAGGTATTCTATCATTATCACTGGAATTGAGCAGGTTATTTAGCCTGAATTTGTTTACTGGGTCAAAGTAATCCCAAACTCGAAGTCTTTTCTGGAATTTTTTGGTAGACAAATGAGTATACGTCTATTGTGAATGGTAGTTTCTTTTTTTGCTGACAATGTTGTAATCTGTTTTAACCTCTTCTCTTATTTGAATTTCTTGATTTTCTTGTCTACAATTTCTTCGCCATACCCACTGATTTTTGCTGTTAGTATTAAGTGAGAATACTCTTTGCTTTATTCAAACTCATTCATGGGTATTGTAACAAGTATGTGCTAAGCTTTTGAGAATTGCATGATTCTGTGCTGTGGGATTGAAGCCATTGACCTTTATAAAATTTTTGTAAAAAAAATATGAAATAAGGTTATGAATTTTGAGATCCCAACAAAAGACAAATTAATCCAAGTCCGATCAACCAACAATGAATCCGGCAGTCGACTCACAGCTGATGAGGCTGGTGAAGGCCTGTAAAACATGTTCTGATAATTCAATGGTAAGTGGAGCATAAGAGTATTAAATTAACTCACTAGCTAATAAATAATAATATACTAAATGCTTAATGAAATATTATATACCTGAAACACTGCATTATTATTTTTTTGATGTATGAGTTTAGTTGTAAAAATAATATATATATTAGGAAATTAGCAAATAATGTTCTAATTTTAACTCTGGCCCAATCGCCCCCCCCCCTCTCATATTTCTCTATGTAATGGAATACAAACCTGAACAAAAATTTATGCTTGTATTGTAAATATTTCACACATGTGACTGTAACACCCACATTTTGGGCTATAGTGTTAAAAAAAAGGCCAAAAGACCTGCTAAGGTAAGAATTTTGTGGAATGCATATCTGTTTTTCCTTTGATATTTTATATGAAGAGGTGTTAGTTATTTTGTTTCTGTTTATTTTAATTTTTTTCTCTTTTGTTTTTCTTTTCTGGTGTTATTTCTTGTTTTCTTCCTTTTTATTTTTATATAAGTTTTCTACTTTTTCTGTTAATTAATATTCATTTCTTTTTTTTACTGCAAATATTAATGAATTGTATATCTTATTACACTAGAATATGAAACTTTCAAGCTGTGGCTAATGTATATTAGAGCAGTTTTCAAAATTATTTATTATACAATTCAAGAAAACTATTCACAGATAGAGATGATTGATTATTGGAATGTGATGGAATGTGTTGTGAATGTTTTAAATAAACAACAAAGGAATAACTTTGTGGTTACCTATTCTTGACCTTGAAGCAAATATTGTATTAATATGTGGCCAGTTTCAAGGTGGCCAGGTAATTTAATATTAGCAGTTTCTATGACCTGAATGTATACACTTGACATGTCAAGCATGATGATTCTTCATGCTTGACAAGGTACTTCCATTAAGTAAGAGAAAGTTGCAGAATGTGACTCATCAGTTTCAGACATACCTCATACCTCTCATTGTTGTTTCTAGGTTAAGGTGATTGTTAGGTGAGTAAAATAAATAATTATGTTGCAGATTATTATCTGTAGCATTTCTGTGGTTCAAGCTATAAATGATGTCTGAAATTGGTTAAGTAGAATGTGTTCCTCTATGTAAAGCTAAGTTTGGATGCAAAGGCCATTTATTCATGTATGAAATCCAATGGAGAACAAGTATCTGTTTTGTTGGAAGAAATGAAATCTTTAATTTATGTTATATTTTATTTTGATTAATGGTAAGATGTGTGCATTGGGGGACTTATAATGTAATAAATTCTATCAATCAAATCTTCCTATCTGAATATTACTAAAATATTATTATTATTATTATTATTATTATTATTATTATTATTATTATTATTATTATTATTATTATTATTATGATAAGCTAAAGGTAATGTGATATTAATGCAAATAATAAGAATGTATGTTTTTACTTAAATGTAAATTTGAACTTGCACAGTGAAGCTAATCATATTAATTGATATCATTGTATGATTCAGTTGAGCTACACACTCTTAAAGCTTCACTTACTTTTCATAAATGTATGGAACCGGTTTCAAGAATATTTAGTTCCCATCTTCAGCCATGCTAAAGTTCAACTGTCTGATCATTCGTTGAGCTGTGGGAATGTATATTCTGCTCTGGTGGTGGTGTGATAAACTTGTAGTTTATGTTTTCATCCCCAGCAATGTCAAAGTTCATTATGCTGTCTTTGTATTTGTAGATGTAGATTTTCTCCCAGGTTGCTAATTCCGTAGGTCCTTGTACTGATTTTAAAAATTTTGCTTTATTCATTATGTCATGATTTTGTATCCAAAAATGATATGCTACTGCTGATTTCTCAATTTGCTTGTACTTTATGTTCCTTTAACCATGTGTATATGTTTCTCTTTGTTTTTCCAATGTAGATTTTTTCACATTCTGCACAGTTTATTTTGTAAATACCTAATTTTTCTTCTTGTGGAATACTGTCATTAACATTATCTATCAGTAAATTTTTAACATTAAATGTATTAATCCGTGCCAACCTGATATTAAAATCTTTAAGAATATTCTGAAATTTTTTTGTGGCCCATGGATGATATGTGAATTTTTTAAAAATTAGTTTATCTTTTCTTGCTGAAAGTGTTGTGGTTTCTTTGATATGTTTTTGTCTCTTGAATTTCTGCACCTTTTTATGTACTAGTTCTTTTTTAAAACCATTTTTAACTGCTGTTTCTTCTATTTGTTTGTATTCATTAAAATATTCTTCTTTGCTAATTTGTAGGTTAACTAGCCGGTGTGTTAAACTGTTAATTACTGCATGTTTGTGCCCTGTGGGGTTAAAACTGTCAGCTTTCATGTGATTATCTGCGTGTGCATTCTTTCTGTATATTCCAAATTTAAGATTTTCTTGGCATTTCATTATTTTAATATCTAAGAATGGCAGCATGTTATCTGTTTCTATTTCTATGTAAATGATATGTTTATATCTTGTATATTTAGAAGTTTTAAGGCATCATCAATGAGTTTTTTTGTTAACTATGGCAAATATATCATCTACATATCTGTACCATACCTTAAATATGTATGGAAAAGCTGTGTTGATGTGTGTTTCAAATTTACTCATGAAGAGGATAGCTAGAAATGGAGATAAGGTGCTGTCCATTGTAAGTCCTGCTTGTTGTTTATAAAATTTTCCTTTAAAAGTAAAAAAGGCTTGGTTAATGCAAATTTCTGTGAGTTTGATGTATTCTTTTATGTGTGTATCATTAATTCCACAGGTTTTGGGCCAATCATGTAGATAAATCAGGAGTTTTTCTTTTGGTATGCTCAGAAACAGAGATTCTGAGTGTCAGAGGGATGCAATTTTTTGTCTTTAATTTTTTCTATTAACTGATATGAATTGTTTATGCTCCTGATTTGAAATTTTGGTAATGTCTTGAATCTATTAGCTAACCATTTTTCTAAATAGTAAGAGGGAGTATTGATGTTGTTAAAGATGGGGCACATACCATTTCCAATCCTGTGAATTTTAGGTAAACCATATACCTTAGCACTTTTAGGGTTGCTCTGTTTTATTTTGCATATTGTTTCTTTTGGAATGACTGTACATATTTTCACAACCTCATTGATGGAATTAACACACCCTTTCAATGGGTCTAACTGGATCTGAACATATTCTTTTTTATTTATTAAATTCTGCATTCTATTATTATAATCTTTTTTATCCAATATTACTACATTAATAGCCCCACCACAGGAGGCCACTGCAGGAACATCTGTCTGTCCAGCCATAGTTTCGATTAATGGCGGTTCAGTGAGTAACTGAAGATGGGAGAGACTCTCCCGAAACGCATCTTACTTTTGTGTAAGTGAATGGAGTTTAGTGTAAAAAATGAATACCTAAGTTTAGGTTATCAGTAGTATTGTTGATATAATGTGCAGGATTTTGAACCATCAATTTTTCTCTGGCCAGCCAATATAATTTGTGTATTTTCCCATCAGGTGCAGCTTTCCTCAGTTCTGAGCATTCCAATAGATGTTCTCAGTTTTGAATCTTGTCAGTATTGCAGATCTTACATGTGTTATCATTCATAAAACCAAATCTGTGTAAATGTTCCGCCAGACAATAATGTCCAGTGGCCAGTCTAAAATGAGTAACTGCTTCCTTCCTTTATAGATTTTTTATTTTTTGTACTATTTCTTTTATATTAGAATAATTTTTATTAGATATTTCCACTTGAATATTATGTTGATATTTTTGTTCTATGGTCGTTTTGATATTTTTTAATTTTACAATTAATCCACAGGGCTTTATTGGTTTTGAATATAACACTGCCCCCTTTTTGGCCAGAAAGTCTGCATTCTCGTTACCTATCACTCCCACATGTGCTGGTATCCACCCACAGTATTATTTGTTGAAATTTTGTTTGGAGTAATCTATAATAAGTTCTGACGTCCCTTACATTATAAGATTCATATGAACTATCATATCGTTCTATAGCTTGTATAGCTGAAGCTGAGTCTGTAAGAATCACTACTTTATTTTCTTTTATATCAGTCCTATGGTATATCTGTTCCAACACTCGTTGTATTGCCACCATTTCACCCTCCTAACTTGTGGATTGTCTAGGCAGTGTGAAATAATGCGAGAAATATTTACAATATATGCCACCTCCCACATTATTTCTCTATTTGTCTGCAGATCCATATGTGTAAATTCTAAGCCACTCTGTTTCAGGGAATTGGTTGTGTTCAAGTGCTATAGTTCTGCATACCTCTGTTGAGTCTTCTTGTTTATTTAATTGTTCTGTTAGTCTTTTATCTGTTACTATCTTAATATAATCCATTGGATTAGTTCTTGAGGGATATGGGATGTTCTTCTCTGCCAGGTTTAAATAATTGTAATTCTTCTCTAAGTAAGCTTTATTTGTGATGTGTGTTTTTAGTTTGTGTTCTTTGGGTAGTTGATGAAACCATTGATGTTTACTTGGGTTTGTTTTTAATTTTATGTATAATTGTGCCGCTTGTGTTTCAATGCTGGTTTTCATTGGATTATTATTCGTTCCGGCCAGAAGTGGATTTATTGGTGGTGTTTTTACGGCACCTGTTATCAGTCTTAAACATTGATTTTGGCATTTCTCAATCTTATTAATTTTTTCTTCTGTTGCTGTTAATAGTAACTCATATCCATGTTTTAGTACTGGTTTTATATATATATTATATGTTTTATTTAAAACTTCCATTCAGCTGCCCCATTTTGATCCAATTAATCTTTTCAATATGTTACTTTGTTTTATGGCTTTTTGTGTGATATTTTGTCCATGGTCTTTCATTTTTAATTTCCTATCCAGTGCTATTCCCAAATATTTGATTTCTCCTGCATATTCTATTTGACTTCCGTTAATTTCAAGTTTTAAATTTTTTTCCCTTTCATCAAGTGTTTCATAGTGTAGACTTGATATTTATTTTTTGCTGCATAAATGGTCATATTATTTAATTTTTCCCAATTTGCTAGTTTATCTAAGACATTTTTTATTTTTTTTTCTAGTCTGATATATACATTCTTATCATTTTTTTCAGTTGACCATATAACTACATCATCTGCATACATTGCACTGTTTATTCCGGTTTGTTTTGTAGTCTTTGGCATATTGTTAATATATATATTAGCTCTTATTCCAAGATTCTTAATGTACTCCGGATGTATAAGGTCTAGACCTGGTTGCTTTTTATTTTTTAGTGTTTTCAGTGCCTGTTCTAATTCTTCCAATTGGAACTTCGAATCCAGAGATACTGTTTGCATTTTTTCTAATGTTTATCTTTTGTCAGGTTTTTTCCTAGTGTATTAACTTTGTTATAATGTTGGTTAAATTCATAACCTATATCTTTGTTATTGTGTATGTCTTTATTACCTTTTTTAATATATATATACTTTTAGTACTATTGTCGTACTTTCCGCTAATATTATTAATGTGCTTGTATACTTTGGTACTATTGGTTCTATAGTCCAACCCAGTTAAGAATTGTAGCATTGTCGTTTGGATACAATTAATTCTCGTCTGTAGATCGCATCTTTTTCCTCCATTCTATTACATCTTCCCTATTTTTATTGTTTTGTGCTAAATCTCTAGCACTATTTCTTTCTGTTTTTAGTGTTTCTAAATTTTTGTTCCAAAGAGGTTTATATTTTTTTGGTTTTCCTCTGGGATGTTTGTCTTTGCTGATTTTAACATGTCATTAAATTCCTTAATCACTTGATTTACGTTCTTTGTTAAATCTAATCCTTGTACTTCACTTTCAATATTTTGTTTATATTTAGTCCAGTTAGCTTTTTTAAAATTTCAGGTATATCGCTTTTCAATATTTGGACTATAAGTAATATTAATCAGTATGAATATGCTATTTGGTAATTGGGAAGTTTAAGTGAGAGAGCATTTTGTGACTAATGAAATGGTGCTATGTATAAAGATGCTGAAGAATGTAAATCTTTTTATTTTCTGGATAGATTTCAAAGTGGACAATAGATAAAAATTGAAATGCAGGGGAAACAGATTGTGGCTCTAACGGAAAATTGTTGTAAAATTAATTCATAAAGTAAATTTATTTATAATTTGGTGAAAATTAATGTAAATTATTTAAAATTGTGTAATATGTAATTAAAAAATAAGGAAGAATATTAATTGAAGTTGAGTTTTTATTTTGTTATATTTTGTTTGTCGAGTATAGGAAGAAGGAACGATGCTGCTAGAAATGGCTGCATTGTTTTTCAGTATCACATTTTACTATCTGTGGGACATTTTTTCATAATAGGAAGAAAGGAACTGTGCCACTAGAAATGTTTACTTTATCTTTTCAATATCATATTTTACTATCTGTAAGACATTGTTTTTCAATTTGAGGGCAAAGAACTGTAAAATGAGCAAATTAAAAATCTTTTTATATATATACATTGTTCAGAAATTTGAACAGTTATTACTTCATTGTGATTGCAGTATTCACAAAGAAACGAGGACCCCCTCCAGAATTCCAGTGGTTACATAAGTATGCTCCTGGTGGAATAGGCCAGCGCACCATGTCGGATGGCACCGGAACTGAAAGTGCAGATGCAGGGACAGATGATCTTGCAGGACAAGATGAATCCTTGACAGATGCAGCAAGTATTTTTTTTATTTAGTTTGGTTACTTAAGCAGAACTGGCAGATTAAAATGATCTTTTTATATTTCTGTAACTCTGTTCAGTGTAATTAGGAAGAAATCATGAAAGAAGATATAGCAGAAATTTATAAAGGCTGAATTGCTAATTACTCAAAAAATTAACACCTATTCAAGCTATCTGTAATTATTTAAGTTATTAGGTGCTCTCATAAATGCTTTTGTGTACAGTAAATCTTAAACTATTTACTTTAAACTTTAATTGTTACATAGGGAACATTACTCTATCTCATAATCTGAACTTTTAATTACATTAATGTTTTGGTTTCTCTGGAGGTAAGTAGTTATTTACATAAAGGAAATATCAGTTAGTTGTCTAAATATTCATTTTCAGATGCTCTGAAAAGCATAATAAATGTAATTTATTTTGCACTTAACTTGGGTTCTGGTTTCTCTTTTAATAAATAAATAAAATATATATAATAAAAATGGAAAACTATCTCTTGGGACAACGTAACTTAAATAACAAGAACTAGAGAAGTGGAAATAAATAAAATGCTTAAAGGCAGAAGAACACAAGCTGTTCGAAATGTGGAGAAAATTGTGTGATAGTTATGATTATTAATAAACTTTAATTCACATTTCAATTTGTAGAAATGAAACATATTATTATAGAAATATAACTCACTATATGTTAGCAAATATCACAAATTTTTTTTACAAATAAATAAAAGGATCATCACTTTCTGCATTAGCATTTTGGTTTGCATATGTTTCTGCATGAAAGATAACTTTTCTTTTGAAGCACATATCAAATAACATTCATTTGATTCCTCATGAAACTACTAAAAATTATCAATCACTTCTAGCTTCTTACTAAACTATCTATATTTCTTCAATTGTCAGTTATGGCATGGATTTGTGCAGATGATGTAATATGGTATCAACAATGTATAGAACTTTATATTTTGAACTAAATTGTTTTCACTTCCTGTAGCTTTGATTTTGGGGTGTGAATTCAGAACTTTTATTTTTTCAATTTCTGCATCTTTGACTTTAGGTGTGCATTCAGGTGCACCTTAGATTAAAAAATATATAATATAATTTTTTATGGTGCTCTTTGTACAGTAAGGGTACCCCTATCTGTGCTAACATTGTTGTGATCTTATTCCCCTTATTTTCTGTCCATGAGATACGATTTTGCATCTCATTAGCCGTATCTTACAAAGTTGTGCATTTTTCTTCCAATGGCATTGGAGTGCGTATTTTGAGCAAATATTCCATTTGTTGCTTTGAAGATTTGAACAGTCATTATATGCCAACCATAACCTGAAATGTTAAAGAGCGTCCGTAAATAAATAAAAAAATTATATGTTTTCCAGTGATGTCCAGCAAAGCAATGCTGTGCTGCAAATTATGAAGTATGTACAGAAAATGACAGAAATCCATTTGTACAAAGATTTATAACATTCATTACTAATTTATAGTTGGGCTAGGCCAGACTCATAGGGCCTAATATGTTCCTGTTTTATATATTATACAATGTATGGCAATAAAAAATTTGAAAGCACTGTTATATAGTGCATATATTATAGACTCTGGCATTTTACAATTTATTTAGGTGAAGCTCAGGCTTGTTTATATTGACTTGTGAGTAGTTGTTTTGTATGTATAATTGTTTGGCTCTGATCTGACATTGCCTACATCTTTTAAATTGCCATGTAATTAATAATATATAGGTTATAATATAAGATGCAATGTAATGTAACAATTATGTCCTCCTTAATGCTTCTTTCTCAGCTCCAGTAAACAGGTCTTATGCCTATCTTAAATTACTGCCATCCAATAATAATACTGCAATAAATGATAATGCACTTAAAATTAATGCATATCTAATACATAGGGTACTACAATGGTGCATCCAATAATAAAATGATAAAACTGACTTATGCAATATGTACTTTATATTTGGTACCATTGTTCATGCATTTATAAAACAACAAACCTTTGGTCAGTAAAGTTGCATGATATTTGGAGATTTAAAATACAATATATATATATATATATAAAATTTGAATGCAGTATTTCTGTCTAGTTATTGTTGCATGCATAATTGTTCATTTTAATTATTTACTGTTATTTATTATAATTATTTTTTTACAGCTAATAGAAAGCCCAGATATTTCTGTTCCACGGCAAAGTATTGCAAAAGGTGCAACACCAATAGCTGCACGTGAAAGTGTCATTAAATATCAGATGGCCATGAAGGAGCAACATTACACATACACGCAGGTTTTAAGGTTTGTGAATGCCTATCTCCTTGAATATTATTTGGAATTAAAATGGCACAAAATGCATCTAAAATGTACAACTGCTGTTCAATAAAGAATGATGGTAATTTTTTTAAAGGTATAATTTCTTCCCCTAAAATTTAACTTTAAAATATTTTATTAGATTAATGCTTAATGTACATGTGGTACTGGTTTCATTGTTGTCACTTCCAGTTCCTGCCTGTGAGAAGTGTGACATGTTCAGTTCTGATTGCAGCAAAATGATGAACAATATGTTGCTCTGAAATTCTGCAGCTGCTTTTTTTTTTTTTCTTCCTTTCTTTTTTTCTTTGCTCAATAGACTTGTGTATACAAGTTTCTGACTTTGTCAAACTACAATTTACAAGGTATCCAGTGATACTTTCACAAATTATATAGCAATCTTCAACTCGATATTGTTTTCTATACCAGTTATATACACACAAAGTCAACATCAGATTACAATGAAATTTCCATGGGGCTTAATCCATACAGATATTTTAATGATAATAATAATAATTTGTTGGCTGTCAATAGATCTGAATTTACAAGTACTGTCTTAGTCAGAAAGGAAACTAACATGTTTACAAGTAACATTACATTTTGGATTAACACATTCTGTATATAATCTTCTACATTCTAGACTAAATTAGATCATCACTCATAATGAAGTAACCTTACAGTATTAGCCATTTAATATTTATTAAGGATATGAACAAATCATATTAGAGGTTAGTGGTAACATTGCCCAATTATAACTCATCTAATCTGTATAAACATTTGACAATAAGATACTTTTTCAACACATTCTTAAAAGATTTATCTTGCTAAGTTTTAATGAAAGTGGGAAGTTTATTATACAGGATGATATCTATACTATATGGATCTTTATTGCTCGACATTTTTGTCTTATACTCCATATGATAATTATTAATTCCCCTCCTGTTGTATTCATAATGATCTGTATTTAATGATATGTATTCCATTTTAGGTTTTATTAATAAACAAACTTTGTAGACATATAACTGTTAGTATGTGATGTTTTCTAAATGTTTCTTTCACAGATTGGCGACTAGTTAAATTGAATATGCATCTTATACTTCCTTTTTGTAATATAAATATGCTATTTAAATTAGAAAGGCTTGTCCCACCTCATATTTCTATACCATATGTTTTATGAGAGTGCACCAATCCATAGTAAACCATTTTAAGTGTGTCTCCTTCTAGCTGATAAGATAATTTTTCTTAATAAATATAAGTTGACACACAATTTTTTACAAAGCATAATTACATGAAGGTTGTAGTTTAAATTTTTATAAATATAGATTCCAAGGAATTTGGTGTAGTTGGTCTGTTCAATTTTTGAATTACTAATATGTATTGTTAACTCATTCTCTTCTTTGTCACGAAGCTCAAATAGCATTAATTTAGTTTTATCAACATTAAGGCTCAATTGTAAATTTTGTAAGTACTTTGACAAGTGTAACAAGGATATTGAGGCCTTTTCTTCCATTTGTTTAAAAGTTTGTTCAGCACGTATTAGTGATGTATGCATGATGTATGTATGTATTGTATGTATGATACAATACTATAGTCCTGTGAATATGGCATATTGTTTACATAAAGTATAAACATTAGGGGGCCCAAAACTGTGCCCTGTGGAACTCCAGCTCTCACAACATCATATTTGGACTTGAAAGACCTTATACAGTTACCTTGCTCGTATAAAATTTCTGTACATTGTAAACGATTTTTAAGGTAAGATGAGATTAGTTCTTGTATTTTACCTCTCACTCCATAATTCTGAAGTTTAGAGAGTAATAGTTCATGAGATACACAATCAAATGCTTTTGATAAGTAAAGGAAAATACCTATTGTTTTTTTATTTTTTTCTAAGTTAACCATTACTTTATGAATATTCAGACATTGCAGTGATGGTTGAAAAGCCTTTGTGTAAACCATGTTGTAATTGTAAAAATATATTTTTTGATTTTAGAAACCTGTTAACCTTCTATGTATTATCTTTTTATATAATTTGGCAAATATTGATGTAAGAGATATTGGTCTATAATTACTTGCCATTTTTTTGTCACCACTTTTATATACCGATCTGACTGTACTTATTTTGAGTAATTCAGGGAATACTGAATTTTCCATTGAATTATTGATCAGTTGCACTAATATTTGTAGCAGATAGTACTTGCAGCTTATTAAGATTTTTGGTGTTATTCCATCCCACCCAGGAGCACTATCATTTTTAAAACTACAAATTATAGATTCTACTTCCTCTTCAGTTGTTACATACAAATATACACTTTGAGACACATTTATATTGGATAGTTTCTGCCTCAAATCCTGTGTGTTATCACATGCTTAAGAAATAACTGTTTAGCAAGTCACAAACCTTGCTTGGATCTGTAATACATTTCCCTTTGTTATTTAGCTGAATGTGCTTTTTTCATTTATGTTTGGTTGAATTTGTTTATTTACAATGCTCCATGCTGTTTTAACTGCATTATTTGACTTAGTTATTTTTATGCTATTCTTAAGCTTTTTATATTTTATCAAAGATTCTTTAACCTGCTTTTTATATTTGTTTTGGAACTCTTTGTACACTTTTAACCCTGTCATTCTGTAGAATTCATAATTTTCTTTGATTTTATCTCACAGTGCAGTTATTGTCAATGGTAGCTTTAATTTATTACATTTTTGTATTCTAATGATATTTTTCTTTACTGGACAAGCTAAGTTGAAGTGGTGTCTAATGATCATAAAGAAGGAATTCCATTGTTCATTTACAGTTTTGACTGAATGTACTTTTGACCACTTTTCACAAGCTAACCTATCTTTTACAATTTGCACATTTCTATCCCTTAGATTCGTAGTATACATACAATTTATTTCTTCTTTTTCAATACAATAATTGTGTAAATCAAAAATTTGTTCTGTATGATCTGATATATGAAAGTCATTATTTATTGTCGTTATTTGTCTCATGTCTATATTAGTTATAATATGATCTATTGCCTTACTTGAATATTCAGTTACTCTAGTGGGGCCTATGTTTAAGTCATTTAATTTATGACTTTGCAGTAGATCACAAAATTCACTATTACTATTTTCAACATTTAAGTCACCTATTAATATTAACTGATTATACTTTTTTTTTGTGCCTCCTTTAAGAATTCATCAAAACTTTTCAGGAAATCTTTTATATTTGAATTTGGAGATCTATACAGTCCAATTACCAAGATATTACCATTATTTGAATGAACTTTTACTCCTATAATTTCAAAGATCATTTCTTTACAATGCTTGCTAAGCCATTTTACCTTACTGCTTATAAATTCATTTTTAGTATATAATACCACACCACCACTTCTGTGGCTGAGTCAACAAAAGCAATCCATTTTTTTATAGTTATCAAACTTTACAGTCTGCAACTGATTTTCATTAAGGCCGTGCTCTGAGAAGACTACTATGGATGGGTTTATTTCTGTTAATAGGATTTCTAGTTTGTTTTATATGTATAGACAGTTCTGATGCATAATTCTAAATATCACACTTCTACTAACAGTTGCTTGTTTCTTTACTTGTTGTTAGTCATTTCATATTTGTTATTGCACTGCCCTTTTCAGTAAGTGGAATACAATTTGATGACTTTTCAAGAAAATTTTTAAACCTACGTACTATTTCAGCTGTAAGACAATTTTTTCCTTTGTTATTTAGGTGTAGACCATACCTTGTGTGGTAGTCCCTTTGCAGATCACTTATATCTATTAACGATACATTACTAAAACCTGCACACAATAGCTTTAGTTTCTTATTTGTCTTCCTAATCTCTCTATTTACACAAGAATTGTATATTAGATCATACCTATATGGGATATTTACCACTATTATGTGCACTCCTTTTTCACTTTGTATTATGTTGGTAAGTGATTTTAATGCATTTACTGCTTCATTGCAATAAACATCATTTGCTCCTGCAACAATAACTTTAACCTCATTTTTTTCACTATTCACATTTTCCACTATTCCACTGAGCTTAGAATTTGGTTTCACATAACCTACTACTGATAATTATTAGCACTTTCCCACACCTTCAAGAGCTCTTACATGACTATCACCTATTATAGACAGCTTTGGTTTTCTTCGCACTATGCCTTCATTCACTCTTCTTGCATTTGTCGTCTTATTGGATTTCATTGAGGTGTTTCTACCTTTACCACCAAGTAAGGGCCACACCATGCTGTTTTCTTCTCCATTCACAGGTAATGCTGAGAACAAATTTGTAGTTTCCAAGCTTTTTTGATTATTACAGTGTGTTTTCAATGTAGCTGTTTTTATCGGCCATTTACAGGTGGGTTCTGTTCTCTCATCAAGGAGCAGCATTAATTTTTTATTCTCTTCTTTTAATATCCTATTTTGAGATTTCACCTCATTTAAATCATTGCTCAATATTTGAATTACTTTCTGTAGCGATGATACACAATCGCAATCTCCAACTTGACCAATGCCATTTTCTTCAATACACATGTAATTTGCATTATCTGCCTCAGATCCTTCTGTTTTACCACTTGTTTCTTCATTAATTAACATTTTCTTGTTTTCTATTATATCTGGTTTTGTGTTACCTTTCAATGCTTTAGTTTCACTACCTTTTTTTGCTTTTTTTTTCATATTTTTTAGCGTTTCATTACAGAGCACCCTACCACCTTCTGCCAGATTTTTTCTTGAAAAATCTTCAGCTGAGACCTATGCAATAATACAGGAGACCTATGGAGAGTTTGTTCTTCTCTATCGCAGAGCTCAAAATGGTTGAAAAGGTTCAAAGAAGAGTGGCAATTAATTTCAAAGGAATGTGGATCTGGCACTCCAGTTTATGCTCTAACAGAAAATATTAACATCACTTTTATCATTGGGAGAGAGGATTGTCAAATTACATTAAGAATACTTGAGACGTATTTGTGCATGGTGGTTTCCAAGTCTGTTAATTCCTGGAAAACAGGACATTCGTGTACAAGTTTGCATGCAGTTGAAGATGATGTTACATGAAGATGCAGATTTCTTTCAAAGGTAATCACTGTGATGAAAATGAGCCATATTATTTTGATCCTGAGAGCAAACACCAAAGCTCTGTGTGAAATCTCCATAACCAACACAAAAAGAAGCAAAAATGGTTCGTTTTGCTAGGAAAGTTATGGTCATCATATTTTTCGATATTCAAGGAATGGTTTATGAGCATGTTGTACATGCACAGCAGCTGTCACAGGACAATACTAAAGAGATGCCCTGAAAATTGTCCAAGGCCGTATCACACTCATAGACTACATTTTTGTGCAACATGCTGAATGCTGCACCAGAAAATGCACAGTTACACATCACAAAATTGTTGCTGAATATCTGACAAAAATCAACATGAAGTGTGTCCCTCACCCTCCCTATAGTGCAGATTAGTCCTGTGTGAATTTTCCCTTTTCCCCAAGTTGCCAAATTGAAGAAACACCTTCATGGAGGCATATTCCATAATCAGAAGTAGTGGTTAAGGCTGCGGGGGCAATTCTGAAGGGTCTGCCAATAAATTGTTTAAATTTTTGGAGACTGGCAGAAATGCTGGGACAGGTACATTACATCCGAGAGAAAATACTTTGAGAAATATTATCAAAATTATGAGAGTAAGTAAAGTTATGTGGTCAGATCATTCTTTATTGAACAGCCCTCATAGAAATGTGTACCCTGATTATAACTGTTTATGCATGTACTGTTTGTATGTTCCACATTTGGTAGTGACGAGGGTTAATTGCTCAGATGGTAATTGTTAAATGGTTTAATATAAAAAGGTTTAATAAAAATGTTAAAGGTTAGCTCTACCATGGTGCTCTAAGCTCAATTAAATACAAAGACAATAGAGGCACTGGACCTTGCTAGGAACTACATATAAAATTATAAGGTCTCCTTAGCTTCAGAGGCTGTCTCAGGCATAACTTGGTGTAATCAAACTTGGGTCCTTAGGGTTTCTTGGTTTGGCTCTGGCAACTTTTTGAGTTGATAGAGTCAGGCCAGAGTGTATATGTTCAGTGAACCAGAGAGTGTCCTGGAGTTATTGGAGTCAATGTAGGGGACATCACACCTGATCTTTTTATATTAAGTTTGTTGCTTTTGAACTTCTGGCTCAATCTTTATTACAAGTGTTGTTAGTTTTATCCAGCTGGTTTTGCATGAAGGCATGTTGCTGACAGCATACCTGGGAGCTATAGTAAGTAACCTGATTTCATTGCTGACATGCATATTGTGTGATGTAATATTATGTATGGGTATATCAATGGATTACTTCCTGCCAATTCTGTTTTTATTATGAAAACCTTATTCTCTTTTAACACCAATTATGACTGTGACAGTATTTGGTTGCTGTTTTCGTACTAAGTGTATATATGGGCAATTGTTTGAAAGAGAAGTAATATCTTAAATAGAAATAACCTTCAAGCTCTCCAGGATATGTAAACCCAGAAGGGAGAAGTTTATAGCTGTCTAAAGAAGCAGCCCAATGAAGAACAATGGCATGGCAATCCTTATATTGGTGATATGAGTCATGGCTTTGCTCTCAAATTTGTCCTAACTGATTCCACTTTCAAACAGAAATTATTATTTTGCTACAGTGAGCTGAGGATGCAGCCAATGATTATTGCTGTATTAACTGCTGTGGCATAATATGTTGTGGGCACTAATGATTAGCATTAGGATGTTTAGGACCTGTCATATTTTTTTTAGGGCATAATGCACCCAATAATCAATTATAGATCTTAATACTGTGTAGTTTTATGTGTTTTTCCTTTAAGAACTCTGAAGACAGTCAAATTTTAATTTATAATATAATTATATTTTATTTGAAAGGATATTTGTTGGAACATGGAATGTGAATGGTCAACCTCCTACGATTGGACTATCAGAGTGGCTTGCCAGTGACCCAGAACCTCCAGATATTTATGCCATTGGATTTCAGGAGTTAGATCTTAGCAAAGAAGCTTTCCTGTTTAATGACACTCCACGTGAAGAAGAATGGCAGTGAGTAACTCTTAATTTGTTATTGGATATCAGATATGCTTAATAGTTTAATTAACATTTTTTCTTTTTGATCAATTATTATTAATAATTAAGGTAACATTGCTACCTTTTGATATATTTGGGCCATTATTGTATTACTTTGTTTAATATTCTGTAATAGCAACCAATTGAGTTTGTTTCCTGCTCTTTGTTATGGAGTATATCAATTATATGATCTTCATTTCAGAGAGGCTGTGATGAATGGCTTGCATAAGAAAGCACGATACCATAAAGTGGCTCTTGTTCGACTAGTAGGAATGATGCTATTAGTGTTTGTTCAGGAACAACATGCAGCATATGTCAGGGCTGTGGCTACAGAAACTGTAGGAACTGGCATTATGGGAAAAATGGTGTGTTATGTTTTTTAATGATTAATGATTCCTTTAATGAAAGTATGCAGTAAATCTTTGTAATTTAATTAAAAATAATTTGGAATCTCATAATGGGAAGCTAGGGAAAAAAATTATAAATAATGGCATCCCCAATGGCCATTAGCAACCAACCAATCTTTGTAATTTTAATTCATGTGATAATTAATATTGTTAAAGGGGGAGGAAAAGAACAAGAGTATAATATGATAATTGATATTGTTAAAGGGGGAGGAAAAGAACAAGAGTACAATATGATAATTGATATTGTTAAAGGGGGAGGAAAAGAACAAGAGTATAATAGTTATTATATAGAAAAATACTTAAATTTAAACAATTTATTCTCATGACTTAAAATATTTGTAAATTGTAAGTTTTATCATGAATTTTTATTTGGAAACATTGAATAATTTATGCCTTTTAGGGTAATAAAGGTGGTGTAGGCATACGATTTGAGGTGCATAGTACTTCGCTATGCTTTGTCAACTCCCATCTTGCCGCACATGTGGAGGAATATGAAAGGAGGAATCAAGATTATCATGATATATGCTCACGCATGAGCTTTACGTGTTTTCTACCTCCCAAGGGCATAAAGGATCATGAGTAAGTGCTAAATTTGCTATTTGCTATTTTATGATGATTTATTTGGGTATGGATAAAATAAAAGTTTGATAAACGATTTGCTGTTGAGTTTTATGTTTGGAAAAATATATATAATCTGCATTGAATAAATGATGATTGCTTAAGGTTGATGTAAATTCTACATACCTCATTACATGCAGACAGTTCATATCACATATGCTTGAATGCTTGAACAATTTGTCTTAGATTCCAGTCTTTATAGGGCTCTGTTGTTGGTCGGTGGTGTAGTGGTAACCATACTTGCCTTCTAAACCCAAGGTCGTGGGTTTGAACCCTGCCAGGATCGATGGATTTTTTTGGGTGTAAAAATCTCCTAAGTATGGCTTCCTTCGGAAGGGAAGTAAAGCCATGGGTCCCATGTTGTACATTTATGGCACAAAAAAGAATCTCAAGCCTGAAAGAAGAGGCCTCTGAGAAAAGTTTGTTGGCCGTTTCATGCCCTAAATAGAATGGAACGCTGATGACCTGAGATGTTAAAGAGCGTCCTTAAATAAACAAATAAAAAAAAAGGCTCTGTTGTTTGTTAGATGTTTTATACCTCTTATAATAATGAAGGTGTAAAGAGGCATGGTTTTCTGTGAAGATGTGCCATTTACAACAAAAACCCAAACAATAAAATCAGGAAGGAGTTAGATCTGGCAAATTCTGGAGCTAATAAATTCAGAATACAGAAAGCTGTGTCCAGTAACTCATATTCATTGAGAAGAGGCATTGCCTGCTGAAAGATGAGGTTTATGTTGTTTTCTTACTGTAGCTGTAGCATCAGAAATAACATTAAATTGGGAATTTTTGCAATCTTGATTTAATTAAACCTGCATTTGATACAGAATATTGCTTGTTCCAAAAATTATTCTATTAGGGCAGTGTAATTGCTATAGAGTAATACCCACATTTAGTGTAAGAAAATGCAAGATTTTTCAACTGTTTATTCCCATATGTAATGAGTATGGGAGGTTAAGGTCCTATTAAAAATGATGTCAGATCGGGATGAAAACAAAGCTAAACAGGAGTGAAGCAGACTAAGCAAAGCCAAAGGTCTTTCACTTATTAAGATATAAAATTGCCTGAAAAAATATTAAATAGGGATTTTACTGTACAACATTCAAATGAAGACCACAATATATGACCCTTCTTACAAATATAATCATGTAGCACTTTCTCCTTGCCATAGTTTTTTACTAACTGTTTTGAACTCATAGGAGATGCATGGAATTTCTTCACATAATGCTATCATACTAAACACTCTTACACAAGTGTGAAAAAATAATTTTATCAGTGAAAAGCCGTTTTCTTAAATACTTCCATCTATTAGCAGATCTTGCTTGCAAATTTGAATTATGATGCAGATGCCTCAACACATGAAATCCTTTTATGCTATGTTCACTTTGGGGAATAGTTTAGAAATCTTCAAAGAATACACTGGCAGTTTCCATAAGATATTCTGATAAGAATTGTCATTGAACTTTGCATATACTTCTTTATCATTGCAAAGTACTGTTTAAAAAGACTGCACTGTATATGGCATACCAAAAATGCAACAATAACTATATTGCTTACTCTTTTGTGCAATACTCCTCAACCTGTTTAAAATAACTAATAAATTCTCAAGTGAATTCATATTGTTTTGTCAAGATTTGGCACTTTTCATTGGTAGTTGACTAGCAGTAAATCATTTTAAAATGTGCTCGGTTTTCTCCTCACCACCTGCTTCATAATAAAGCCTTAACATTGAATCTAGAAGATTCGGAACAGGAAGATTAACTAATATTATTATAATCCATGCTTACACTTAAGGAATACTTTCGTGGCAAAAGAAAAAAGCTACTGAAGGGAAAGGCAAGCAAATAAGAAACAGGGATGAATACTGTTAATAAGTAAAACAACATAAATAATTACTGCTTTATTATTGCAATTTTCTTGGGAATTCATTGAGCCATTTAACAAGTAGGATGCATGCCTCTGACTAAATTGCATGTTTCCTGCTGCTGATTATAGTAGAAATTTTCGTAAACATGATGCAAACTTCATATTTTGCATTGTTGATTTCCGCAAACTCAATAAAATCACTCCTAAATTTTAAGATAACATCAGGGAAGGCTTTCTTATATTTAAATTTCTTTTTATGATAAAGCTTTGTTTTAACCATACCAAAGTGAATCACTCTATAGCTCAAATTGTTTCCTAGTCATTTTAAATGGATTAATTAAGTTTAAGCAATATTATTATAATATAACTGCAGACCATAGACTCTACACTTAAGTTTCAGTCATTGTCAGAAAAAATACATTAATAACAAAATACATTGCTAAACAAACAACTTCATACAAGAGGAAAATTTATCTCACGTAGCAATAGGCTATTTTCATGTATAATATAAACAATTATATTCAACTACATTTTATGTACTTATTTACAATTCATTCATCCTATACATACATTTATCTATCAAGATGTTATACAGTTCTATATGACACTTTTTCCCTCTTTGACTTTTAATTATTGCTGGCAGTTTTATTATTCAAAATTTTACCAATAACTCTTGGATCTGTTTCAATAGTTTTTTGTTTGCATTTGGATGATAGTAATTGTTCCGATTCTGAGTGCTTTGTGGCAGTCCTTTTTTAGGATCTTGTCTTGTTCATTGTTAACAACAAATAGAACTAACTACCTTATATACACATATAATGATATTATAGTTAACATTTTAGATTTCTTAAAAATACTTGTACATTATACTCTCCTGTCTACCTTAAATATACATCTCAAACAACTTTTTTGAAGAATTAGTAGTCTATTCATATTCACATCACATCCCCAGATCTCAATTGCATAATAAAAATACGGATATGAAAATTTACCAACAGCAGAAAGAACAGAATGACAATAGTACTAAAAGTATATATATTAAAAAAGGTAATAAAGACATGCACAATAACAAAGATATAGCTAATGTTATCTCCATTTCTAGCAGATTTTTTTATGAGTTCGTTTGAAATGCATATCACCAAAGCCTTCCCTCTAATCTTCAAAACATGGTATAGGTATGTGGATGACATATTTGCAATAATTCCAAAAAAACATACAATGGATGCACTAAAACTTCTGAATTTGCAGCACAAATCTATAAATTTCACCATAGAGGAAGAAAGAAGGGGATATCTCCCCTTCCTAGATGTAAAAATCATAAGAAATGAAAACTATCTTACATTTGGAATTCATAGAAAGGATACTCACACAGAAAATTACATAAAAAATGACAGTTTTAATCCCATTCCACATAAATATGCAGTGTTTTATAGTTTAGCACACAGATTAGTTAACATTCCACTCACAGAAACAGAGTACAAATTGGAATACCAACAAATCATAAAGATAGGAGATACTAATGGATACAACAAAGACACAGTAATAAAAATCATCAATAAAACCAAAAAACAAAAGGCAATAAGAGATGTTTCCACTCTTAAAAGCGCCAAAGAAAGGTACAAATTCAAAAGTTTCACATACCACCCAATTTATCACAATAAGTTCAAAAAGATATTCAAAGAACAAGGAATTATGTTAGCCCCAAAGAACAATTTTAATATAAAGAACTTATTAGGTTGCAGAGTAAAGGACTACATGCCAACAGAACAAAAGTCAGGTATTTACGAAATAGAATGCGCAGAGTGCGACAAAAAATACATTGGAAAAACGAAGAGGAATTTGGGAATCTGGAAAAAAGAACACTTCAGAAATATTTGCTTAAAACAAATTGATAAATCAGCAATAGCAGCGCACTTTTGGAATAAAAATCATGAAATTAAATCAGAGATAAAACTACTTAAACAACTTCATGATGCAATAGAACTTTCCACTTGGGAAAATATTTTCATTACAAAAAATAAGGATAATTTGATGAATTTCGATATCCCTCCATTGGATGAACTCAGCAAATTCCTAATAGAACCAACAGATGCCGCCACAAGAACATCAAGAGACCCAACCGCCATGTTTAACAACAGTTTGTCAACAGGCTGAAGATGGGAGGGATCGCTCCCGAAACATATGTTCCAAATTTATGTAAGTGAATGGAGTTAGTGTGAAAAAAACTGTATACATTGTTTATATATATACCACTCCATTGTCAACAGCTTCGTAAGTACACTTATTTGAGTATAGCTAATGAATTTAACCAACATTATAAGAAAGTTCATACACTAGGAAAACACCTGACAAAAGATAATAGAACATTAAAAATACCCTATACAATAGAAATAGAAAAAATGCAAACAGTATCTCTGGATTCGAAGTTCCAATTGGAAGAATTAGAACAGGCAGTGAAAACACTAAAAAATAAAAAGCAACCAGGACCAGACCTTATATATCTAGAGTAGATTAAGAATCTTGGAATAAGAGCAAAAAAGATATTATTGGAAATTGTTAATAAAATATGGTTTGAACAAGAGAATATGACATCAAGCTGGTGCAAAGCTATAGTAATACTGATTTTAAAACCAGGAAAAACTACAAATGAAACAAAAAGTTACAGACCTATATCATTGACCTCAATTCTGGCAAAAATAGCAGATAAAATGGTAGTTAATAGATTAATATATTACCTTGAAACAATCAACTTATAAACAGATGAATAGGCTGGATTTAGAACACGATATTCAACAATTCACCAAACGTCAAGTTTAATAGAGGATGTGAAAAGTAAACTAGCTAATAATATGTCAGTAGCTGCAGTATTCATAGATTTTCAAACAGCATTTGATCTAGTATGGAAAAAGATGTTAATTAAAAAATCAATACAAATGAATTGCCCAAAAAATATAATTAGATGGTGTAGAAGATTCCTACAGCAAAAATGGATTGCAGTTAAATGGAATAATACATTATCCAAATACACCCAACTCAAAACCGGAGTGACACAGGTTGCAGTATCCAGTCCATTATTATTTAATATATATATTAACGATATGCCAAAGACTACAAAACAAACCGGAATAAACAGTG
The DNA here is from genome assembly GCA_030762175.1 of Metallyticus violacea. Lineage (NCBI taxonomy): Eukaryota > Metazoa > Arthropoda > Insecta > Mantodea > Metallyticidae > Metallyticus > Metallyticus violacea. Next base: position 104,001,237 of record CM060840.1, on the reverse strand, counting down.
CAATGTATGTAGATGATGTAGTTATATGGTCATGGTCAACTGAAAAAAAATGATAAGAATGATTATATCAGACTAGAAGAAAAAATAAAAAATGTCTTAGATAAAGTAGCAAATTGGGCAAATAATATGACCATTTATGCAGCAAAAAATAAATATCAAGTCTACACTATGAAACACTTTGATGAAAGGGAAAAAAATTTAAAACTTGAAATTAATGGAAGTCAAATAGAATATGCAGGAGAAATCAAATATTTGGGAATTGCACTGGACAGGATATTAAAAATGAAAGACCATGGACAAAATATCACACAAAAAGCCTTAGAACAAAGTAACATATTGAAAAGATTAGCTGGATCTAAATCGGGCAGCTGAATGGAAGTTTTAAATAAAACATATAATAGATATTTAAAACCAGTACTAAAACATGGATGTGAGTTACTATTAACAGCAACAGAAGAAAAAATTAATAAGATTGAGAAATGCCAAAATCAATGTTTAAGACTGATACAGGTGCCGTAAAAACACCACCAGTAAATGCACTTCTGGCCAGAATGAATAATAATCCAATGAAAACCAGCATTGAAACACAAGCGGCACAATTATACATAAAATTAAAAACAAACCCAAGTAAACATCAATGGTTTCTATATTGGTTTCATCAACTACCCAAAGAACACAAACCAAAAACACACATCACAAATAAAGCTTACTTAGAGAAGAATTACAATTATTTAAACCTGGCAGAGAAGAACATCCCATATCCCTCAAGAACTAATCCAATGGATTATATTAAGATAGTGACAGATAAAAAACTGACAGAACAATTAAATAAACAAGAAGACTCAACAGAGGTATGCAGAACTATAGCACTTGAACACAACCAATTCCCTGAAACAGACTGGCTTAGAATTTACACAGATGGATCTGCAGACAAACAGAAATAATGTTGGAGGTGGTATATATTGTAAATATTTCTCACATTATTTCACACTGCCTAGACAATCCACAAGTTATGAGGGTGAAATGGTGGCAATACGAGCGTTGGAACAGATATACCATAGGACTGATATAAAAGAAAATAAAGTAGTGATTCTTACAGACTCCGCTTCAGCTATACAAGCTATAGAACGATATGATAGTTCATATGAATCTTATAATGTAAGGGACGTCAGAACTTATTATAGATTACTCCAAAAAAAATTTCAACAAATAATACTACTGTGGATGGATACCAGCACATGTGGGAGTGATAGGTAGCGAGAATGCAGACTTTCTGGCCAAAAAGGGGGCAGTGTTATATTCAAAACCAATAAAGCTGTGTGAATTAAATGTAAAATTAAAAAATATCAAAACGACCATAGAACAAAAATATCAACATAATATTCAAGTGGAAATATCTAATAAAAATTATTCTAATATAAAAGAAATGGTACAAAAAATAAAAAATTTATCAAGGAAGGAAGCAGTTGCTCATTTTAGACTGGCCACTGGACATTATTATCTGGTGGAGTTTCAACACAGATTTGGTTTTATGAATGATAACACATGTAATATCTGCAATACTGACAAGATTCAAAATGGAGAACATCTATTGGAATGCACAGAGCTGAGGAAAGCTGCACCTGATGGGAAAGTACACAAATTATATTAGCTGGCCAGGGAAAAATTGATGGATCAAAATCCTGCACATTAGATCAACAACAACAACAAATTTACCAACAGATAATAAGCATAGTTATATGGCAAAGTTCATAATTTAACTCATTCTTAGTATTCTTTATATAAGTGTGTATGTTTTTTGCAAAATGTTTGTCATTATTCTTGATCTTTATTCAGCAAATTTTGATATAGCATCATTTTTTTAATTCAAGTCATATATTATAGCTAAAATGTTGAATTTATTATGGCAAAATTTAATTACAACATTACACTTTTTTATCATATTTTATATTTCATTTGATGATGAAATTTATTGGTAAAATTATATGCAAGACACTGAAATTCTTTATGAAAAAATGATATGTTTTTGCAGTCATATTTATTGGTTGGGAGATCTGAACTATCGAATAACAGAAGTGGACCCACGTCTTGTGAAGGAATATATAGACTTTGAAAATTACGATCCTTTACTAGATCATGATCAGCTTCATCAGCAGCATGCTCAAAAAAATGTGTATGCTGGCTATCAGGAAGGAAAACTTACATTCCGCCCTACATACAAATATGATCCTGGCTCAGATAATTGGGATTCTAGGTAAGGAATGTTTTTCTTTTATTTTGTCTCCATTAAAACTAACACCCATTGAAGTATGAACCAATAACTCAAGCAGGCAGTTATTAATGAACAAAAACTAGACATATAATATAGAACCTTCTCACTTTGGCATTTAAAGGCTGATGCCATAACACATTGCAAGGCAATGCAGGAAGCAACTGTGCAAGTGCACATAGCAATAGCCATATGAGTTGGTTTTGTACTTCATTGGAATTTGTTTGCACCTTGCATTAACTTATATTCTGCTGTTTTAATATACATCAACACAGATAAAACATCCCATTTGCATTTCTGCTGCTTACCGAAACCCTTCCCTTTTGCCATTGCTGGCATCTGGCATGGTAAACTCACCTTTTTAAATCTTGGGTAATACAAATAAAATAAAAGAATTCTGTACTAACTCATCTTGAAAATGCTGGGTCTATTAGGTACCAGATGTCTGATGGTGGTTATGTCAGTAAGCAGCCAACTTGTAAATGGATTGTTTTAAATGTGCCCCGCTATACTTGTAACCTTATAGATGAGAATTTACTAATGGTAACTCAGACACTTATGATCGAGGAGTGATAACTGCTATCAGTATTAGTGGCCTGTAATTTTTATCACTAAAATACAGACTACTGCACAGTATTAAATCTTAACCTTTCTCTTTTTTTTTGTGCTATTTATCACAATTCAAATTCAAAGGTAATACATTGCTATGTTCATTGCTACAAGCTGTGTTTCTGAATGTCCACATATAATCTGTTTCCCCACAAGCCTTTTGTATCTAAAAGTTTAAGAAATTTATGCAAAGATAAATCATGAGTGAATGGGAAAAGAAAGAAAGAAAAAAGAAGACTGAAAGCCCATGATGCTGATCTGGTATGCTGATCTGCTGAGTGGGCTTCAGAGTGCTGAACAGGGATTGTTTCTTTTATAATGCAAAGGTTGAAATCTTGCTAGAGGTAGCCAATTTTTTTGGCAAGGATGTGGAATTTGTAGCTGACAAAGTAGCATCTGAGTAAATTTCTTCTGCCACTTATTCTGCTAATTGCTCATCATCATAATCATTATCTATCACAATATATTCTGCTAAAAAGGTGTGCTAGTAGAAAATGGACTATAGACTTATCCTCTGCTACTGATGTTCAGAATCACAATATCTGTCAAGCCACTGTACTGGTATAGAAATTGTTATATAATTAAGTTCTTTGTGTGATTGAGTATAACAAATTATTATTGAAGAAATCACTCAAATTTTACTAATTTTGTTCCTCTTATTTGGACATGTTTCAAAGGCTGTTGCCTTCATCTTCAGCATGATTCCACTTTCAGCTTCCCACGTGGTATTAAGATGTTGCTCTGTAGATTTTACAAGTGGAATCATGCTGAAGATGAAGGCAACAGTCATTGAAACATGTTGAAGTAAAGTGGAACAGAATTAATGAAATTTGAATGATTTCCCCAATAATAATTTGTTATATTGCAGTAGAGTTATTTATTTGCATGTGAAGAGTGGCTTAAATAAAGCAATGGAAGACACTAGAACTTACTATAATTTGCACACACCAGGAACCAGATGTAGTTAAGTGTTTTATGAAACAGATGGCTTACACATACAGGTCTACCAATAATGAATATCTACCATAAGTACTGAATGTGCCTTTAGATGGATGGTAGAATGATGACACCAATGTTATATTGATAGATAAACTTGAGTTTTAATTCTTAATTAGCTAGTAACTTAGTTTAAGTTTTCATGATAAAATACAAAATGCAATTTTTTTACATGTTGGCAAAATGGCCAACGAAAGGACCCTTGAAGGGTCACTAACTTGATATAGCTGATATAGAGGGAGGAATAGTTTCATATGAAGTGATTAAAAATAGTTTCAGTTTGTAGACTAGTGAACAATTTTGCAATCTATGAGTGTGCATTGTCACTGAAATAAAATTAAAATATTTTACATGTTAAAGCATAAAAAGCATAATCATTTTTGAGCAAATGAATAGATATTTTGCTGCAATATTTGAACCTTAGTTAAAGCTGTGAAATAATCAAATAATTCTCTCTAGTGAAAAAAACAGAGCTCCAGCATGGTGTGATAGAATATTATGGAAGGGAGAAGGAATTACACAAGTCTCATATAGAAGCCATCCAGAATTGCGCATCAGTGACCATAAACCAGTTAGTGCAGTATTTGACTCACAGGCAAGTTCTTCTTAGAACAATTTCTTTTTATTCATAGATACATTTTACAAATGCATAGCTATCCATTTCTCTGTTTGCTCTAAAATATATATGTATATGGTGATCCGTTTGGGTATGGATAATATTAAATTTACTATAAAAGCTAATATGGATAGGAGACATTTCTTGCTAGTAATATTTTACTTAAAAGATGGGAGTTTCCATACATGGCAAGAATGAGAATCAACAATGCATAATGACAAATAAAAATCGCATATGATTGAAATGGCACTACAAATCAACGTGAGCACAATGCATTCTTTAATATGCTAACTTTGAGAATGTTAAATATTTTGACATGAGTATGGTATGTGTAATGTACGTATATAAGATTCCATAATACTGTGATATCAAATATTTGTAGGAGGTTGCAGGTGAAAGCCAGTACAAGAAGCAGCTATCTCTGAAACCATGACAAGAAGTCCCCCAATGAAAAGTTAAAGACGATTGTCAGCAAAGATAAAGAAGATATACGTCCTGTCAGCATATTGTTCGAAAGTACATGAAACTGTACTCATATTACTTACAACATCTACAAGCCTTATATGATGAGGATTATAAAGCTCATGTCAATTTTGCATCCATGATGTGCAAACAGATTGAAGATGATGATATCTTCTTAAACAAATGGCTATATACAGACATGTCAGCTGGAGAGTAAACACTCATAATTGCATTATTTGGATAAGGGAAAATCCATATGTCTCCTACGAGCTTGAAAGATCAAGTACAACAGCTAATGCATGGAGTGAGCCACAATAAAGTGTATGGAGCATTCTTTGCATGGGCTGAATCACATCACTGTTATGAGTTGTGCAGAGTGTGCAATGCGGGTCATGTAGCATTCTGAGAAATCTCCCATCTTTGAATGTGTATATGCAAAGTTTGAAAATATAAAGTTCATTAGTAAATGTTTTACAGTGTTTTCATTTTATCCTTATCGAAACAGATCACTCTATACATTCATATTTCATTTAGAGTGTTACTACACAGTATTTAAACAAAGCAAAATCGGATGTGGTATATTATAGTTTGTATTGCTCTGAATTAGTGCACTTGCTGAATGCTTTCATATATTTAGCACAAATTATAGTCTGCTTGGATTAATTATATATTTTGTTCGTAGATTAGAGTAATTGATGCAGTTAAATATCGCAAAATTCATGAAGAGGTAATGAAAAAATTAGACAAGCTTGAGAATGAATTCCTACCTCAAGTGATGGTCGACAATACAGAAGTTATATTTGATACAGTTCGCTATCTTGAATCTCAAACAAGGGATCTCATCATTGCAAACACAGGGCAGGTGAGACAATATTTAATTTATATGTTTCACTTCTCATTTCTTTTAGAAGCATAATTTTTGCAGCAGAAGTATTAGTTAATTGGCTGGTTTATTCATGGATGCTCTGTAACATCTCACGTCATCGACATCTCATTCAATTTAGGGCATGAAACGATTGATAAATTTTTCTCAGAGGCCTCATCTTTCAGGCTTAAGGTTCTTTTACATGCTGTAAGTCTATGACATGGGACATATGGCTTTACATCCCTTCCGAAGAAAGCCATACTTAGGATTTTACATCTGAAAAAATGCATCAACTCTGGTCGAGATTGAAACCATAATCTTGGGTCTATAAGGCAAATATGGTTACCAGTAGACTACCAGGACAGATGCAGTTGAAACATGAATTCACAGTGGCTATTACTTAATGTGTTATCATGCATTACAATTGCTATAACATTGTCTTAAATATCTGCATCTAAAGTGTATGCAGAGTGATTCAAAAGTCATGCACCATAGGACAACTATGTTATTAACATAAGTATGAAAAAAAGGAATGAGTTGAAAAGTGTAGGAAATATGTATTCAAATGTGCTGTCAACAGGATGGCAACCAATTTGAATACTTCCTGCATTTGTGTACAGACAGAGAAATTACAGGACATGGCAGTTCTAGTGTTTAACGTTTCAATTTACAATCATGACTGTCTTGAGTGTCAAGTTTTTGTTAGGTTATTTGTGTTTTCAAGCAAACTGTTTATGGTTACCCTTTAATTATCTTTTCAATTTTTGATAATTACTATAATTAGCCTGAATAGCTCATGTTATATTGCAACATGATTTAAAACTACATATTTCCAACAAATTACCCTTCTTTCCTTTTTTGTACCTATACAAATAACAAAGTTGTCCTATTGTGCACAACTTTTAAATCACCCTATATAGGAAATAAATGTTCCTAAATAGAAGAGGCTGAGCTTAAAATTTTATAATTCAAAGCTCAAGCCTGTGGATTTTCTTAAAAGCTACATGTCATTTTGCAAACTTGCCTTACATGACCAAAATATTACAGCTCCTTCCAGACAAGTTTTAGACCACTAGCGTACATGTATGGTAGTTGTAATATATATATAAATATGCAAATATAAAGCCAATGAAACCATTCAAATGCAGCACTAAAATTGCTTTTCCTTCCTCCACATATATATCAAAATGATTTACCAAAATCTGTGGGTTTCTTTGCAGGATTGAAAGTAAAAAGATACTTTTGTATAAGCATTTCTATCCAGCTTCCAAAATTTAAATACTGTAAATGCCATAATGTAATTTGAAAAGCTATTACTTAAAACACTGCATATGCCCTAGGTTACAGGTTGGTATCTAACTCTTCATTGTACTTTCCATGTAAATCAGTATGAAAAGACAGCATTATTATCAAACAATGTGCAACTAAAAAAATGCAATTACATATTCATCATTGCTGTTAGTATTCATAAGTACAAAATATTTTTAAAAATTGCTTGCTAAGTTAACTTCAATGTCTATAACATTTTTTTAATAGGTTTAAGTTATTCATGAAACTTTTTTTGCAGTAATGATCATTATATGTATAAACTGTACATTAAAACTATGTTTTTTATTACAGGTTCCTGTTACATTTGAATTTATTAAAAAGCTTGACGATTCCAATTATTGTAAGGACTGGCTAAATATAGAGCCATATTATGGATTTATAATGCCAGGTGAGGTAATATTTTTTTGGAAAATACTGCTATAATTGTATATTTTTTTAAAGTCTAACATGAGCTGCAGTAGAGAGCGGGCATGCTTATGCAACACTGTGGCATGTTACAAGGATGGGAGATGGTTTATAAGTTCATTGGGCGAGAATCAGAAGGTTTAGAGGAAGGAAATGAATAAAGAAGAGAGTAAAATGGTTATGAAAGAGCAGTTATTAACTGTGTTGTTGATAATAGGAGGAAGAGAAGTGAATCCTATAGCTGAGGACTTGAATCAAGTTTTGGTGATGCTAAAGTTAATTTCAGAGGATGTGATTGAGTTATAGAAAATGGAGAAGAGGATAAAGTAGATAATAGGATGGAGGAGGTTAAAGGAATGTTACAGAGTTTAATAAGAGAGGTGAATAGCAAATTGGCAGGATGCAGAAAATAATGGAAGGATCATGATGGAACAAAGGAAAATGAAATTGATTATATTTCGAGTTAAGGAGGATAAAGTTAATACAGTTGAAGGAAGAAATATTTGAGAGGAAGTTAGAATTGAAACTAGAAGGATGGGAGATAGTTGGCTGTTTTAGAATAGGAAGAAGAAAGGAAAAAAACAGGCTATAAATTGTAAAAGTAGGCACAATGAGTTTTAATGGCAAGTTTGAAGAAATTAAAAATAATGAACATTTATGTTGATGAAGATTTTCTAAAGAAGAGAGAGACCAAAGAGTGTTTTATTTGAGAAAATGAAACAAGCTAGAGAAGAAGAGGAAAGGGCATTTGTTAGAAGAACCGAGTTATGGATTGATGGAAGGAAACATATGAGTTTGCAGATAGAGTCTAGGAAGGAGGAGGAGATTGCTGATTTTAAATATTGGCTGTTTGATTGTTGTTTCTAAATCAGAGGATAGTATATTACAGATGATTAATGGTAGCATAAGGTAAGATTTAATAATAAAAATGTAGTTACAACTAGATACAAAGCAAAGCTAGAGAAATTTAAAATACTAAGCTTGCTATTAGTAGATGATTTAATGGTAGGTTTAGCTACAGTAATTGGATTTCAAACCCTATCATTGCACTCCCCCCTGCCTTAAGTTTGGATTGCAACAAGCTATAAACAATATAAGAAGATAGTTTTGAATAGCGCGAATTTTCACAGTGAAATATAGTATAATATAACAAATTACTATTTAGGAAATAACTCAAATTTCACTAATTTTGTTCCACTTACTTGGACATGTTTCAAAGACTGTTGCCCTCATCATTAGCATGGTTCCACAGTCAACTTCCCAGTATGGTAATAAGTTGTGGCTCTTGGGTTTTACAAACTTAGTAATGAGGTTACTGTTGTTTGAAAGATCAAAATTAACCAAATTTTCCTTGTTTTTGTTTATGAATATATTTTCCCACATTGTTAATTCTATGGGTTTTGAAGAGCTTCTAAGAGTTTGGGTTCCTTTTGAAATTTGTGGATCTTTTACCAGAAATAATGTGCTATTGCTGATTTTTCTGCATGTTAATATTTTACATTTCAAACATGTTCCTTAAACCCTATGGTAATATTTATTTTTGTTTTGCCTATGTATTTCATATTGCAGTCTTTGCAATCAATTTTGTAAATGCCTGATTGTTTTCCTGGTAGAATTTTGTCCTTTGTGTTGGTTTTTAAGAGGTTTTTTAAACTATATTTGTTAATTGGAGCCAAAATGATGTTTGCCTCTTTAAAAGTCGTCATGGAATTTTTGGTGTGCTTATGGGTTAAATGTGAATTTCTTATATATATATAATCTCCTTTGTAGCCTTTTAGTGTGATGAAGTCTTTTATTTGTTTTTGCTTTTCTATTTTTTTGTTGATGGAGCCTTTTTTCTGTGCTATATCTATGATTTTATAGTATTTTGATTTATAATATGTCTTACTTATTGGTAGGTTTGTTAATCTGCATGTGAGACTATTGATTATAATGAGTTTATGTTGTTTTGGATTGTGGTTGTTGTTTTTTTAATATATTATCTGTATGCAAATCTTTTCTGAATATGCCAAATTTCAGTATATTATAATTTTTTATAATTTTTATATCCAAGAAGGGAAGAATCTTGTTGTTTTCTGTTTCCATTGTGAATTTAACAATGCTGTCTTGTAGGTTGAGTAGTTATATTGCATCCTCTTTCAATTTTTCATTTACTATTGCAAAGACATCATGAATATAATGGTATGAACATTTGTATATATATGAGAAAGCCTCAACTTATTTTGCTTCCAAGAAACTCATTTACACATCTGCTGAGAATGGTGAGAGTGGATTTCTCATTGCTAAACCCTTCTTTTTGTGTGTGCGTGCGTGCGCACGTATGTGCATAGGTTTGATTGATGCCAATTTTGGTGAAGATCAGATATTGTTCTAATACTTCTCCAGGTAGGTTTTTTGAGGTTAGCCATTTTTTTACAATACACCATTTTAGCACCAGTAAACAAATGTTTAAAAAACCTCTTAAAAACCAACACAAAGGAAGAAGTTGCACCAGGAAAACAATCAGGCATATATGAAATTGGTTGCAAAGACGCATTATGAAATACATAGGCAAAACAAAAAGAAATATTACCATATGGTTTAAGGAGCACATGAGAAATGTGAAATATAAACACATAGAAAAATCAGCAATAGCAGACTATTTCTGGCAAAAGAATCACAAATTCCAAAAGGAACCAAAACTCTTAAAAGCTCTTCAAAAACCCATAGAATTAACAATGTGGGAAAATATATTTATAAACAAAAACAAGGAAAATTTGAATAAATTCACGTGATATATGTCATACTAAACACTCTTATTGCTTCACTTACTTGTGTGATATTTGGAACTGGTTTCCAAGACCTTGGCCGAAAATAAAGACAAAGGTCTTCGAAACCGGTTCCAAATATCACACAAGTAAGTGAAGCAATAAGAGTGTTTAGTACAACATATATCACATGAATTTATTCATATGACATGGCTTCACTGTGTTAGCTCCATATATATTTTTTGAAATGCTTCTTTTTTAAAAGATATGTTTTAAAGGAAAATTTGGTTAATTTTGATCTCACAAACTATAGTAGCCTCATCACTAAGTTTGTAAAATTCACAGAACAACATCTTAACACTACACTGGGAAGTTGACAGTGGAACCATGATGATGATAATGAAGGCAACAGTCTTTGAAGTATGTCCAAGTAATTGGAACAAAATTAGTGATATTTGAGTGATTTCCTCAATAATAATTTGTTATATTAAGATAAGTAGATTTTGTATAGAATGTTGATTAAGGGTAAATGTTATGAAATATAAAGTGTTTAAGAAAGGAGTAAATTAAGAAGTGATGAGAAATGGTTCTTGAATAGTGGTTAAAGAATTTGATTTGGGAATGGGGTTGTCAAGCAATGGAGGGTAGGAACTACAGTGTTATTGTTAAAGGTGAAATAGCCATGAGAGCAACTAGAATATGTTGAAGAAAATTCTAAATATGTCAATAAAATGATTGGAGAAATTGTATGAAATGGTAGTGGAATCAAAAAGGTTATATGGAGTATAAGTGTGGGTAACTTCTAAGGGTTGTTTGAAGATTTATTATTTTATAGGATGTTTGAAAGAGAGGTTTGGGATTGCCTAAAGCTCACTGAAAGGAACTAGGAAGGGTAAGTGGAAGAGTTTGGTGTTGAAGAGAATTCTAAAATATTGATACAGGATTGTGAAATTAGGAGGGGTCTAGTGTTCTGAAAGAATGTGTGAAATATCAAAGGAAAGGAATAAGAGGAATAGTTGGATGGTAGAATTTTTAAAAATATTACAAGGAATTGGAATATGGGAATTGTGGAAATTTGGGGATGAAAATAGAAAAGAGTTTTGGAAGGAAGTAAGGCAAAGTTTTAGAGATAAGACATCTTTAAAGTTGTAGAGAAGAATTAAAAAGGAGTGGGAGTGAGAGAGATAAAGTGGACTGTTGTGATAAATTTGGGAGGGAAGGATCGGCCTGGATGCGAACAGGAACATTGTTTTTAAAGGGCTTCAGAGGGGAAAATGTAAAAGGTCTATTATGTGTGGAGAGATGGAGGGAATATTTTATTATTTAGTAGAGCGTGAAAGGTTAAAGAGCATAGATTAATCACTATTTTTTCCTGTTACTGATAAAATATGCAATTTAAAACATTGCTTCATAATTATTCTCTAACTTGGCATAATATAAAAAAAATTTAAAATAATTTATAGCATCTCAATCAGGTGCTATTTTTTTTTCTTTATGTTGCCACATTAGAATTGTTTTTAAGTGGAACTTAAGTTCCTTTTATTTTCAGTAATACATTTAATAAATTGTCACAGAAGTTGACTCAAAAGAAAATAGAATATGATTGAAAAATAACATAAATTGTGAGGAAATACAAATAATTTCAGCTTAATCAATGTTTTTATGCTTAATAGTAATACATTCCAAATAAATTTAATGCTTAAGTAATATTGTAATGTGCTGAAGATGACCCATCAGCTTAGTGAAGCAATAATTTTATGTTTATTAAAGGAAAGCTGGTAATGAAGTATTAAGTGCTGATAAGCAGTCTTTAATTATTCCAGTGTTTGTACATATTTTAACCCCCTGTTTTAGTCATTTTTCTTCTTTTGTTATGTTTTAGGAGAAAAATGTGACATTAAGTTAGAAGTTTTTGTGGATAAAAAATCAGCATTTAAGCTTAACTCTGGGGAAGACCAGCTATATGACATACTGGTTCTGCATTTAGAAGGTGGAAAAGATATTTTCATTACAGTAACAGGTAATTATTACTTTTGTACTAAGTTATACTTTTCCCACAGTAATGTTGTAAGCAGTTTCCATCTAGACTTGCCAGATATTGTGTATAATATTTGAGAAGGAAAAATTGTGTCCCATTTGGAAGTCATTCCAGTCATAACCAGTTTATTATCTTATCTGTCCATTATAATCACCGTAAAAGTAGATTTCTTGAAGGTGGATGATGAATGAATTGTGTTACAAAGCTGAAGGTTTGAGAATGGTATGGGATCCATTGAAATGGTCATTATGATGGTAGGACTCCGTCATTGTTTAGTATCACAACAAGGTTTTCTGTTTTTTTTTTGGATTACTGTTAGTAATGTCTTTTCTATTCTGGAGCACCTCATTTTGATTCCTTGATCTTTAAGATGAGGGTGGATTTTCCTAATGCTGTTTAATAGCCCTTCCAGATTGTTTGTAAATTCAGAAGTGGTTTTCTCAATGTCAGAGGTCAGTCCTGGTGGTGTAGTGGTTACCATACTTGCCTCCTACACCCAAGAACGCGGGTTCAAACCCAGTCAGGACTGATGGATTTTTTTGGGCGTAAAAATCCTAAGTATGACTTCCTTTGGAAGGGAAGTAAAGCCGTGGGTCCCGTGTCGTACATTTATGGCACGAAAAAGAACCTCAAGCCTGAAAGAGAGGCCTCTGAGCAAAATTTGTCAGCCGTTTCATGTCCTGAGTTGAATGGGACGCTGATGACCTGAGATGTTAAAGAGCGTCCATAAATAAATCAATCAAAAAAAAAAAACATCAATGTCAGAGGCTCCTGCTGAATTTTCAAAGAAGCTTTAGTTTTTTGTGTTTAAGTACAAAATCAATACAAAGTCTTGTATTATTTTCTGAATTGGAGTTAATTGGTTTTTATTGGTCCTTTTAGTGTGTTTTTCTCTTAGTTTGTGACTGTTTTTACCTCATTAGGTTAAGGGCTTTCATTTTCTATTTGGGTTTGGGCTAATGAATTTCTTTAGCTTTTGAACTACATGTGATTAGTGGTAGCATGAAATAATGGAGTTTTTGCTGGCCTCTCTTTTCCTATTGTGTGTTTTATTCTTAGACTCTTCATTGCCAGGAGAAGTTTTTGAGTGTCTGCTTTGAGCTGGTAGCAAAGTACTGTTCATTTTGAGTAAATCTATTTATGTGGGGATGAGTTTCATATGTTTTGTACAGGACTTTCATGTAAAAACTATCATGCTTGTAGAGGAGCATCACTTGCAGCCAATAGGATTCAAAACACTGCGCTGCACATGTGGAATAGTAGTTATGTGAAAGCTCTGTATGCTAGGTATCATTATGGTTCTGGTGGAGCACCTTATGGTTATGTGGCAAGTTTGTTTGCAAATGAAGTAGTTGAGGGAGTCACTTGCTATATAAATGACATGAACAACTTGGAAGCTTTCTGGAAGCTTGTCAAAGTTAACTGTGTTGACAAATAATTGCTTTCTGAAATTAAGCTTGTGGGAGAATCCATGTTCAGTAAAGCCAGATTTGATATAGGTTATTTGATATGTTGCTTTAATACCAAGTTTCAGCAGACTTTGTTCGATCACTTAGTTGGCTGTAACAGGAAATATTTTGGAAAAAATTATCCTTTTTTCCTTGTGGTAAGAGGTCTGAGTTATAGGAGTATGTTTCTTACTGTTATTATTCAATGTCTTTGGGTGATATCATTGGCAACTTTTTGCTAGTTAAGAAGGCACAAATTTTTTCATTTGAAGTTATTGTATCAAGCTGTTTTTAGGGTCAGCTATTTTGCCAGGACAAGGGGTATGGAGTCATTGCACTTGATGAAAATGACATGATCTTTGCTTGTTGCATCGGCAGGCCTCTGTACTGTCAAATGAAATTGTTCATCACCTATCAAATGAGAGAGATTATTTGCAAGAATTGAAGGTTTCTTTAGTATTCTGAAGGGTGAGAGTTTGTTGTAATTGGAAACTCTTGGAGTTGCAAACAAAAGTTGACTGGCTTTCGTTTGCATGCATTTAACTATGTAGTTGGTTGGTCTTAATAACGTTGAGTAGGTTGTCTTGGGTGCTTTCTTTCCTTCTATCCTTGGGTGCTTACATCATCTATTGGGTTCCATGCAGACTACTATTGACAGCTGTTCAAGGCATTCACAGCATTTGCTATATTAAATTCAAGCTAATTGAAATTTGTGGGTGTAGAATTCTTCTCTGAATATTGTACACCTTCACTTGAGTTTGATCTTCAGGACTTACCAGTTTTTATTAATAGAGTAATTAGGACTGTTTTTAAGTTCTAGTAATATTAACAGATTACTGCTTACAATTGCGTTGACACAGTAGTAGAAACACATCTTCAAATGTACTTAACATTGCTATAGTCAGTTGCACATAGGAATGGAATATGGTGTGTTTAGTTGGTTGCCATGTTGAAGCTCAGTCCTTTGCATAGTGCCAACTTCTGAGGAATAAAAAAAGGAGCCTAAACGATCTATTGATTTTTAATGCATCACATAAAAAAATTATGAAAGGAAAAGAAATACAAATCAAATTCTAAATTCTAAAACCAAACTAGCCTACCTAAAGCTATGTAAAATTAAGAATATTTGCTGTTTAACTAATTAGTTATTCTTTTCAGAATATGGATAGCAAAATCACCAAGTAGACCTTAGTGAAATAAACTTTTCCTCTGCAGGCTACAGGCATACAGCTTGGCAGCCTTTCTTTTCCTTATATCCATGGTTCTATTCATGCTGGAATTTTTTTGTAGTTTGGAAACTCCAGAAATATAATGCATGAACCATTTGATTGTTTATAGCATTTTGAAAACGATTAGAATGTCTACTTGATGGTGATGATTCTGTGTTTTTTTTTTAAACAGTGTATGAAATTTAGCAGTTTAATATCACAACTCAAAAATGCCTAATGGAGCCCAGCCTTAAGTAAAATAATGTAATGGAATAAAAATATTGCATAGAGACCCATCCCTCTTTACACCAGCTGCCATTGAATGTACATAAGTACATGTAAGTGTTTATAAATCATTAAAGCTGAAATAGATAGTACAATTAGTAACAGAGCATGCTATTTAAATTATTTCACTACAGTTGTAGACAATGATAAATGTAAAATAACGTAATATGAGTTGGTCTAATAACACTAATACTTCACTTCTAGGTCCTTTAAAAGAGCATATGCAAGTTCATGATACAGCTCTGTTTTTGATGATGTAGATTTTTTATCAGGTTTCCAAAGGGTTCTGCATGTGTTTTGATAATTTCATTTCATTATCATTGTTGTGTTTGTTTTCATGAAATGAACTGCAATTGCTGATTTCTGTATTTGTTTGAAATGACTGTTCCTGAACCGTTGTTTTGTGTAGATATCTAAGTTTCTTTTTGTTTAGCCTACACATATTTGATCACATCCATATTGGATTTGATACATTTTTTTCTCCTTATGGTATTAACTCTTTTTGAGATTTTAATATATGTTTTTAAACTATTTGTTATGAAGAGCCAACATTGTATATTTTTAAAACTTTTTAAATTTTTTTTTTTTTAAACTTGTTAAAAGTAACTGGAAGATAAGAAAGTTTCCTCTAGGTAATATCTGCTTTAATTTTAATTAGGAACTGATGTCACTGACGGCTTTAATTCTTTTAAATTTGTTTTCCATTTTGTTTATTAGCTGCCTGTAGAAACATTAAAAAATACTGCTTTGATATATATAGCTTTTTTTTTTCTTCATGTTCTGCCTTGTTCAGAGGAATATTCAGTAATCTGAACATAAATCTTGAGAATAATGCAGTAATGGATACAATTATGACATTAATGAAGCATGGGTGTTTAATTTAATGATGGTTGTACTATTTCAGTGCTTCTAATGTATATTTTTAACATTACAATCTGTGTATTACTATTACAGATTTCTTGTGTATTGCAGGGACTTACGAGCGAAGTTGTTTTGGATCTTCAATAGAGGCACTCGTTTACATTAGTGTTCCTATAAGGGAAATACAAGTGGGTAAATTAATGGAGCTGGTAAGCTGCATTCTTTTTGGCAACTAAAGACCTAAGCCATAATTGAATATGAAATAATGATGAAGTAACACCAGGGCTTTAGTCTGAAAATTATAAATACTGGTACTTACCTAAGTATTTTTATTTGGAAAATTGTATATATCAGTACTCATCTAAAATGGGCTCAAAGGGATAAATTTAATTATCCTTCTTCCTTTTAAGGTGAGTTCTTCTGAATTGCCCAAAAAAGACATTCAGAATTTCATATAAGGTAGTGGGCTGAGGATGTCTAATAAAATGGATGAACATTAAATCAAATGTGTTCCAGTAAAAGAGTAATTCTGTTTGGGGCTACATTCCTACTCATACATGGCTGTTGATACATAATTTCTGTGTTGTTTATATTCTCTGATAATTTCTATATGCCTTATACTCTTGAAAACAGTGGCAAAGCATGGCTTATGTGTAGGGCAGTGTGAGACGTGAGCCGACAAAATTAACGGAAAATCTAATTTAAAGCAGTTATGTTATTAAATTTTCATGTTAAAATTATGTGATAATTAAATTAAATTACATGACATATTAAAAAAAAAGTAAATGTTCCATGACTCACACTTAAATCTGTATGTACTTAGCTCAATTCTTGGGCCCTTTTTCTGTGCAAATACATCAATCTCTCTGGAAATGAATTCTTGACATGTTACTGAACTTTTTACTGTCAATTTCTATATACTTCTGTAAAATGTCACATTATTCCATTACAACTAACAATTACATAGAAATAGAGGAAAAACTGTTATAAATGAAGATTTGTCAACCTATTGTAAGGTCTGCAGTTTCACATAAACTAAATCAATTAAGGAAATTTAAGAATGGGTTTTAAACATAAAAAGTAATCATAAATGGCATTTAGTGCTAAAATAAAATAACATCATTTCACATTACCATAAAACTTGGCAAAATATGTATTTTAAATCAATATCATCTGCATCCCACTTTTTCTGTTGGGCTTCAGATTCAATAAAATTCCAGAAGAGGGCAGACATAATCAACTGAGTGCAGACAAAGCTGTCTTCACAGTAACAAAAACTATATAAAAGACCCCCTGACATTGACACAAAAAGTCACCTGTGTTTGCAGAAGCAGGCTGAACCTTTGAGCATATTACTATCTGTTGGTTATTACTGTCTATGTCACAGACAGTGCACTAGTTGAAACAAGGAAATATTTCAGTTTGTCAGCAAAAATTAATGCACTAATTTTGGGTAGGCTCAAGTTAGCAACCTAAATGGATACTTCATGCCTGTCTGGAAATGCTCATAATTTTTCCATAATATAGTATTCTATATAGGTTATATAAGTGTAATAATTATTTCTTTATATATCTTAACTCTTTAGGCCCAGTCGGTCCTGGTGGTGTAGGGTAACCATAATTGCCTCCTAAACCCAAGATCGCAGGTTTGATCCCGGCCAGGACAATGGATTTTCTCGGGCATAAAAATCCTAAGTATGGCTTCCTTCAGAACGAAAGTAGTGGGGGGTCCTATATCAAAGATTTAAGGCACAATAAAGAAACCGAAGCCTGAAAGAAGAGACCTATAAGCAAAATTTGTCGGCCATTTCACGCCCTGAGTAGAATGGGATGCTTATGACCTGAGATGTTAAAGAGTGTCCGTAAATAACCAAATCAAAAACAAAAATCTTTAGGCCCTCCAGATGGGTTTAACACTGTTAAATGTTAAAGAAGGGCATTATATAATTTTGTAAATCATCATTATTCAGTCCTCTGTGGTAGGATTGAGTGATAAACAATTTTGATTCCCTTGACAGACTTTTATTGAACTGTTCTGAATTAATCCTTTGTGTTTTAATATTTTTCACAGGGACACTGATTTGAATTTATTGAATTTAATAATGATGTTAGCTAATGTAGTATAATGGTCTAAATTTTGCTGCATTGATTCCACTAAACAGTTCTCATAATGGATTTAACTGTCACTGATAGTGACATTTCCTTCTTTTAAAATTCAAATAAAAGGTCAGACAATTCTGTCAAAGCTTTAAACATTATCCATAAATTTTCCATACATTCTAACTTACAAAATATTTTTTAAACCTGAGTATTTATATGTTTTTTAACGATTTCTTGAAATATCATTTTGAGCTTTTTGAAAATTGGAATGAAAGTTTTCAAAGTTTTTCCAGTATTATATAAATGTTTTTGTAGAACTTAGACAGGTGGAGATATAATTATAAATTAAATACTTTAGTTAATGAGCCGATTATATACTCTTATTTCTCCACTTTTTCCACATTTATTGGTAGAACATGTTTAGCGGTTTGTGGAACCTTGTCCACATCCTCGGCTGCTATCCAAATAGTCTCCTTGGCATTTAGAGCTTTTGATAGGAGGTTATGATATAAACAATGTAATAAAATTTGTTCACACTAACTCCATTCACTTACATAAAAACTGGACATATGTTTCGGAAGTGACCCCTCCCATCTTCAGCCTGTAGACCAACTGTAGTTAGAAGTGATAGTTGGGTCTTTTTATGTTCTTGTGGCGGCATCTGTTGGTTCTATAAGGAACTTGCTGAGTTCGTCCATTGGAGGGAAATCGAAATTCATTAAGTTTAAGAATGTTCCAACAAGAATGAAAATAAATGGTTAATTTCAATATTAATTCAATTTGGAATTGAACACAGTGAAACATGCACTAATAATCTCTTCTGAGTTGGAATATTAGAATCCTCTTTATGGTTTCACTTAAATGAAATTTACTCAGGACATATGTTTCGTGGACCTTTTTTCCAAATCATTAGCTGTTCACGACTAATGGATCATTCGTAGAAGTTGGGTAGGTAGGAATCCAGGTGGACTCTGGTGGTCTTGTCATGAACTTAAATAAAGAGTTGTCTATATATAGAATAGAATTGAATTGAGTGCTATCTGCTTCTGGGATATCAAAATTCATAAGGTTATGTTCATGTTTTTTTATATAAATCCTTTCCCATATATTTAGTTCTTTTGGTTGTTGAATAGTTTTTAAAAACTTGATGCCCTTTTCTATTTCATGGCTTTCATTCCAAAAATGTGCTGCCATAGCTGATTTATCTACTTATTTGTAACGGATGTTTCTCCAATGTCCCAACCTAATGCCTATATTTCTCTTTGTCTTTCCTACGTATATTTTTTTCAGAATCCTTACAAACAGTAATTAAGGATTATTAGGGATTATTAATGCTTAGGGAAGCATTGCTTCAGATTCAATATTTAGGGCTTCTTGAATCTGGTAATATGTGTAACAATGATCTTCCCACAACATTGCTCTGCTTTCATCACATTTTCATCAGCTGTTGCTGTATCCAGCCATCCTGTCCATCTTCAAGAGAATCCCTCTTCTAAAATCTGCAAACCATTGATAAATAGTAAATTACAAAGAGCAAAGTTTCCTAAATGCACAATGCAATCTTTTAAGGCATTCTTTTTTTCCTAAACTGACTTTAAAGTCAGTCATAGAAAATCATAGTGCAAAAATTCTCTCTCTTGAGCTCCATCCTAGCTTCTGCCACTGCAATACCTGCTTACAGCTGTGCTAACACCACACATTGTTGGAACATGCTCAGATTTGCACATGTTCTTATCTAAACTTCAATCTAAAGCTAGGAAAATCTGCATTGGCTTGTCATAACTCCTTATACAATCTCAAAACTTTTATCATGACCCTCATGTGTAAGTGAAACATGGTTTATGGCAGAAGTAGAAATGGTCACGCTAAATGTTTGGAAAAGGACAATTTTAAGAGGAATCTATGGGCAAGTGCAGGAGAATATATACTGTAGGATAAAAAATAATCACAAACTGCAAGCATTGTATAAAGATTTGGATTCATGGTGGACATAAGAAAGAGAAGACTGTGTTGGCTGGAGCATGTGATAAAGATGAATGGTAGTAAATGCCTAAGGCAGAATTGACTGGTAAACCAAAGGAGAAGAGTAGCAAGACCAAGATTGAAATGGATGTAGTTTGTAGAGAGTGGAGAATGATTTGAAAGAGCTGAATGTAAGGTGCTGGAGAAGGAGAGCAGCAGATGGAGAAGAATGGGCAGAAATCCTAAAGGAGGTCAAGGCTGTCAGAGGGCCTTAGAGTATGTATTAAATGAATATGCATAATAACAACAACAATAATAATAATACTTTTATGAACACTTAGTTTTATATTTTCACACAGTTCCATGAATAAAGCAATTCTTTCATTTCCAATGGTGTCTTTAATTTTCTGCAAGGGACATACCTTAGCGCCATTTTAAATTATGTTTTCTGCAAATCATGGGCCTCTTGCATGCTATACATTGGGGGTATCTCTCCAGTTTACATCCCTAAAAAGGAATTAACCTCCATTTAGGGCTAAAACAGGTTGAAAAGTTATACTTTTCTTCTTCGTGTTCATCCCTGCTAGGTTGTAAATAAACAACCAAGCACTGGAGTTTCTGCAAACATTTGGCAATGGTATCAGTAGAGCATCTGTAAGAGAGTGACAGACTGCTGCTAGCTCCATGTTCAAATTGTGCACATGCCACATAATGCCGCCACCACTTAAGCCACTTCAGTAAATTAATTTTAGTTTACTCTCAGTCACATTTGCTTGAACTAGCATATAACAAGTCAAAATGCCACAAGCAGCTATCCTAAGGTAGATTGCGAATTTATTCTTTGTTTTAATTTAACAAGGTCAATTATCACATATATCAATATTGTAAAATCACTTTATGTAATACTAACTTATATTAAAATGTGTTTTGTTTTTCCAGATCCTGATTTTTTATTGCAACCAATATTTCTTTTATTTTTTCATTGTTATGTTACTGATTTATATTAGGGTTGGTTGTTATGCTGTAGGGGAAAGGGGGAAGGAATCAAGTGTTTTCCTGCAATACAGAATGGATGTAACAATGCATCATGTACAGTTACACGCTTCATTCTGTCATAAATCTTTAATGCTCATTCAGTAAATTGTATTCAAAGTCCCATATTATGTAAATTTAAAAAAATCAAACATTTCCTAATAAGTATGGAATATATGTACAAGCATATACTATATTATATATAGAACGTGAAGTATCCTCTTGGCATAATTCTGGAACTAAGATTACTGAGTATCAACCCAACTACACCCCTGAGTAACACACTTTTTACTGTTCATCTAATTATCAGTTACATTACAGTGAAAGAAAATATTACTATGTACTTTAAATTTTTTGTATAAAAACTAATGAGAATTTAATAATAGTTATTGATATTGTTACAGGAGAATGCAAAAGAAGTGTCCAGTACACAGGATCCTTATCCTATTCCCAAAGAGATTTGGTTTTTAGTAGATCATCTTTACCGTCATGGTTTGAAGCAGCCGCATTTGTTTGAGCAGCCAGGATTAAATTCAGAGTTGTTGCAAATTAGAAACTGGCTGGATAATGGTTCGCCAGATCCAATGCGTATCCTTTTTAAAATGATCAAAGTACAATCATATTTTACAAACTGTTTTCATTAATTTTGTAATTATATTAATGGAAATAATTATACTTTTTTGTTGCTTTCTAATGCAGGATAATTGAAGTTAACAATTGCACTCCAGTATTATCCCTAAGAAAGTATTTTGCCATACATCTCTATCTAAATGCTGCCACAGCTGATATTCTGTTACATCTGTGATTAATTTTAGATCCTGGCATATTTTTTTCCTGTTTATCAGCTCTCTGTATTATAGTATCTTGTGATAGCTTTGTAAGCTAAACTAATTAAGCCATATTGCAGTATAAAAGGGGATGTTTTGAATGGATTAGTGAATAGTTCCAATGTCTCATTTTTTGATAAAGTACTTGTCATTTTACCACAATGACAGTGTGCTGATATTCTTAGTAAGGTAATTTTTTTGTCTTTGTGTCTTAATCGTGACAACATTGTACAAAGGGCTTTCACTAAGAATGTACCCCTCTTCAGAGGTCATTTTATTTCACTTTCAAATTTATTGGATTATTGCTCAGTTCTTCAGCAAAGTGCTATTTTTCAATGTAATCCTCTTGCAAATCTGAGGTTTTGCACCACCTAGATGTCAGAACCTGTTAGTTGTAATCCCCTCCTGCAGATTACATCTTTTAAAGGACTGAAGAGATGGAAATCAAAAGTCCAAGATTAGGGCTGTTTTAGGTGAGGAAGTATAATCCTTCAAAGTTTAAATGATCTCTTCTTGAGTGCATGTACTTGATTGTGGCTTTGCAATGTCATGAAGATGAAGAACTTTTGTCCTATCTTTGTGAGGATGGGTGTGCCATACATAAATGCTTTTTCAAATTTTGACTTAACATTGGCATTAACTATCGTGCCATGAGGCAATACATTGATCAAAATAAATCATTTAGAGACACAGAAAAATGGTTTTGAATCTTTTTTCTTAGGAAAACTTGTTGAAACAATTCAGTGGATTGTCTTTTGGTCTCAGGCTAGAAATGAACAATTAAGATTTCATCTCCCTTTAAGAAATTGTCACCTTCAGTCTAATAATGAGCAAGCAACTCTGAACAGATGCTATTTCTGTGCTTTGTACATGATTAGCGGTTAGGCTCTGGGGGTTTATTTAGCCTAAATATTAGGTTAATGCATAAGTTTATAGCATTTTTAGCTGCGATAAAAGTTTTTATTTGAGATGAATAGCTGATAAATTAATCAGTAGTATATTCTGCTCCATTATCTAGGACTCTTTCCCAACAATAATCTTGGAAAGGAATGGTTGAGTTTAATGTAAATTACATCTAATCTGTCGTCTAACACACTCTTATGCTTCACTTACTTTTAAATATGGTGGGACCAGTTTTGAAGAGACATCCTCTCCATCTTCAACCAACTTGACGACTGGTATGAGAAACTAACATCTATGAGGATCTGTGGCTCCATCCTGGTGGTATTTTTTTTTCTTTATAAAGTGAAAATTTGTATTACATTTTCCTGTAATGTTGAAATTCATAAGATGATCCCTATGTTTATGAATGTAAATCTTCTCCCATGTGTCCAATTCTGTACATCCATCTGCTTCTTTAAGTAACTTTATTTCTCCTTTTTATGTCGTGATTATCTTTCCAAAAATGGTGTGCCACTGCTGACCTATCAATCTGTTTGTACTTAACATTCCTGAGATGTTCCTTTAACTGTGTTCCTATGTTCCTTTTAGTTTTTGCAACATATATCTTATCACATTCTTTACATGTTATTTTGTAGATGCCTGACTTTTTCTCCTGTGGAATAGTATTAAAACTGTTGTCCACTAAAGCATTGTTAACAGGTGCCAATTTAATGTTAATATCTTTAAACATTTTTTAGAATTTATTCATAGCTACTGGATGGTAGGTGAATTTTTTAAAAACCGGTCTCTCTTTTTCAGTTAATAATGTGGTGTTTGATCAATTTCTTCTTTAGGAATCTATCAAGTTTTTTGTTTACTAAATTTTTGTTAAAACCCTTTATAATGGCAATCTCCTGTATCTTCTGAAATTATTTTTTGTACTCCTCTTTACTGATTGGTAAATTGACCAGTCTTTGTGTTAAGCTGTTGAAAATTGAGTGCTTGTGAGCTATGGGGTTAAACCCATTTGATTTTATATAGTTATCTGTGTGACCATCCTTTCTATAGATTCCAAATTCTAAATTTCCATGATTCTTATTAATTTTTATATCTAAAAATGGCAACATTCCCTTTGTTTCTGTTTCCAGTGTGAAGGATATATTCCTATCTTGTATATTTAAAAGCTTCAAAGCATCTTCAACAAATTCTTTTTTCACCATACTAAAAATGTCATTAGCATATCTGTACCAGCATTTAAAATAATGTGAGTCCTGGACTCACAATGGGAAATCCTTTGTCCCCCTTTCTGACAGATTTATTTTTGAGTACATTTGAAACTCACAATTTTTTCTGCCTTCCCACATTATTTTAAAGCATAATTCAACAGTAAGTGGAGCATAAGATTATCAAATTGACTCACTAGATAATTAAGAACAGAATAGCAATGCTCCTAATTTTCATCTTTGTGTCATATATTACCTTCATTGAAATGAAAATTATTATATTTCATATGATTATCCAGCATCTATGTAAGGAAAAGCACACTATTGATAACAATTTAGTCATTAACCTGCTTGTTAACAGCAGTGGTAAAGCAACAAATTACTTTTTAGTGAGACTTGTCTTTATTTACTTTGCATTTAACAGAATTGAATCCCTTCTGGTTTATGTAAATGATAGTCCTCTGGCATTTGGGATAGTTTGTTTGGATGTGATTAGAATCGATGAGACCTAATATTCTTCAGGGAAGTCATCTCTAGAAAGAATAAAGTAAAGGAATAAAATAATGAAACAATGATGTTCCACAGCATAATGAACAGTAATCTGTATAATTAAGCTCATTGATTGAGAGGAATTATGCGCTTATTACTCCACTTATATGTTTATAATATGTAATACTAGTTTCACGAACCCTTTGTTTGCATCATCAGCTATCCTGTGACTGCTAGATAGTTCATTATGTTGTGGGAATGTATATTCTGCTCTGGTGTAGGTGTGATGAACTTAAAGTTTATGTTTTCATCCCCAGAAGTGTCAAAGCTCATTAAACTGTCTCTGTATTTGTAAATGTAGATTTTGTCCCATTGCTAATTTTGTAGGTCCTTGTGCTGATTTTAATAATTTTGTTTTATTCACTATGTCGTGGTTTTCTGTCCAGAAATGAGATACTACTGCTGATTTCTCTATTTGGCTGTATTTTATGTTCCTGAAATGTTCTTTTAACTGTGTGTCAATTTTTCTCTTTGTTTTTTTCAATGTAGATATTTTTTTTTTTGCCACAACTTATTTTGTAAGTACCTGTTTTTTCTCCTGTGGGATACTGTCATTAACATTGCCTATCAGGAGATTTTTAATAATAAATCCGTTAATCGACACTTCCAGGGATGAAAACATAAACTTTAAGGACATCATACCTCCACCAGAGCTAAATACACATTCCCACAGCATAACAAATAATCCAGCAGTTGATGGCAGTCAGGACACAATCTAGTGTTCTACATGTGGTCGATGGGTTCATTATGTCATTTACAGCATAAAATGCACCATTTACCAAGAACCATAATGTCAGAAGAAGCTGTAATGTGATAAATAATGGACAACCTCTCATTTCTGCTCATGTAAAAACTGTTACCTAATAACAAGTTTCTTCTAATATTGATATAGAGTTGCTTTGGTGACAATTATACTTCAATTACTTGGTTTTTTAATTGGACGTGTGTGGGAAACATTTGCTCCCATTATCAGCAGAAGGCCATTTTAAACATCAGTTTTAAATGGTATCTACTATTAAACATTGTCTTTGCAATATAGGAGTCATAAGTCATTGTTTAGTCTAAAACATTGTCTAAATGTCGTTTCTGCAATTGGCCTTTATCTTTAATATTTAACATCCTTCTTTACAAGTAGTATAAACAAAATCTATATTTGCTTTCCTTAATACACCTGCAGCAGGCAGCATTCATTCTGTGGCAGAGGCTCTGCTTTTGTTGCTGGAATCGACAGCAGAACCTATCATACCATATAATTTACACAACATCTGCCTTAGTGCCTCAAATAACTATCTGCAATGTAAACAGGTATGTTGAAATGTGCTGCAGAATTTTTTTTACGGTTAACACTTGGCTGTAAATGCAAATTAATTTGTGAAAATGGAACTTTAAAATGGGCTATAGTTACTTTTGATTAAAATGAAATAGAAGGTAATGTGCATTACTGGTTGTAGAGCATAAAAAATAAAAGTACGTTATGTTAACTATGCATCTATTGCCTATTGTCCTGTCGGTCCTCGTGGTGTCGTGATAACCATATTTGCCTTCTAAACCCAAGGTCGCGGGTTCAAACCCGGCCAGGATCGATGGATTTTTTCAGGCGTAAAAATCATAGGTATGGCTTCCTTTGGAAGGGAAGTAAAGCCGTGGGTCTTGTGTCATACATTTATGGCACAAAAAAGATCCTCAAGCCTGAAAGCAGAGGCCTTTGAGCAAAATGTGTTGACCGTTTCACACCCTGAATAGAATGGGACACTGATGACCTGAGATGTTAAAGAGCGTCCTTAAATAAACAAATAAAAAAAAATCTATTGTCCTGCAGGATTTGAGTATAATTTGTATTGAGTGTTTTACTCATTCTGAGCTCCCTATTTTCCAGCATAACTTTCAAACTAATCCTGCATTCAGAGAAATTTTGTATGGACATATGTAGGTGTTTGAGAAGCATGTTTATAAAAGGACACAAGTGATGCATTACTTTCTTTCTAGTCTGTGTTACATATGCCCGTGAAGGCAAATTATACAAGGCTTTCACGTAACAACTATCCTGCTTGTAGCCGAAGGTATTCAAAACACTGCATTGACCATGTGGAATAGTTTTTATGTGAAAGCCCTGTATCTTTGCTATCCTCAACAGTAGTGACATATCTAACTGTGCTTTTGTTAAGGCTTATCAATAGTAACCTTATATTTATGTTACAATCAATGCAGTACATACTATTTAGATGAACCAGTACATTGTGAAACAGCTCACTTTTATTTTTTGCACATACTAAAAAACTGCATTGATAAAGGAATGCCAAAGTCAGTTTACTTGGGGTTTGGAGTCCAGAAACCATTAACAAAATCCTCTATAAAGTAGTTGGTAAAAAAAACTAGAAACCTTGAGAATGTCGTTAGGTGTCTACAAAGGAAATTTTTCAAAACTACCAGAAGCAGTGATGCAGGAAGCAAGATAGCAGGCCTCCTATTAAGCTGTCACAGAAGACTGGGGTTTCCACAAGCACATAACAAGCTGCAAAAAAATAAATGCAAAATTGAATGCATATATTACAGCTGTTCTAATAAATGGAAGAGACTGAATTACTGTCATGGGTTTCAGCAATGAATCATTTTCACATCTGAAAATATTGAACTAGACGATGAGGAATGGTTCCACTTAACTAACATGCCATTTTCCAGAATACCCATATTTGGCTATTGGAAATCCTTACACAATACATAAAGCATCTCTTTAACAGAGATTGCTATATCAGTCCAAGTCTCATGCCGAGCTGTAGTGCCAATGAGAAAAAGAGTAGTAACATATTTTACAGCTAATTAAGTTCAGTACACCTGCTCATTTACATAAAATCAAGAGATAAATCAAATAAGATTCATTGTTCAGATGATTATATTTAATTACTAAATAAATAACATATCATTTGAAAATGTCATGTTAATAATTGTACATTCGGCAAAATAGTTTCAAAACAGAGTTAGGTTTATTCCAAAACTGGCCAAACAGTCATTACCTATAATCATTCTAAATATTGCAACTGCATTCTCTCTGGGTATCTAGGAATTATATTTAGTTTTTAGTCGGGAGGCTCTCATCTTTTATTTTTAATGAATATGCTTTAGATACAAATCAATAACTTTTGTAAATTAGATCAATCTAGCAGGAAAATCACTAAAATTAAAATTGAAAAATATCTGCACTTTCTTGGTGAAGGTCAACTTTTGTTTTTTTTTGGATAAAGCAGGTAAGAAAATTCACTCATATAAGGTGACTAAAAATGTTCTATCTTTTTTAGATGTTCTGTCTCTTTTAGCATCATATTTTGAACAAAATAAGTCTTTAGTATTAAATACAGTCACCATTGCTATTGAGAGCCTGCTGCCAACGTGATGGAAGACTGAATTCCATTGTAATAGAACTCCTTAGGATGGAAAGCAAAGATCCACTCAGTGCAGTTTCAAGATTGACAAAGGTTTAGGTATTGTTGTCCTCAGAGGTGATTGTCCAAAGAAAGGAAAAGATAATCTAAGGGTGCAATGTTAAGAGAATAGGCATGGATTGTTTGGCTAGCTGACAGCAATTTACTATGCACAGTTCACCAAATAGAGAACCATAACCTTCTTTTGGTGGAGTGGTGGTTTTGGTTGTTTGGCAATAGATTCATGGGCTGCCAACTAGTGATGATGGCCTCTTGGAGTGTCATAGAGTGCCCACCATCATATGTCAGTAGTCTATCAAGAAAGGGATCTTTCTGCTGACATGACAACAATGATGCTTGTGCTGAGTTCTGAGTCATTGTTAACTCATATGGAACCCATCGACCGAGTTTATATATTTTTTCTAGCTGATGAAGATGAAGCTGTATCATTTCTGATATTCAATTTCTGTGCCATGGCCTGGAAAGTCTAGCTGTTGCCTCATTAGTCACCAAGAAAGCCTGGATATCCATTGTTGTTGGTCTTTATTTTGTGGCTCATCTTCAATGGTTTAATTGCCTTCCTGGAAACTTTGCAAACCATCTTTGCACTATCTTTTCATTTACAGCATCAGCACTGGGTCTGGCATATTTTCCATGCCACTGCAATTGTATTGTTCCCCAGTTCATAAAGCATAGAGCATACAAACTATGCATACATACATACATACATAGAGCATAGAGTGTAATAACCATCTTTAGAGTGCTCATTTTTGACCGCACTTCTCAGAATACTGGCCAACACTAGGAAAACCTACTAAGTTTACAGTCTAACTTTGGGCAATAATTCATTCCTGCCTTAACTTTATTTGTTGCCAATGCTTGAGATTTGAGCATCCTGAAAAAACTGACATTTAATTAATTTTTTTGATCAACTGTATACAGAGCATGGATGCAATGTTCAATAGTGTGCTTATAGTGGATGGTGAAAATGCATGTTTTTATTTTTGCATGAGCTGTCTGCCAGCTGTTTTTAATTTAACTATAATGGTTGATGCATTTTCAAGTTGATATGAATATGTTGTTAGATTAATTGCAGATCACTTACTTTGATGTCATTTGTTAACTGGGATAATTTGCAAAAATTGTGTTTTATCCAGCCAAATACAAATGCCTACAAAAATGATATGATAACTTTGATAGTTAACAAGGATTGTGTGGCATTGTATTAAAAGAAGACAATGTTTGCTTTCACAATGCAATGCTTGATATTGAATGTTAATATGTTAGTAAGACGAACTTCAGTCCCCCTGGCTGTCCAGGTAAATGAGGAAGTTTGCTCTGAAAGGTGTCAGTGGCCAGAGGGTGCACTATACTTAAGAAGATTTTAATGGAGAAGTATTCCATTTGGAGAGGAGGTTGGCATACCATTCCATTGGGGATTGAAGATAAATTTAAACTGATGCATAAAAACTATTAGTAAAAAGAAGAAAACTGTAATTCAATAAAAACATTGAAATTGATAAAATTGGTAAAAAAATAACCTAAAAGGTAAAAAATCTACTAATTCTTTTTCAATTTGCTCTATTATAAAACATATAATGTGCAAAGTGAAAAATTCTTTGTTTTACATTAAAAAAATGCATATTCATCATAATCTTAGCCCTACTTTAATGTAGCTTCCTGTGATATAAAGTAGGAGGAGAAAGTTCAACGACTGTTGCTAAGTATTTCTAATCTGCTTTTCAGATTGTTATGCAATTACCAGAACATCGAAAAAATGTATTCCTTTATTTATGCTCTTTTCTTCAAGAAGTTTTGTGCCACGCAAATGAAAATGGCCTAGATACAAAAACAGTTGGTAAGTGTACTTCTGAATATTAATAAAATCAGTAGCATTCAGAAAGGTAGCTTTTATGGTATTTTCCAGGGATATGTTAATATTCTAATAGTATATGCATTCAGAGCTATGTGTAACAATATAGGAACTCTGATGTCATTGAAAATTCTGACATGACAATAATTTGCAACTTAATTTTTTCCATATACATATTATGTAAAGTGGGCAATAAATGCACTTATCAGCCGATTACAGAATTTATTGAATAGTTTCTGTGATGTTTAAAAATTATGTTTTTTTAGATAGCTGACCAGATAAAAAGTAAACATTTATCCACAAGTGGTAACTATAAGAGCATTTTGACCATACATTATTTTAAAGCTTAAACATATTTAGATTTCTATGTTATAAATTTGTCTTTTTTTCTAGCTGGCATTTTATTCTTCCTGCATAAGCTGATACAATTTAAAGTTTATGTGTGACCATGTATGTGCATAATTATGATCTACTTAAGATCCAGTGCTATTGTGAGCATTTCTGTCATCACACAACTAACGCTTAGATGTTTTTCTGAAGTTATTGGGGGACTACTGTAATCAAAACGGATGTACATATGCTAAAAGTTGCTCTGTATTTTAAAATTAATTTAACTCTAAAGCCTCCATTTATCCTCAAAATTCTGTTTTCTTTTGAAGAGCCCATGCATAACAACAGCCAAACATTGCTATCACCATCCTATTAAGAATATTTTCCATTTAATGAAAAGAATTGAGTGACTTGATTTGTAAACCCAAGATCGCAGGTTCAAACCCGGCCAGGAATGATGGATTTTTTGGGCATAAAAATCGTAAGTATGATTTCCTTCGGAAGGGAAGTAAAGTCGTGGGTCCCGTGTCATATATTTACAGCACGATAAGGAACCTCAAGCCTGAAAAAAGAGGCCTCTGAGCAAAATTTGTCAGCCGTTTCACGCCCTGAATTGAATGGGACGTTGATGACCTGAGATGTTAAAGAGCATCCGTAAATAAACCAAATCAACAAACAACAATCAACGCCTTCATTTGTGTGCTACTTTTTGTTGATGTCCAAAAAATAGGTGTCATGATTTTCTGGTGTGGAAATAAGTAGAGGGGAACAACAGTTGAATTGGCACTGCATAAAATGAAAAAAATTTATACGATTTCCTGATTTTCACAGACTCTTAATGTCATAGAATACTCATAGAAAGTGATAAAATCCTTATAGGTATATCTAGCATAAATCACTTTGTTTCCTGAAAATTAAAACAATATCCAAATAATAAATAAAACTCTACAGAATGCACACAAGTGACTGTTGATAACTTTTTGTATAGTGATCACTCACAGGTTAAACATGAAGCAAAATGGAGAATGGTGTAGTGTTTATCATAACACTAAATATGAACCTGTGTAAATACTATGTAATTAATATGTTATTTCACAAAATACTTGATTGTAAAATAGTTAATATCCTATATAAATATTGCTAAAAATAACACTTGTGATAATCTCTTCTCCCCTTGCAGTTTATGGAATGATACTATAACTTGATTGTGGAAAAATAACAAAATATGAGCATGATCAGAAGATAAAATTTAGTCATATCACATATTTCCTTCCTTTGTGCTCATTAGAGTTTCCAGTTATTACTTTATAAAGTCTTGATATGTTGGGGATGGAGAGAAGTTCTGCATTAGGTACATCCTTATTTTGTTTAATTTTCAGAATCATTATTTGTGTGTTTATGGTTTGACCTTGTTAAAGTATTAGTCAAACAAACTGATATCTGAGTGCATAAATGTTACATTATATGCAAAATGAGAATTATCAACCCTTAACTTCCCATCATGTCCATATGGACATAGATGTTGAATGATTTTATTCTCTTCCCATCGCTAATGAATAATTTTTTCTTGTCTGAGAGGTTTTGAACTTGAAACTCGTTACATTTCATTATTAACATTTTCAGCATTTTTGTGATGGTCAGAATTATAGATAGTGCTTTGACTACAGCAAAGAACATATTGATGTGGAATAAGTATTTTTATGAGGATGGTCTTTGTTTATTCCAAGTGAAACTATTTATAGTAACTTTAAAATGTTTATTGAGTGTTTCATTACTAAATTGTTTAACAATTCACCTTCTAACCTCAATTAAGGTATTCATTTTTTATACTAAACTCCATTCACTTACATAGAAGTAAGATGTGTTTCAGGAGAATCTCTCCCATTTTCAGTTGTTCACTGAACCGCCATTACTCGAAACTATGGCTGGACAAATGGATGGTCCTGTGGTGGCCTCTGTTGGTTGGAGTAGGAAGTTGCTAAGCTCATCCATAGGAGGAAACTCGAAATTCATTAGGTTATCTCTATTTTTTAATATGAAAATTTTTTCCCAAGTGGATAACTCTAATGGGCTGTGAAGATGTTTCAGCAGTTTTATTCCTGGTTTTATTTTTTTGGTTTTTGGTCCAAAAGTGAGCTGCTACTGCTGATTTATCCACCTGTTTAAACTGAATATTCCTAAAATGTACTTTCCTCCAAATTTCTTTTTGTTTTGCCTATGTAGCTCTGTTCACAATCTGCACATTTTATTTTGTAAATTCCTGATTTCTGTTCTATTGTTATGGGGTCTTTTACTGTGCAACCTAATAAATTCTTGATGTTATATCTGTTCCCTGGGGCTAACATTATTCCATGTTTTTGAAAGATTTTCTTGAATTTGTTGTGGTAAATTGGATGGTAGGTGAAACTTTTGAATTTGTATTCTTCTTTTGTGTTTTTCAGTGTGAAAACTTCCCTTATCCCTTTTTTCTTTTAGATTTATTGATAATTTTTATCAATATGTCTTTGTTAAAACCATTGATTATAGCTGTCTTTATTATTCGTTTATATTCTATTTTGTACTCTGCTTCTGTGAATGGAATATTCATCAATCTGTGTGCCAAACTGTGAAAAACTGCATATTTATGTGGAATGAGGTTATAACTTTCATTTTTTATGTAGTTTTCTGTGTGTGTTTCTTTTGTGTAAATTCCAAAATTCAAACATTTCTTATAATTTTTAAATCTAGAAATGGTAGCCACCCATTTCTTTCTTCTTCTATAGTACATTGTATGGATTCATGTTGCAAATTAAGCAGTTTCAGGGCATCTACTGAGTGTTTCTTCGGTATTATTGTAAAAATGTCATCCACATACCTATACCATGACTTAAAAATTAAAGGGAAGGCTTTTGTGATATGTATTTCAAATGAGCTCATGAATAATTCTGCTAGAAAAGGTGACAAAGGGTTTCCCATAGCTAGGCCTGAAACTTGTTGGTAATATTTTTTATTGAAGCTAAAGTAATTTTGTTTAATGCAAATATTAGTAAGTTTTAATAAGTCTTCTATTTCTTCTGTTTTTAAATTTATTGATGTAAACCATTTCTCTAGTATATGCATAAGTTTCTCTATAGATATGCTCGGGAATAAGGCTTTTACATCAAATGAAACCATTATATCTCCAGCCGTAATTATACTATTTTCAAGTTTTTTAATTAGGTCAACTGAATTTTTAATGCTCAAACTTTGGAATCTCTTAAAAGAATTGAAGACTTTGATCAATTTTTTTGCTACCTGGTATGTGGGTTAATTGATATTGTTTATTATTGGTCTCATGCTGTTATCATTTTTATGTAACTTAGGTAGTGCATAAAGCCTGGGTAGTACTGGATTACTCTGTGTGATATTCTGTTTTACAATAATGGATAGTGGTTAAAACACTACAAGAGATGGAGGTAAATTAATACTTTGTATACATTATTTAGAAAACTTAAATTTCTTTATGAAAATTTTTAACTTACTCTTTAATTAATCATGTTAGATGAATAATAATCACAATAATTGTGGCAACTACTTTTAGATGTATTATAAGCAAATAAACAGAAAATATGCTAAAATATCTATTTTGGAAAATTTGGACAGTTAAGGGTTAAGATAAAAACAAAATAAAATGCAATTGAAAAACAACAGTTAGGATATAATGATCTGCTGCAGAGCAATGTGGTAGAGTATGTTTCAATGATAATGTTATTTATTTTATTCTCTATGATTGTAATGGTAGAGAGTAAAAAAAAGTAGAATTTTATTACAGGGAAATGGAATCTTTTACATACCACACTTTCAAAGTAAGTCCCTAGGCACTGACACACGGAAGATTGATTAAAAACGATTAGAGGAACTTCAGTGACATCTGCACCTTAATCAGCCCAAACGAGCGGCAGTAGCAGAACATGCAATAAAGGAATGCCATGGTATATATTTTAACAAAACAGGAGTGGTTGCAAAAACACAAGGCTTTTTCAATCTAGCCAGGAGGGAAGCATTGGAAATACAAGAGCATTCAAACAACTTTAATAGAGATGGCAGATATCATCTAAGTAGCACAAGGAAATCGGTTTTAAAAAACAAGCAACTACCACCCCTCCATCCTCCCCTTCTCCACTTCTGCTGCACACGTATCGATCGTCCTCTACAGCCAGACAGAGATGGATCAATACTGTCGTCTTGTTAAGAGTTAGGTGTTATTCATCATCCACTGAAGATGCTAACTGAAGTAGTTGGTGAAAGCTATAGTAGTAATTTAAACCATGGACCACGGCAAAACAGGCCAGGAGATTTGAACTGTTTTAACTACAACACCGGCCATGAAAGCCTAAGAAGTACTATGGTGACACACTTCTATCAGCATCCATACTGCCTTTTTGAAATAATTCTGTACTTCATTTTTGCACATTTCCTGTAGTATGCACATGTCTACACCTCATGGAAATATATCATCACCCCTTGAGTAAGTTTTTGACTTTCAGAAACAAGCATTAATCAGCTAGAGCAAGATCTGGAGAATACAGAGGATGAGCCAGGACAAATATGAGGGTAAGTCCATAAGTTTCCAGCCTTGCCGATAAGGATTATCACCTTCACAAAAGTCTTATCTGGTTATGTAAATAATTGCAGCTGTAACTTTTGATCTGCTGTGTTCAGTTGTTCAGATATAGTTGAACAAAGAAGGCTATGTGTAAAAGGTTGTGACATTTCAAAATGGAGTATTGAGCTGTTATTAAGTTCTTCACAAGGACTTACTCCAAATGAAATTAAATAGCAATTGGACAGTGTATATGGGGAAGCATTCCTCTCATATTCTACCATGAAAGAATAGGCCAAACTTTTCGAATGGGTCGAGAGGGCATTGAAGATAATGAGCGTAGGTCAGTCCTTGGAGATGCTCACTTCTGAAAACCTCGCTCTTGTGGAAGGAAAAATACTATAAAAGACCGGCGATCAAAGTTACACAAAATAACAGCAAGGTCGGGCCTTTCTAAACAACTATCCTTCGAATTATTCATGAACCTTTAAACATGAATAAAGTTAGTGCAAGATGGGTGCCTAGACTTCTTTCCTCAGTCCAGAAGCAGCAATGAGTCATCTGTTGTCAGGCATTTTTGGAGCTCTTCTGTGGCAACGAAAGAGAAGCTCTGCAAACCATTGTTAGAGCAGATGAAACTATGATCCTGTACTATGATCCCTTGTCCAAAAGAGAATCAATGGAGTGGCATAAACGTGGCGAAGCACTGCCTCTAAAGGCCAAAGTCACTCAGTCAACCAGAAGATCATGGCCACAATCTTCTGGGACTGTGAAGGAATACTCTTCATTGACTTAAAGGAGAGGAACACCACAATAAATGGAAAGTACTATGCTGGCCTACTGCACAGACTATGTACTTCCATCAAAGAGAAAATGTGAGAAAAGCTGAGTGTGGTGTGTGCCTTCTTGACAACAATGTGCCTGTCACACAGCTCTTGTTACAAAGGAAACTGTGAAGAAATGTGGCTTCAAGGAGAATGACCATCCACCCTACAGCCCAGATCCTGCTCCCAGTGACTATTTCCTCTTCTCAAAACTCAAGAAGCACCTTGGACGAAGGAAATTTAAGTGTGACAAAGAAGTGATGGATACTTTTTAATTCCATTGTGCAGCCAAGACTTCTGACTATTTCGGGGGGGGGGGGGGGGGAGAGGAGATTGAAATGTTAATTCAAAGGTGGGAGAAGTGTTTGCAATAAATTAAAAAGTGAAACATAGTTTTGTCTTTATCATACCTAGAAAATGGTTACATCTGAAACTTAATTACTTACCCTCGTATGTTATATATGTTATGCTTTATTTGCTTGTTCACTTGAAGTGACTGGTGTGCTGAGTGTTGTCGTAATGAAGAACCCAACTCTTTCCTTGCCAGGTGGCCTTTTATGTTGTATTGCATCATGAAGTTACCTAAAAATGGCAATGTATGTCTCCATTTTGACAGGAAGGAATTTGAAATACATGTGGTTGTATGCTAGTCACATTTAATCAACTACTACTCTTTTACAGTCACAGTCTGTCATATACCTGGAAACCTTTATTTCATGCCACAAAGACAAGACAGAGAATTTGTCTAAATAGACAGTGGAGCCAGACAAGGTTCTGTCTCTTTTTGACTCTACAAGTAGTGAGAATACTATAAACAATACTGATCCACATGGGACATAGTTGTATCTATTATTTTTAGAGTTAGCATTAAGCATTATTTTCTTCTGATTATTCTCAAGCACAATGGAATAGAGGAAAACCAAAGACCTGCACATAAACAAAAAGTGCAAGTAAATAAGTTTCTAAAAATAATTCTTTTTCATCTCTTTGATTTTCTTTTAATAAAAAGAGAAGGAGAGTGACAATAATTTAACACAATAATATCTCTAAGAAGGAAGATTTGTGTATTGGTTTCTTAAAATTTTCAATGGGGATAAATATGACTGTTTCCTCTCTTCATTTCAGAAAATAAATATTAGATATTCTAAAATATAAGTGTAGTTCAAAGTCATTCACATTCTTACTGTTCATCATTCTTTTCTAGAGTTTTTTTTTCAAGGTTTAAGCATGAAATGTTAAAACTCTATGCCATAATCCTCTAGGAAAATAAAAATCTAAATAGTTAAAAATAATAAAATGTTGCATTTGGGTATAAACTGTACTTTTCTTTTCAGCAACATTATTTGGAACCATCTTTCTGCGGGACCCTCCTCGCAGTCGTGGTGACCATACATCACGAGCTCGTACTAACCAGCAGGCACTTGATAGGAAAAAAGCGAGCTTTGTGTATCATTTCTTAGTCAATGATCAAAGTGACTTCATTTTGGGTCGTTAAGAGAACTGTAAACTAATAGTATTTCTGTAATTAACAACACTAAAGGATTAATCATTTATTTTTTTCAGATAGGTGAATTCTATCAAGCTCATGAAAATATTTTGTTTTCCTCTAGTGTTGTTATTGGCCAGTTTATATTTTTCATGTGCAAATGTAATATAGCTATGAATGACCGTGAATTATGCAGGCTCTTGCTCTGTGAAATAGAATAAAAACTGTGCTTTTGACCGAATGTGCAGCTTAAAAGCATGTAGAAGCATTTAGGCAAATGAAAATATGTAATTGGTTTTTCCTGCTTCATTTGTTGTGTGTGTTCATATAAATAGTTCAAAATCAGTGTTCCTTAAATAGCATTTCCTCCATTTATAAAGAATAAAGAAATATTCTTTAATGGAAGGGAATTTATATGATAAGGATATTTTATAAAATATTGACAGACTTTTTATAATTATTTTTTGTATTACATTAAAGCAGAGTTATTAGTATTAAGCAATGTTGGCTTATAAATTCAGCCATATAATGTGTGCAACTATATAAAAGAACAGAGTTAAATAGAGTTAATGTTATTTAGAATGACAAAGTTTTAGTAAAAACTTGTTTTTGGAATTTCATATGAAATCCAAACTAATTTCTATTTAAGGTGATCACTTCTTAGATTAAAGCTCAATGCTGTTAAATCATGATATTTAGATGCTTGTTTACCTGAACAATCATATCATATTCAATGTTTTTCATTTACTCTCTCTCTTCTTTTAATGCACTTAAATTCTAGTCTTACTCTTTAATAAAAAGTGTAAAATTGCTATAATTATTTTATGACTCATGTTATGAAATGTGTATTTTGCACTTTTCACTGCATTTAAAGCAACATGATTCCATTAATGTAATAATTGCTAAGTGGAGATGAATGTTTGGAGACAGCAATAGGTGCTTCTGTAGAATATATTAATTTTCAGAATAAATGTTGATTTCTTGCATTATGACAGTCTGGTGATTCATAGATACAGAGACTCACTCTAAATATAGATGTTTTAGCAAAAATTAAAACAACTTAAAATTTGCCTATGCTGTGACTCTTTTGTGTAAAATTATTAATGTGCAGAGTTTACCAATTATATCAGAGTTCTAGTCTTTTAAAAAAAACCTATGAAATAAGTAGTATATATTTAGTGCATTTTTTTCAGAATCTGTCTGAATTATATAATGCAGCTGGCAGCCTACAAAACTCTTGTAAATGCAGGACATAAGAGAAAACAGTGCCACAATCATGCCAAGTTTGTGAGTTTCCAGTTGCATGCTATAGTGCAATGTCCATATTTCCAGAGTAATTGCAACATCTAACCTGGTATAATACTGCAGCTATTCATGAAATGTATCAGATATTGTTTGAG
Organism: Metallyticus violacea; assembly: GCA_030762175.1. Taxonomy (NCBI): domain Eukaryota; kingdom Metazoa; phylum Arthropoda; class Insecta; order Mantodea; family Metallyticidae; genus Metallyticus; species Metallyticus violacea. Next base: position 103,962,634 of record CM060840.1, on the reverse strand, counting down.
ATTATGCATTGCTCAAGATGATCAGTTTATTTGCTTTCAGAATTTTCTTTATAGATTTTAATAACTATTTTATTTAAATGTTGTGTGTTCTTCTAAGATTTATTCTTAATACCATAGAAAGGATATGACAAATAAAATAAATAAATATATTATTATGTTTAATATAAAGATACTTGTTAGCTCTCAGCAAAAGAAATTAGCATTTTAGAACCTCTGACAAATCTTTTCTCATTTACTCTCTGCTAATAAGAACATCATTTAAAATATTAAACTTTCACAGGTGTTTTAATTAATACATTCAAAAAGTCACATTAAGAGAGATGAACTTTGAAAATCATACTTTTTACCAAAGGAGATATTATATAATAGTTTCCTCTGAATCACTAGCATACTACTTACATGTTAAAAATGTGTATTTTAAAAATAAAGATTTAGAAAACATGTAACTGGTGCAAAATGTATCTTTGTTTATGTTTTTATGCTTTATATTCATTAGGCTTTTCTTCTAACAGCACATAGGCTTAGTGTTACCATATTTGTGTACTCTTAAAATTTTAGAAAATGGAAATTCAGAATTCAGTTAATGACTTTAAGTTAATGCTCACTATATACATTTAAAATAGCTTCATTTCTATTCCTTTCTAACAACATACTTTTACTCTGAGAGATACATTAAATGTCTTCTGTGCTGTTATGAACTTGTAGTGTAAAGAAATACTTTCAGAGACTGAGTGAATATGAGAGTGACCTGACAAATTCTCCAAGTAAAATGAAGGAATAAATTCTTGTTGGACATCTACAAGCACTCCTTTGCTTTGACATGTTCAAATTACTCTGATGTAATGTTGGAAAGCTTCCTATTTGCATGTTGGATGTCCTTTATGTATGTAATCTGGACTTAGCTCTGCTCCCTATTTAGAACTGATTGCTAATGAAATTTGTACTTTATTCATTAGTGGGATTAGTCAGCATTTCCAAGAAAGGAATGAGAGTGACCCTTTGCTTGCATTTTGTTTCTCAGTCAGTATGATGGTTATCCATTGCTTTTGAAGAGTGTAGTTCGAAAGTGGAATTTACAATTCGAAAGAAGAAAGTAGTTAACACTTGTCTTTCTAATGGTGTAAGCAAAATTGCAGAGGAGGTTGTAATTTCAAAATCAACAGCCTCCAACATAAATGTCAATGAAACTTCAATTGTCTCGTAGATGCATGATAATAGAACTGCAGTATAGAAAGAAAGAGGAAATTCAGAATATTTAATGAACTATATTATTAAGTTCATTTTATTTAGTTTTGTTGGAGCAAGAGTAGTGCATTCAGTGGGCTGCTACTGCAAGGGAAAACAAAAGAAATTGCTAAACAGCTGAACATAACAATATTTTCAGCCAGCAATGGGGTTGGTTAGAGCATTTCCAAAAATGATATCTTGGACACCTTGTTAGGTTGGACACTTTTTTAATTAACAAAACATAGAAAGGTTTTACTATATTTTTATTTTTCAACATAATCTCTCTTAAGGTGATACTCCAGTGTTATTATCCTGTCCATAAAGGTTTTTCCAGAACGTCTGCAAAATACTTGTCTACAGCTGCAATCTTTTCTTAATTTAATGTAAAATGCTGGCCAGTGAAGAAGAGTTTGAGTTTTGGAAATAGATGGAAGTTGGAGTTAAATCTGGGAAGTAAGGTGGATGCTTTAATAATTCACACTTCAAACATCTCAATTTTCCTGCTACAAAAAAAAAAAAAAAAAAAAAAATTAAGTGCATTGTCTTGACAAAAAATTACCAAACTTTTCTCAAGAATGTTTTCCACTAGTTGTTTATATTTGGAATAGTATTCTTTGGATATGGTTTTGCCCTTTTGAAGATCATCAATCAGTCAAACTTCTTTAGTATCCCAAAAGATTGATGCTAAAACCTTTTCTGCAGATGAAACTGACTTTGTCTTCTTTGGTGCTGAGCAACAAACTTGTCCACTGTTTTGACTGCTGATGACCAAGTTTCACCTGCAGTTCTGTACTGTTAATAAATTCAGCTACTTTTCTCCAGGGCTGATATCAGATTTCTTGGGAAGGTTTGTAGATATAATAGGCATGTAGATATAATAGAACCGCCAAAGCTAGTAACAATTCCGTCTTACCCGCCATTCATACACTCTATGGAAATTAGGAATTTTACTCCCAACAGGATGGTGCACCATCACATTTACACAGAGATGTACCTTGATGACAAATCTTCCAAGGCATTGGGTAAGACGAGGAGGTCCGATTCAGTTTCCACCGCGTTCTCTGAATCTAACTCTGTTCGACTTCTACCTATGGGGAACTCTTAAGGATGTTGTATACAGTAGAAAACCAGCTACGCTGGCAGCACTTGGGGAAGAAATTGAAATGGCATGTGCTGCAATCGCTGAGGACACTTTAGCAAAAGTTGCTCAATCAGTAGTTCAACGTACTCAGAATTATACTCAGGATGTGTACATTTTTTGGTACCTTCTGTATATGGCAATTGCACGACGGTGATATGTCTGGAAAATAGGGAGAGTGTTCAATGGTGTCCAGTGGATATCCACGAGTTTTTCCTTGTCAATGGAGATGCTTGCGGATGGGCATTGTCTTGCAGGAGCAGAACTTCCCGAAGCGGTTGTTGAGTCTTTTTCATCGATAAGCACATTTCACCTCAAACAGGAGCTGCCAGTATTAAGGCGCATTGGCTATTTGGTGTTAATGAATATAATCGATGAACAAAGTGCCTTGGGAGTACCAGAAAACTGAAAAGAACTGTGACAGACGAATTTTTGCTTTCACAGGAGCGAATTCCCCTCTTTTCGTTCACTTCATATTCGTCCCGACTCAAAGTATACATGTTTCATCACAGGTTACGATGCGATATATAAACACTTCTGCTTGGTTCTAAAGCCTCTGATATACTGCCAAACGTGCAGCCTTTTCGGTTATGCAACTGAAATGATCGATTAACAGTTCCATTTCTTATCCCAACCTCAGAAACAATTTCAGAAGTCGTCAAACGCCATTCACACTCAATAAGGTCAAACGGCTCTAATGTTTATTTGCGTTACGCTCGTCCGCGGTCGACTGTAATGGCTTTCATTTTTCACAGTTTCTTGTCCTTCTGTGAAACTTTTGTGTCACTCATACATTCGCGTTTTAGATAGCGTCTAATCCCAAATTGTGGCCTTACATTTTGAAAAAATTTCTGCCTGATATACGCCTTCCCGCGCCAAATAACTTAATAACAATGCGCTGCGCAATTAATGAATGAACCTCTTGCATGGACATGGTGCTACTGACAATCGAAATTGCTGTGCGAGACTACTCGATTTCCTGCTACTCCTTAAACACCCATGGATAATATCTCAAAGGCATGTCTCGCATGTACTCGTACAACTCTCATGAGGTTAAACCATAATTCCGGTTTATATCTTGTTTACCCACATAGATTGAGAAAATTCAAATTCATACAAATCTAAAGGATAACGATTGACTACAGTTTCAAGTTAAAAGAGAGAGAGAGACTTTCAATTGCCTTTATTTGAGGCTGCTATATTAATTTTTTTACAACCAATTAAACAGAAAATGGCTCAATTATTGCCTCTATATTTTTTCTTTTTTCTTTCTTTTTTTCTTTTCTTTTTTCTTTTCAGTCTAATTTTAAAACCTACATTAGAATCTCCATAGATTATTGTATATAGCTTGTTTCCACAGTCAGAAGAATTATAAGTTTGATGGTTTAAAATGTTCTTCTGCCTCGTTGATTCACAACTTTTCTTCAGTAGCCCAAGATAGCGGATTCAAATCTGGCCAGGATCGATGGCTTTTTTCGGGCGTAAAAATCCTAAGTATGGCTTCCTTCGGAAAGGAAGTAAAGTCCCGGGTACCGTGACGTACATTTACGGCACAAAAAAGAACCTCAAGCCTGAAAGAAGAGGCCTCTGAGCAAAATTTGTCGGCCGTTTCACGCCCTGAGTTGAATGGTACGCTGATGACTTGAGATGTTAAAGAGCCTATATATATAAACCCTCTTCAGTAGAAGTCTTTTAAACAAAGAACTTATTAATTTTCTATGGATGATTTTCCTTTCGCGAGACCGCTCCACGCGTAACAGCTGGTCGGTCGGATCAAGCTGGTACCGCGGTGAACGGGAGTCAGGAAGTTCGCAGCTGTGCTTGTCGCGTAAGTTATTACTAACCTTAAATTTTTTTTACCATTATCAAGCAAAAGTCCCCCTTGTTTTCCATACATTTCTAACTCAGCTTATGAAATTAACCATTATCTTCTGCAGTTTCCTCTAAGAAATGGAAGACCTTTCCTCACGAATATTAATTTTTAGTTCATCTAATGTGCGTGGGTTTGTGTTGTACATTTTTTCCTTTAATGCCCACCCCCTCCCCCCAGAATGAAACATTGTAGGGCGTTAAACCAGTGACCGAGGGGGAGTCATATGTTGTTAGTGATGGCTGTATCATCGAATATTTCATGAATTGTATGCAAGGAGACCTGGGCTGTATGTGTGAATTGGATATTTATTATTCTCTCGCCATTAATGGTGCACCACACTCCTATCATTAGATCATGCAGGGGTTCCTCGTGAAGCAGGTTAAGGTTTTTATGAAAAACCAACACATTCCAGAATTTTTATGTCTCAGAATTTCTTGAAATTTTTTACACACATTCATCTTTATGTGAAAAATACTTTACTGTAATATTATTTCAAAATCTTAATAAGAACCAAATATATGGAGTCTTAAAGCAACCAGAAAATTATTTTGGAGTTTCAAGGAAAAAGTTTGTTTTAGTCATAACATTTGATAGATCTCAGATAGAAAATTAATAATTTATGTTAAAGTACACAAAAAGTGCTTTCTCTCAGTTATAAATATGAAATTGATAAAAAAATTTGGGCTATCAATAAATGTCATAAAATATTACACTTTAAAGTATCAGTCATACTTAAAACTTGAGTCTGAATAACTTTTATAATGAACTGTGACTTCTAATGGTGGTGTTCCAGCAGTTAATTGCATACATGATTTGCCTCCTTTGATGACACTTTATATGTTTTACCAGTTTCAGAAGTGAGTGTGACCAAAGACAAAATTTGACCTGTTGTTTCTAGTAATTCAACTCACTGAAGGAAACACAAATGATGTCAATGGTCCAATGAAGAATTGACTCTAAATTCTTCATTGTTCTCATATTTGTCTAGGACGTAATCTAACCACCAGTGGTCCTAAAACACCATATCACATAACCTCTAATAGTTTACAGGGAAAATTTTTATCAGGATCACTAAATTTTCTAACAGTCCCAAAGGAGCCATCTTGAGATGTTGAGTATTTTCTTGCTATCTAAGTTGAGTTAGACCAATGATGGTACTGATGGGTTCCAACTGCTAAATAGACATTTTCAAACCTCCACTGTGGTTTTTTCCTCTCTTCAACTTCACCAGATATATAGATTTTTTTTTTGTTAGTAGTGTTTAACGCCCGTTTTTACTACTGAGGTACCACAGGCAGTATATAGATGGTGAGATTGCATCTTTGGGATTTTTCTTTGCCCACAAGAAATGTTGTTCTTGTGTCAATATCTCATTATTCTGTAAATTTGAATGAGCAGCAAGATATTTCCTAATACTCCTACACCATCATATGGGTTCTTCCCATATGAAGTGGCAAAAAATGCCATTTAGCATTAATTCTAAAATCAGTACTGTGAAAGCATAAGTTGATGAAATTGTGCTTGTTTTTATACTGTGCTGATGCACAATCTGAAAAGAGACATATCTTTGAAATATCTAATGTATTTTCTTTCAAAAATGTAATGACATGTTTAGAATGTGTACATAGCACATTATGATGAAATAAACACTATAACAGCAAAACAAAGGCTTTGTAATTCATTCATTGAGTTTTTGAAATAACAAAGAGATGAACGGTGGCTTGCTGATTATTCCAGCAAAATCCTTGTGCTGCATTCTGTGTAATAAATTACTAGTTTTCTGAAAAATCTCCCAAAACAACAACTTCTGCATTTTGAAAAGAGTCTTTTCTCTTCTCCTTCTTCTTTTAAGAAAGAGTGTTGCACTTTAAGTTACTTGAGGTTTGTCGGATATTTTTCTACATATTCTTCTGCTGAGGATGTGAGGGTATTGAGGTTGCATGTTTATAATTAGTTACTGTTTAGATGTAACAAAAGCAATCCTATTAATGTCTAATATCTGATGAACATTTTCTTGAAGTACATCCTATTCAGGACACTGTGTACAATTGTTCAACATACATACTCTTGGGTTGCAACTCATTAATGCCAGCAGATGTTTAAATATTGACATATTTTTTTCAAGATCCATATTTCTTGTGATTTCATTTTGCTTAATGGCATCTGCCTTAAGTTTCACATTCTGAAGTTTTATGTAAACATGTACAGAATGAGTCCTGGCGCCTACTGCAGGTATCACATGCTTGGGTAGAGACCCATAAAATTTTGAGAAGTCAATTGTAACATCTGGAAAGTCACTTTTATGTTTCCAAGAATCTGAATATGGGCTTTTTTGCCATTCTTTATAACAGATTTGAAAGGCTCCTTCCCTGGCTTTATGCGACTAATCAAGTCATCTGTATATTAAACTGATGAACTAAATCTGCAACAGACTAACTGACTAACTTATTAGGTTGCAGAGTAAAGGACTTCATGCCAGCAGAACAAAGTCAGGTATTTACGAAATAAAATGTGCAGAGTGCAATAAAAAATACACTGGAAAAACGAAGAGGAATTTGGGAATCCGGAAAAAAGAACACTTTAGAAATATTCGCTTAAAACAAATTGATAAATCAGCAATAGCAGCGCACTTTTGGAATAAAAATCATGAAATTAAACCAGAGATAAAACTACGGAAACAACTTCATAATGCAATAGAACTTTCCACTTGGGAATACATTTTCATTACAAAAAATAAGGATAATTTGATGAATTTCAATTTTCCTCCAATGGATGAACTCAGCAAATTCCTAATAGAACCAACAGATGCTGCCACAAGAACATCTAGAGACCCAACCGCCACGTATAACAACAGTTTATCTACAGGCTGAAGATGGGAGGGATCACTCCCGAAACATATGTCCAGATTTTTATGTAAGTGAATGGAGTTAGTGTGAAAAAAACTGTATTACATTGTTCATAGACTAACTGAGTTTGGGATTTGGTGATGAAAATATTCCTTCACACCTAAACAGTTCTTTGGCCTTCCTTTCTAACCAAGAATGAATTTCTTTTTCAATCTTGTGTACACTGCTGCTTTTAGGCAGAACAGTCAAATTTTTAATTTTTCCACTACTTTTTGATGTGATTTTGAACTTCTCTTTTTGCTGGCAAATCTTTTCATCAAACTCTCTGACTTTCACAGAGAGGACTCTGAATCTGAGAGAGTTTCTTTGAGAACTTATAGCATAAAATTGTTCATTGTTTTTCTGTAGGTAGTTGTGATATCCTTTAGTTTAGTTTTGCACAACATTTCTTTTTCAATTTTGCTTCCTTTATTGATGATTCCCCAATGAATTATAATATATATTTAGTTCCTCATGTCATAATTAATATCATCTGCTGGAATATCAGTCATACACTTTGCTTCCTCACTCTTCTCACTTGGGAATGTTGATAGATTGGTATAAGGAGTAAAAACTGGCCAGATTCTTTCTACAAGGTGCACAAAGTTTCTATCCTGGTACAAGGTATAAGAACTGACTGTATTAGCTTATTTAAGTCAGGATTTTGAAGATCTTAGTGTATGATTGCTGCACACGTACCCTGAGAAGGTTACAATATTTTCTTTGATTGAGCTCATAAAAATTTAGGTAAAGATATTGATTATATAAACATATGGCTTTTAAATCACTGTTAGAAAAATCTGATCTTAAACATATAATATTCTTTTGCTCAAGTGCTCTTCACAGTTTCTTATTGAAGCAGAATACACAACTGCACACAAAGATTCTGATGCAGAGCCTGAAGAGGAAGGCTTAGCTACAAATGAGCAATGTACAGTTGCCATCACAATTTAAAAAAACCATACATTACAGAAACAAAAGTTTAAAATCCTCTCAAATAAAACATTTCAACATTATTAATTGATCTCCAAAGTAACCCCATTAATTTTTATTTCCTTATTTTTTTAGCTTGCTTGGTTGATTGCTTTACTTGCTCGATGCCTTGATTATGTGTTTAACTACATACTTTCAAAAAATTTGTTGACAGTGTATAGTCATGATAGCCAACCTAGGGATGAATGAATGTCCCATCCAGAGAGCTAGGACCATTGCAAGCAGGGGGGCTCATTAATTTCTCATATGGTGAGCTAGTCCATATGAGCTATTGTTGCTATGAGTTTATAATATTTCCTATTTTACAAACTTAACAACAATTTAACTAGAAGGTCCAAGTGGTGAGTCTATTAAATTTTTTTATTATAAGTTTGGTATCACTTTCACTATTGCCTTGCGTTGTTCTCTCCTTTCTGCAGCTCTGTTCCAGGTACTGCTTTCCTGAAGGAGTTGGCCCGCCTCATTCCAGGTCTCCCTCTTCCTCTCCTACCGATGCCCATATAATAGCTATATGTCCCCATCTGCTGCTTAGTTGCTTGCTACATATTCACCTCATTTTCACTTTGGCTGTTAGGGATATCCCTAATGCTTTCCACTCCATTTTACGTTGACAGATGCTAATATTATTCTTTTCCACTTCTGTTAGGCTCCAAGGTTGGCATCCATATAATAATGTTGGGAATACGCATGAGACCAGCAAATCTAACCTCAGTTTTCTGCTCAACACATTGTACATCAGTATGAATTTCAATGACTAAAATGCTCTCCATGCTGAGGAAATTCTTTTATTGATTTCTTTGTCCAATGATGCTGGAATGTAACTGTTTGTCCTAAGTAGACATATCCTGTTATGTATTTTAGTGTTGTTCAGTTGATTCTAATGGGCGTTACTTGGCTGTCTGTCATCATCTGGTTTTCTCCAAGTTCATAGTTAGACCGGCAGCTTTACTGTGCTTGTTGAGATCTTGTAGCATTCTTTAAAGGTTCTCTGCTGAGGAAATAATACCCCACAAAATAATAGCCCAAGTAAAAAGACAATATTCTCATATACATAAATACTGTGAACTGTTAATATGATCAGATCTGTTTTTAAATGCTTTTGCATTTGTCAACAAATCATTATGAGTTTTAGGGATTTAAATTATAAATACAAAAAAGGCATTTCATAAATAATTTAGTCCTATTTTAATAATGGAAAAAGCTTGCTTAGTTCCTTATGCTACATTTTTTGTATATATGGGGTGACCAGGTAAGATAAAATAAAAATTTTATAAATCATTAAAACTTGTTGAGATAACAGCCGAGCATCGGAGTGTGCTGTGTGGAAACTTGTTAGGAATCCCGTCTATGGCTGTGTCTCACTGTCCATGCATCCTGGCCGCCCGGTGTCTCCCTCGTTTCAGGATGAACCCCCATTGGAGGTATGGGCACAAGTGATTCGTCCCAACGCATGGCTGAAGTACCGAAAATTCTTCCTCTGTCCCCCACCAATCCTGTCAAGGTCCTAAAAGCATTGTTGCTTCTTTGACATAGATAAGAGCGCCGCGTCACCATTTCTATTTAAATTTGCATGTTTAGATCATAAATGTTTCGAAACTGCTGGAATTGATCAAAATTGGACTGCAGAACTGTTTCGAAAAGTGTACGGATTGCAGAAGTGTCGCTGCCCAAAGAGTGCTTTGAAGATGGTGTTGCGTAAAAGGTTTCATTTCCTCTGTAATAAAGGTTTCTAGCGTGTTCGGGTTCTTTTTGACTCTATTAGTAATATATAATTATTTACTTTTGTTAGGGAAGGAAGCGTTTGAGATCTAATACTCGGCAATTACCATGATGAAGATTGAGGAAAAACTGGGAGGGGAAAAAACCCTAAGGCAGGGTCGATTATCCATGCAGGATTTGAGCCTCAGACTTCCCGTTCAAGAGCCCGTGCCTTTGTGATCTCGACCAACTGTGTAGATAAGAAACACTGTAAATCAGTTATTGGATATGCAAATTAACCTTTTAGTTTTGAAAATTCAAATATTTGAAGATAATTGTCAAAATCATCGCAGTATTATTTGGGTGATTACCTCCTTTGTCTAGTGGATAGCGTTTATGACTGCTGGCCGGAAGGCCCGGGTTTGATTCTCGTATCTGCTTGAATTTTTCTAAGTTAGGAAGGTTTGGAACGGGATCCACCAGCCTGGTGAAGACAACTGGGAAGCTGCCTGATGGAGCGGTGGCCATCTTGATCTGGTAAGCCGCGGTATAGCGACCAGCGGGATGCGGTGTGCTGATCACATACCCCCCTGCAATACTGCACTCTATCAATGATATCACATGATGGAAGTAGAAGACGCAGCGGTCGTCGCGGTAAGCCGATGGCCCCACATAAGACTATGAGAAACCAGGCTTAGAAGAAGATTATTTGAGTAACTAATTTGTATTTTCATGGGGGATCAATAGCTACATTTTTATGACCAAAAAGCATCGTTTACGTTCCATTCTAAGGAAATGAAAAAGATAAGCGCATAGTTTCCATGAAGGTAATTGCATATTATTATTATTATTATTATTATTATTATTATTATTATTATTATTATTATTATTATTATTATTATTATTATTATTATTTTGTAATGCACGTGGTATAATTTCAAAAGTTGCATTAGCAGAAGTTTTAGAGTAACGTTTGCTCCAAATGCTTCGTAATTATAACTTGCTGAAAGGGAAGAAATTATGGAGAACAATAAATAATAGTTATAATAAAGAAACTTTGTCGTGACATGGGATAGGACGGTACGGTGCCGCTTAGGAGGGGAGGGATAAAGTCTCCAGGTCGGACAATTAAAATTAGCTGGCTGTGGTAAAGCTGTTTACCAATTATTTCGTGACAGAGGAAAATGTGCGCAATCGCGTGGCAGCGAGACCTCGACTCCTTCGGAGACATATGCATACAGAATGATGACAACATTATGACAAGAAGATAATATGCTAGCCAGAACTCATTTAACAACGCTCAGAATTTCTGGCACATTCAAAATAACACAATTAGTATAGTAAATACGTGTTTTGCATATCTGGTGTGTGTTTTTAGCTTTTCTAAATATAGCAAAATATGCAATGCGGTCAACAAGCAGGTTGTTAAGTACAGCTGCAAAGACAGTGCGTATTACACAAATATCAGTGGTGGCTCTTCTTTGTGAATTGATCGGGTAAATATTATTTCTTTGGCCTGAAACTGACAGTTCTGTTCCACGTTTATAAATTATCTCAATATCTGTTTTCTATTCCTTTCAGCCTATAGATCTACTAGGAATAGTGTTTTAATTGCTTGCACACCTCCATTCACACACACACACACACACACACACACAACACACAACATATCAGTGTCGATGGTTAGAGGGTTGCATATACTACAATGTTTTTCAAATGGGAAGAAATATGCTCCACAGTGAATGACATGCGAGTGTTTGTACAACGTGGCCGGATATTCTTTCCTCTGCATCTCTCACTGCGCTTATACGAGGGTAGGTCCATAAATTTCCGACTTTATCATCTTCTAGGTATGATAAAGACAAAACCCATAGTTGCCCTTTATTGCAATACAATTCTCACATCTTTGAATTAACATTTCAACCCCCCCCCCCCCAAATAGTCAGAAGTCTTGTCTGCAACATAGGCATAAATGACATCCATTACTTCTTCGTCACACTTAAATTTCCTTCCTCGATGGTCCTTCTTGAGTTTTGAGAAGAGGAAGTAGTCACTGGGGGCTAGATCTGGCCTTTAGGGTGAATGGTCGATCTCCTTGAAGCCACATTTCTTCACAGCTTCCTTTGCAACAAGAGGTGTGTGCACAGGAAGAAGCGTTGTCATAAGAAGGTGCACACCACCACTCAGATTTCCTCGCCTTTTCTCTTTGATGGAAATACGTAGTCTGTGCAGTAGACCAGCATAGTACTCCCCATTTACTGTGGTGTTCCTCTCCTTGAAGTCAATGAAGAATATTCCTTCACAGTCCCAAAAGTTTGGCTGTGATTTTCTTGGTTGACTGAGTGACTACCTTGGCCTTTAGAGACGGTGCTTCACTAGGTTTACGCCACTCCATCGATTCTATTTTGGACAAGAGATCATAGAGTACCATAGTTTCATCTCCTGTAACAATGGTTTGCGTAACTTCCTTCTCGTTGCCATGGCAGAGTTCCAAAATTGTCTGACAACCGATAACTCGTTGCTGCTTTTGTACTGAGGAAAGAACCCATCTTGCACTAACCTTATTCATGTTTAAATGTTCATGAATAATTCGAAGGGCTGTTGTTTTAGAAAGGCCCAACCTTGCTGCTATTTCTGTAACTTTGAGCTGCCGGTCTTCCATAATTTCTCCTTCTACAAGAGCGATGTTTTCAGGAGTGAGTACCTCTAAGCGCTGACCTGCACGCTCTTCGTCTTCGGTGCTTTCTCGACCCCTTCGAAAAAGTTTGGCCCATTCTTTTACGGTGGAATATGAGGGGGATGCTTCCCTATATACCCTGTCCAGTTGCTGTTTAATTTCATTTGGAGTAAGTCCTTCTTTTGTGAAGAACTTGATAACAGCTCGCACATTACATTTATAGTCGTTTTTATTAATTACAGTGCAAGAGCGAGAAATCATTTCACTTAAGTGAAGTTCATACATAGCAAGTGTGCATGAGAAGGTGCGAGGGTAGTCCATAAGTTTCCGGTCTCGCCGATAATGGTTATCGCCTTCACAAAAACTGTGTTCAGTTCTTCAGATATAGTTGCATAAAGAAGGGTATACAGAAGATTGTGATATGTTTAAATTGGAGTTTCGAAATGCCCCAAAGAAAACTATAATGTGTGTTTTTACAATGCAAGAGCAAAACGTATAATTACATTTAAAAGTTAACTAAAATAATTACCTTTACTTTAATTCAGCGGACTGCTAGTCTAATCATGTCGTTTTGTTGTCATACCGGTATGCTGTTCATCATCACAAAACTGTAAATGTATATTAATTTATTCTACATTTCATCACGTCCTGTTTCTTTATGAAGTGATCGTCTTTTTTTATATGTTTCACGTAAAATTCCTCACTTATTGTTTCATTTCTTTCAGTTTAAAGTGTAATTTCTACTTGCTTTATCTGATTCCAAACAAGTTTTATCGGATTGTGATGACAATGATCAGGGGGTAAGTGTGATGCATCTCATTGACGAGAAGATGGATTATTTATGCATTTTGGATTCGTTTTTGAACAGCAAAATGGATTGCAATAACTTGTTTAAGTTTCGACAGCTTTTTTTTTCTTTCAGATTTTTTGCTAGATGTGTTTGAATTTTGTTTTATTGGGCGATTATTAAATGTAGCAGCTATCATTTCCCCATAATCATTGGATTTTTTTTCGATCTAAATATGCGCTTGCTCTCTGATATGAAACCTGTTTTCCCTGATCCTACATGACAAACAATTAGACGTCTACCTTGCTCCCACAGATAAACTTTAAGCCCCATGGAATATTGCCAGAACTAATATGTGATTTATACTTTCCCATAGTTCATCTAAATAATATATTAGTCTGTGTTACCAACATTCCTAGTTTGTGCATTGTGCGAAGGAATTTTAACCTTAGCGCCAATATTAACTTCTTTCCAATTAAACTATTCCATACCTAAGACCTTAATTTCGCAATATTCGAATTAGAGTTCTTGTATAAAACATTGTTTTTGAAAACCTGATTTTTTATTTTATTTGGAAATAATGGAATAATGGAAATTCCCTCCGTCATTGGAGTCAAAGAGCTCACCTAAGTTTGTAAGTCTATTTGGGAATCCAATATACTTTCTTGGTGATAATAAAACTGGAGCACTGCTAAAGTCTCAGTTCTTACATGTACTGCGTGATAGTAGCCTTGTTCACAGATAAGTTTTTGAAGTTAGAGATTGGCGGCTTTTAAATAAAAGCTTTTCTCTCTCCGTCAATAGAAAGTTTTTTGAAAACATAGTAAACTTTGAAAACAATACTTTGAGACTGACTGTGCAATTCTTCTATTTTCACACCATTTGTAGTCGGTCCTAATGGTGTAGTGGTAACCATACTTGCCTGCTAAACCCAAGATCGCGGGTTCGATCCCGGCCACGATCGATGGATTTTTTCGGGCGTAAAAATCCTAAGTATGGCTTCCTTCGTAAGGGAAGTAAAGCCGTAGGTCCCGTGTCGTACATTTACGCCACGAAAAAGAACCTCAAGCTTGAAAAAGGAGGCCGAGAGCTGCATACTGAATAACGACACATTTTTTTATGCTGAACCAGTACCAAGAATTATATCAACATTGATAGTCTGTGGCAGATAGCTCACGGACGAAGCAAGTATGAAAGCAAAACATTTAATTAAAGTTTAAGTAGTTCCATTAATGGTGGTTCACAAAACTAGCTATTGTAAGGCTTATGCAAGTACAAATTTAAATTATTGTACAACAAAAACTACTGTTTCGCTGAACCATTCCAAAATGTACTCCCCTTTTACCTGATGGAGTATTTGAAGTGAAGTCACAAACTTTAGAGGTAGCATACATTGCTTTTTAAATTTCAATCTTCTCTGCGACGTAAGCAAAAATGCAGCTTGGCAACATTTCACGAATCTCATTGGATGATACAGCGCAAGTCGCTTGTCTTTTGAAAAAAATGAGCACCAGCATGCAAAAGGAAACAGTAGCGAAAACCAGATAGTGTGATGTGTGAATGTGCTTAATTTGTACTGATAGGGGGCTGCAAGCAATGTAGCACATTGCTCCTTAGCGTGCATATAGTACTTGTGTTAATCCGCATTCTATCAATATTCAAGCTATTCAACAATCGTTATTCTAAAGTGAGGAGAAAAATTAAAAACTAAACAACCTTGTAGGCTGCTCCTGATGTAAAACTGGTACATGCAAGTGTTGACATTTACATGCTGTTAAATACTGTGTAATATATCTAATCTTAGCACAAATACTGTGATACCGTCCTTGACATGCCATCAATTGTGAGGAATTAAGCAGAATATATGTAACGTTTTGTTTCAGCGAGCTGTAAGTGAAGGGTTCTGCAAGTATGTAAAAATGTCACGAAAAGCAGGAATTCTTGCTCGAACAGCGGAGGGACCGTTTTGGCAGACAGTAGAGTTAATTCTTTCTTTTGTGCATTGGAAGGGGTTTGCTTGCCTCCGGGCGGGTATGTTGGCAAAGAAGAACGCTGTTAACACCTGTGCTACCGTTAAGATACGTTGAACTGTAACGTACGGTAGAAGTTGAAATTGAACGCTGGACGAATCGCCAAGTTGTTACGTTCAGATAATCTGACTAGCCAATAACATGAGAGTTGCATGAAGTCACTGATAGCCTATAAGGGTGTCTAAATCCACAGTGACGGGAAAATAGAGCGTCCCTGTATAACGTGGTCAAGCGAAACTTATTGAGTACTTAAGGACATGAAATCGCCTTTTGGGGGGTGTTCAGGATTCGGAAGTCAGAATTTAGCCCGGGGAACTCGCACTGGAACATCAATTCTGCTCGGTGCTTCTTGTCAGCATTCAGAAAACTAATGTTTGTCAGGTATTATAGCTCCGCGTGTCTGCCAAACGTCTCATTACTGCGGTCCGAAGAGAACCGTCCTAGTATGCACTTTCCGTTGAATAAACGACGTCAACTGGCAGATAACAAGGTGTTATTTCTCGTCAACAAATCATATTTAATTCCCCTCATTCAACCCGGCACTATGAGGTCCCAAAAACCAGCAACATCCCTGTATATCGAATTGAGTGGTGAGATGTATTGCATATAATCAAACTTCCATCACCATTCTTTCCGCCACCAATAACTCCTTCAACTATCACAACTCCTGACGTAACTGTACTTCCGCTCATAGAGAGCAGCACATCCCGAGGCTTGACGTGTGATGTGTAATTGTTTATTGAGCTGCAAAAACGAGGATTGTTTGAAGTAGCTTTCACGATGGACTGGTGCGACTACGAAAAATCGTGTAGCTGTCATAGTGCTGTAAGGTTGGCAAGTCAGCAGGCGAGAAAATGCTCCAGAAGCTTGAAAATATCCAAGATGTTCATATATCGCTCTGTCTAGTGTCTCATAGAAACTGGAGCTGCGAAAGATCGTCTCAGGCAACGAAGGTCTTGCACAATTATTAAAAGTGTGTTAGGCACCCATGTACCCAGGATACCCACCTCTTGCGCGTTAAGTAGTGACCTACGACAACATGCTTACAAACCATGAAAAGGTTTTCAGTTTTGAGGAGGTTTACAACGCTCAAAATGACAATACGCCACAAATTCTAGATAAGTAAACCCAGCAGTGAATTGCGATCAATGCCGGAGTTTATTCCAACCTCTGATTGGCCTTCTGGTAGTCTGGACTTAAACCCTCTTGACTACAAATAGTGGTCTATGGTTCAGGAAACGACTTGCCAGTTTGAAGTGCTCTCTTGTGAAGGCAGCAGCGGAATTCCCTGTTGATTTGATGAGTCACAAAGACTTAAGGACTGCTTGCGTGCTAAAGGTTGTAATTTTTAATAATAATGCGTGATTTGTGTTCATTTCGTATCCATGTAACTGATATTATTAGGATATTAAAATATCTCTAAGCATCTAGCGACAATTTGCTAAAAACTGTGTGACACTGTTAGTGGTAAGATTAGGTATAATAGGATACTGTGCAATGATTCATGACAAAAGCTGCTGCTTTCTGCTTTCTTCATTGTTTTTATTCATGGAATAAAACTCCTGGACAGTTTTCTTTTTCTACTAAACAATATGATAACTAGCGTTGCTACAACAAAATGGAGCCAAGATTGTCGTTTGAACAGCGGAAAGAATTTTTTGAAGTGGTATTGGAAAACCGAGAATGTTGTTGAAGTTCAAAGGCAATGGAGACGTGTGTACAGAACAGAACCACCAACGCGATACAATTGCACGCATACGAGACAAATTTGAGACTCATAGCGTAGTATGCGATGTTCACAAGGGCAGATCTGGGAGACCTCGCACTGCAACAAACCCCGCGCACTGGATCCAAGGCACTATCCAAGGCACTTGATAGGACGAAGAGGTCCAATTGAGTTTCCACCGCGTTTTCCGGATCTAACTCCGTTGGACTTCTACCTGTGGGGAACTCTTAAGGATGTTGTATACCGTAGAAAACCAGCTACACTGACAGCACTTCGGGAAGAAATTGAAACGGCACGTGCTGCAATCGCTGAGGATACTTTCGCAAACGTTGCTCAATCAGTAGTTCACATTCTCAGAAATGTATCGATGCCGATGGTGGATATTTTGAACAACTGTTGTAAATGTAAACGTCTAAGATGATTAGGGCTCATCATTTTCTATTTTGTGTCAATTCAGTTTTGTTATGTCAACGCAGTTTTTCCTTTGGTCGAAGTGTGTATACATTTTTGGCACCCTCTGTGTATATAATTGGGAAGTACTAATCTTATACTCTATATATCACACACGTATATATAGTATATGTACTATTTGTGATTTGTACACTGTGAAGAATGCTACTTAGCTATTTGAAATATTGTGTGCCTTTTGTATTGTATTTTAAAAAAATTTAGCAAACTTTACACACACGCGCGCGCGCATACACATATGATATATGTGTAAATGTATATATATGTGTGTGTATATATATGTATTAATCTCATGATATATATATTAATTTTAATATAGTTAAATACACATTAAATGTGCAATATTCTCAAAATTCACGGACAACATTTTCCACCCATCTATGCAATTTGTTTCTATTCACTAGCCACCACTGCAAAACAAGCGTGAGGCGGTTGGAGGGCGCAAGATAAACGAACTTTTCCTGTGTTTTATCTCCGGTAGTAATCAAGGAATTCTAAGCAACTTCTCTAATTAGATGAATATTCAGCATTTGAACTAATTACTACTGCAGCACGTCCATTTAAAGTGCAAAGAATAATTAAGGTTCTCTTTTGTCGAGTCATATTCCATTTCCTTTTCTAGGAACGAGGTTCATTTGTTACTTTAATAGCTTCTTGTTTTTGGCGATAAAGTAATTTTAGACTGCCGTAATTGGAATTCGGTGTTAGTGTGAGCCATTCAACAAGTTAATGTTTTTCCTCATGATGGAGAGGGGGAGGGGAAGGAGACGAAAAGAGAGGAAAATTATTGGAATATGATGTTTTCAGTTACAGCTTGTTTTGGCTCTTGGTAGATTTAACTAAAGAACAGATTGCATTTGAAACTAAATATGTGCAGGTTTATCCACACAGTTTTATTCAGTAAATCATAACATACTGGAAATCCTTTCCTAAGATATTTCTAATTATTAAAAATTGTTGTCATAACTTATGTTTCTATTCGTATTATGTCGAATTCCTTTATATTGATATAATATTGTAATGTAAGCATTAAGTACGTTACAAATGAATATAAAACTTAAACAAATAAGAGTATGCTTTAAAAAACACGTTTGTTTCTCAATATAATTTCGCTGTACGTGGAGACGCTTGTCTCATCATTTCACAAGCCAGCAGCATAAACTTCTTTGGGCTGCTGTCGTAACCAAGCCGTGACTTCCCTTTCTACCTCTTCATCGTCGGTAAAATGTTAACCCGAAAGACGTTTAAGAGGGCCAGAGAAATGAAGTCGCTTGAGCAAGCTCGGGGCTATACGGAGGATGCTCGAGGAGTTCCCAATTGAACTTTCACAGCGTCTCATTTGTCTTGGTTGGTTGGTTGGCAGTATGAGGACGCCCGTTGTCATGCAGAAGTAACAGGTTCTGGTTTCTTCCGTTGAATAATGACCTTAAAATTTTCTCGAGTATCTTACAGCAGGGGTCGATATTTACGGTTTGTCCTTGAGAATGGAATGCATTGAGCAGTACGCCTTCATGATCCCAGAGACCGTGAACATCACTTTCTGGCGGATAGTGTCACTTTAAACTATTTATTTATTTATTTTCGCAGGTGACACAGTAAGTTTTCGCACATTTTGTCAGCAACTGTTGCAAACTGTAAAAGTCTAAGATGATTAGTGCTCATCATTTTCTGTTTGTGTCAATTCAATTTTGTTATGTAACACAGTTTTTTCTGTGCTTGAAGTGTGTATACATTTTTGGCAGCTTCTATATATAGCCTAGAGGATTTTATTTTGTATCTGCTTTGTGCTTGTGCCAAAAGTATAACTTTGACAGCATACTATGAGAAAATGTTGTTTGTAACTATATACAAATAGATAGCATGGATTGAAACTATAATGAATAATAGCACAACTTTTCGTACAAGACGATAATGAGAAATATATGACATTTTCCTTGTAATAAAATATACCTACACAATTACTTTAGTAGGGTATTCATTTTCTCCGTCCGTATTTGAAATATAATAGGCGTAATTTAGGAAAATGTTCGACATTGCAGCAGTATTTGTTCTTTTGGAAAACACTGGGTACAAGGGTACCTTGGCTCTGAACCATACATTTTAGCGGATCCAGGAGTACACAAGAAGGGGGGATATGGTTTGTGTGAAAAAAAAAAAAAAAAAATACTAACGAAAAGAGGAGGAAGTTAGTAAATAAGAGCAAAGGATAAACTACGTGGGCGACAGCAAAGGCATGTGAATCTATTTTTGAAATCACATTAAAGCCCACGGAATGGAGTTTTAGTCACGAGATAATATCATTAACAAATTCCGTGCACGACCTTAGCCCCATCCCATCCCCGTTTATTTTTTTTAACTGTATCCTTGAAGGGAAATTCTGTTTCGCTTTCTGCAGATGTCACATTTCCATGACGCAGGTTTTGTCATGCCGCTGGTCGATTAGTCAAGCCTGTAGAGCTTCGTTATCTGGGGACACTAGCTCTTACCTAATTTCTCAAGTGCAGGGAAACGGAATTCGAACTGCGACCTGTTACTATGGTTGAGATTTTTATCTAGGGCTATGCCTGTCATGATTAACGACCCGACTACAAAGATCTGAAGAAGCATAGGTTAGTAACTAAGATAGACGTGAACCAGAACGTGTAAAGGAAGTTGCCTATCGAGGAGAGTTTTCTGTTTCTTTACATTTGAAAATGAACCGTATTACTTTATCGTAAAACTTGAGTAAATCAGCAACCCTACTTTTAAAATTAAAGATAAGTGTTACAGAGCCTAATAAGACAGTTATAATTTAAAATTGTCCATTATCATATTTATGCATTAATCAATTACGACATTAAAGTGCAAACATATGCTAAGTTCAAGCTACTGAGTTTGATTTGTCAAGTTGGCACTTATTTGATATACATTTAAAGATGTCACCATTGCCATTGTAAGGACACAATTTAAAGTGTGAGATTAATGATCTAATTTCAACTTTCATACTTTTAATGTTATTTTGCAAAATTCTGAATATATGCATGAAGAATAACACTATATATATACAAGGGTAGGTCCATAAGTTTAAGAGCTAACCATTTTCTAGGTCTGATAAAAACAAAAAATATATTTCACTTTTCAGTATACTTACTTTTTATTGCAATACTCCTCACATCTTTGAATTAACACTTCAATCCCCACCCCCAAAGTCAGAAGACTTGTTGCAAAATGGGCATAAACAGCATCCATCACTTCTTCGTCACACTTATATTTCCTTTCTCGAAGGCCTTCTTGGGTACTGAAAAGAGGAAATAGTCACTGGAAGCTAGGTCTGGGCTGTAGGGTGGATGGTCGATTTCCTTGAAGTCATATTTCTTCACAGCTTCCTTTGAAAAAGAGCTGTGTGCACAGGTGTGTTGTCGTGAAGAAGGCGCACAGCATTACTGAACTTTCCTCGCCTTTTCTCTTTAATGGAAACACGTAGTCTGTGCAGTAGGCCAGCATAGTACTCCCGATTTACTGTGGCGTTCCTCTCCTTGAAGTCAATGGAGAATATTCATCCACAGTCTCAAAAGATTGTGGCCATGATCTTCTTGATTGACTGAGTTACCTTGGCCTTTAGAGGAGGTGCTTCGCCAGGTTTACGCCACTCCATTAATTTTCTTTTGAACAAGAGATCATAATAGAGGATCATAGTTTCATCTGCTGTAACAATGGTTTGCAGAACTTCTCTCTCGTTTCCACGAGAGAGCTCCAAAAATGGCTGACAACAGATGACTCTTTGCTGCTTTTGGAGGAAAGAAGTCTAGGCACTAACCGTATTCATGTTTAAATGTTCATGAATAATTGGAAGGACTGTTGTTTTAGAAAGGCCTAACCTTGCTGCTATTTCTGTAGCTTTGAGTCGCCGGTCTTCCATAATTTCTCCTTCCACAAGAGCGATGTTTTCAGGAGTGAGCACCTCCAAGGGCCGATCTGCACGTTCTTCGTCTTTAATACTTTCTCGGCCCATTCGAATAAATATGACCCATTCTTTTACGGTAGAATATGAGGGGGATGCTTCTCCATGTATACCGTCCAATCGCTGTTTAATTTCATTTGGAATAAATCTTTCTTTTGTGAAGAACTTAATAACAGCTGGATACTCCATTTTGAACATGTCACAATCTTCTACACATACCCTTCTTTATGCAACTATATCTGAACAGCTGAACACAGTGTAACGGAAGTTACAGCAGCAATTAATTTTTTTAACAGATAAGGTATGACACCAGACACCAGATAAGTGTTTTGTGAAGGCAATAATCCTTATCGGCGAGACAGGAAACTTATGGACTTACCCTCATATATATTTAAAGTAATATTATTAACACTGTAACAAATTAACTGTAATTATAAAAGTTGAAAAGGATAAAACACTAAGAAAAAGTCACATTTGAGATCGCTATATTTCGAACTCGTTGAGTCCTTCTATGGCAAGAAGACAAGTGAAGGTGATAAAAGTAAATATTGAGTATCGAAGGTAACGTATGCTTATCATATGTGCGTGTGTTTACAGTCTAGTTATAATATGCAAGCTTAGAATAGTTGTACACATGTTCGAATGTTAATACTCACCACAGAGACTATGGATAGACTAAGCATGTGACTTCAGAAATACTTGCTGAAGCACAAGAAAAACTTGTCAGCAGAATGTGGAAAAGGAACGTTGTCGAGCATTTTGGCATTAATGAGTCAACTTTGAGGAAAAGAGGGGGAGCAGGCGTTGCAACATTAGGAAGTTTCAAAAGAATTTTAACTGAAGAACAAGAAATGGAACTAGCGCAACACGCAAGTGGCCAAGTGACATGTTTCTTTAGGGTAACATTGTCATGAGTGCACAATTTTCCATTTAAGCCTTTCTAAACCAAAAATGAAATGACGTCATAGATAGGAAAGTACTTTCCTTATACAACCTTTTTAAACAAAGCATTAATACATTTATAACTAAGGGGAAAGAAACTATAGTAAAGTTGCATTTGCAGAGAGAGACAAATTGATAACTGTAGTTTTCAGCACAGGAATTAAATCTCTCAAGATTTTCCTCCAGAAAGCAGGTAAAAGGAGGAATAGAGTACTGCCGGGTTTGGCAATGTTAAATTCTGTCCTGATTAAAAACATTATGAACTAAATGATTGTTAAATTATTGCTCTATTTGCAGAACTATATTTGAACAAGTAAGGGAAAGCCTATGACACTGAAATTACGTCACACATAACGCTAGAAGGTTTACTATATTGCACAGAGAGCAACATTATTATTCAGTCTTTCTGTTCAGATAGTATTACCGTTAACTATTTGTTTCAATCAGTCTTAATAAAAACGTGTTCTCACTTTCAAAATTAATTCCTGTATATAAAAAGGGAGAGTGAAAATTACAGTATTTGGTACCTATTAATAGTAAGATATTTGAAAAGTTAATTAAAGATCAGTTGTATGAACATTTTTTAAGTAATGGCTTTTCGTAATTATCATTTTGCTATCACTTAGGAAGATATACAGTAGATGCAGTTAATGACTTAATGGAATCAATTTATCAACTTTTAAAAATGATAAATTGTGATTTTTAGTAAACAGTCATTTCCTCGATGTATATTTTGGGTCTATCGAGAGCTTCGCCCAATGGGGTAGTTTAAGTAAATTTACAATGAGCGGGGAAAGGGGAAATCAGTGAATAGGGCGTCAAAGTATTGGTTCAGGATCAACAGGCTTAGTGGAAGAAATTATAATATGCTAATATTTAATTTTACAAGAAAGAATAAAATAAAGAAAAACCTGGGTCAGTACGGTTAAGGAGATTTTAGAAATGATTGACATGAGAGA
This sequence comes from Metallyticus violacea, assembly GCA_030762175.1. Lineage (NCBI taxonomy): Eukaryota > Metazoa > Arthropoda > Insecta > Mantodea > Metallyticidae > Metallyticus > Metallyticus violacea. Next base: position 103,939,291 of record CM060840.1, on the reverse strand, counting down.
AATATGGAAATATTTTAGTAAAGAAGATAAGCTAAGGATTGAATATATTGAAGTGCAAGGAATATTTGATGACTTTAATAATAAAACTCATTAAGTTTATATAGATACACGAAAAACATTGAGACATGAAAAAATAGACTGAATGTAGTAATGAGGACGACAGAGAAATATTTGCTTGGATCAGAACAGCAGTTATCAAGTTAAAATGATTTGACTAAAGCATCAATATATATATATATATATATAAATATATATATATATATATATATATATATATATATATAGAGTAATATTCAATGTTTGGAGAAAAGGATAATATCTGGCGTAGTTTATTAAAATGTAAAGAAACTAAGATTATTAAGGGAGTAATCAATTTTGACGAAATGAGGTGATCTTCCAGCAAAAATAGTTGGAAATAAGATACTGCATTTAAGTTCAGAGGAAAGGACATATATAGAAATAAAAAGTTATTTAGTGACAGTGGGCATGGAATGGTTGAGGAGGTTCAATAAACAAATTAAAGAATTGAAATGTGTGGAAAAGTATTAGATATGACGTTTTAATTATGTGAATGAATGCAATACTCTAATGGTCAGAGTGTTGTGAATATTGGAGTGATATAAGACAGTCAGTTACTAAATTGAGATGAAGGGATTTATAATTAATGTATACATCATAGTACAGGGTGATAGGCTGACTTTTATAGCTCTGTGTACTGTATTTTACTTTATATTTATTACATTGAGTATCGAATAAATTTTCTTGTTCATTCTTCCTAGGTGTGTATCGTTTGGCATTCCAAAGGGTTCATTTCTTGACTTCTTATAAAGAAGTTTAAAATGTGGTGAGATATTATGGGTAGAAACAATCATGTTTCTGTGGCACTGTTAATTTAAAAAATTTTAACAGCATATAACCATCTGGCTCATTGTTCGTGTCTGTTACGTTGTGATTCTGGAAGGTTCTGGAAGATTCGGGTTGTATGGGGACGCTGAGTTATCTGCTACGCATCTCATGTGAGATGTACTGCCAAGTTTTGTGTATGACCGGGCATTTTGTGCGAGGCTCTAGATAAAACACTTCTGTTGCCAAAACATATCTTGTGTTTACCATCTTGAAAAGCGTGATCCTCAACTGCTGAATTGTCTGAGTAGTTTCTCTTGTGTCCCTCAATACACTACTTTGTGGTGCCTGTGTAAACTTTCTCGCAATTACATGCAATGCAGACCCCAGCGGCGAACAGGGATTCCCAGGGATCTTTGATTGACTGTAATAAGCCTTCGATTTTCTGTTTTGCCTAAAGGTGATTTTAATACGTTGCTTGTCTAGCATCTTGCAAATCCGATCAGTTGACGCCATTAATATATGGTAAGTATACTCTTCCGGCTGTTCCTTCGATGAAGCACTGTAGATAAGAACCTCAGTGGGTAAACCCTTCTCAATTTCTTCATCACCTTAACAGTTGACACACAGATACAATTTACCATAGAAAAGGAAAAATATTGCCAATTATCCTTTCTGAATGTATTGATCACAAGGAAGAGAGACAATACATTCACGTACACATATGAACTGTGGCCTTCATAAAGACTCAAACCATCAACCACATCGCAAACGTTCAATGATGAAGACGCTGGTCTTCACGTATTTGCAAACCGACATACCTACACGGTGAATTCGACCGTCTGGACCACGCCTTCCAGATGAATGGATATGGCCGCCCCCCCCCCCCCCCCCCAGATCGGACCGGATAAAATTGCAGGCTGGGTTAATGACAACCGGCGAGTGTTCGTTGCATTCCTACCCGCGTATCGTGCTTTACTGCAGGGATGATCATCCATACATCACCATTATCTAAGTTCAGTGTGCCCATAGTGACCTCCCAAGCGAGTTTCTGTGCTCGCAAAGGCGATGTGATCCTCTCGGCACAAGCGCCATAAAATCTTCATTGATGCTGAGTGCGGTGCCAAAGATAGGGTCCGCAGGCTGCTCAGGAACAACGAATAAAAGTCTCTAGATCCAGCGGTAAGATTTCTAAATGTGGAGGAAGAGAGTGGCGGATAGTGAGGCTGTGAGCAACTCGTTTAACCATGAGGAGACCTCAGTCTGTAGGGATCTGATGTAGGTGATTCTTGGGTTAGCCGGAACGATAGCACTGAGGCATTTCTGTATATTCTTTCAATCGACCTCACGGGTAATGTCTCCGACATCATGACTGGCACCCTAGTCTTGATCTCTGCCAACACGGGAATATGATCGGAATGAAATGCACTGAGAGACGTGAGAGTAGAAGTAAGGGTAATTGATTGATACTCGCAGTCTATGATAGATGGTGTGTAGGTTGCCAGGGTCCCTATACCCGAAAGTCTTTGTCAATGGAAGGAGTTATTGCGTTTCCTGGAGCATATGCTCTTCGAGCACAATGCCAATGTGGATGTTTGGCATTGAGATCCTCGGTCCGAATTGTGCTGGGATGGAGGGCAATAATGGATTAATAATCAGATACAACGAAAGTCCTGGATGGAGGATGGTATGCAGAGACTAGCAGAATCTCTGTGCCTCGAGTTTAAGACAAATGACTGTAGCCCCTAAAGTTTGAAGAAGTGGATTGAGTAGTGTACTAAATTTTTTCTGATGAAGGTTGCCGTTTCACCTCCTTGGCCAATGCGGTCATTCTGCCTACAAGTGTAGTCCAGATGGTGGAATTGTGTGTGTTGATGGAAACACATTTCACTGATTAGTATCGTGCCGGGAATCAAAATGCCGGAATTTGTCTCTCTGTTCATTAAGACTTTTCGCATTCCAAATGGAAATCGGATTGAGATAGAGACATAATTCCGCTCGTCATTCTGGGCTCCCTTTAACAGAAGTGCAACTCCTTCAATTATCATTTTTCTTGAGGAGTTGGGTGCCTATTGGAATCGGGTGAATAGCCCTTCAAGATGACCATCATTAGTTTGTCACTATTGTAACAACCACTGCATCATCCTCTATGGGACCCTCGTATTATTGGACTGGGATAATTGGAAAAATTATTGTTGCTTGTGTCAGTCTCAGAGGCTCTTGTTGATTTCTATTCCCTCAGTCTAGCGGGAGTCAAAATAGACAAGGAAATAAAGAGAGCTCTTCATCCGAGGAGGAGCACCTACATGGTTTTCAGCAGCATTGCTTCGATCCAGTCTGAGACCAACAAACGAAGGAAGGAATCAGGAAACAATGTGCAAGAGGGCCAATCAGGAACCGGCAACCCGTAAGAGCCACAGATGTGGAGAAGATCAAAAAGAGGGTACTACGCAGAGATCATCGGAGGCACTGAAGGTGCTGGCCGCAGTTGCTAGCGAAACGTCTAGAAGAAGCTCCATTCGACCATGGGCAAATATCCCACTTGTGAAATTACTGTATCAAGGAAGCGGTATCTGATAAAACTTGTGTTAGCAGACCTGCTAATGATTTTCCGTCATCCTCATCCAATGCCATTTTGGCATTGTGAAATGCCCAAAACTGGGTTACCATAGCTAGCGAAAAACGATAATTGAAATTGTTTTACTGCTTCCACGTGCACAATTTCCGATACAAATTCAGTATTAGGCATTTCATGTTTTACTCTCTGATAATACACCTCTAACATGCAACCCTGCCAACTTCCTTAGAAGTTCCTTTAAAGACGTTTCACTGCCCGCCAAAAGTTACAAAAACAAATGTCCTACTTTGGAAAGGCTAGGGTAGAATGTGATTACAAATAGCATCTTATTTAGCGCGACGATAATACTAATCGTACAATTATCATTTATAGAAACTTACACATACATAAAAAAGAGAAAAAATACACAAAGAATTACAAAAGCTAATGTATTACTTTATTATGTTTGTTCTCTCGCTTTTTATTTTTCTTTCCATATATGAGTTCCCTTTCTGAATATATGACTTCTCGCCTGATTTTACCTTTTTCTTCTTGAGCTTCTAATACTGCTACTTGTCTCAACAGCACTTATCTTTGTGGTATTTTAAACACATAAATATATCTTGTATCTTAAGTTTATGTTATTACAAATTCCTGTCACCAACAGATTTACTCGGTCCCGCAAGAAGTTCATGGGTCATAAGTCTTGCATGTAACGTATATGGGGAACCAGAACGATAACATTTGAATTCTGTTCTGATTCTGCAGTTTCAAAAGCAAAAGGCTCGCCCAATCTAATTTCATCTCTCCTTATTATTAATAAAAATGCAATATTACAAAACTCACATGAAGTTCAAATAGTTTGGAACAAAGGTTTGCAACATCATGTACTGTAGCTTAAATAATGTGCTGTCTTTGCAGAATTTATTGTTGCTAGTTGCCAGATCCTCGTTTCCCTCCTTCCTCCTTTCATCCATACTCTAACGACTCCCCGTGTCCTTTCTTTTGATTGGTCAAGAGAAGTGTGGAAGCGTCTAGCATGATGGCATCAGAACCTTACGTCATCATCAACTACCAGCGTGTCTCTGACTACAGAGTATGAAGGAGTAACGACTATTTAAAGTTTATATGATGGTTGCTCGTTCCTCACCCCTCACCCACCGATCTATGCATTTCTGTATTATGCACATTATACATTGTAACTATTTAAAATTTCAGGTGTTTTCCTTATTATCGTATATAGTATTTGGTATTAATAGTTTATATCACATTGTAATTGTTTTTCCCGTTCGGTTTCTTTGTTGTCCGAATTGAAGTAAAGCACTTGGTAAAATTATTAAATTTCGCACTTATTTTTGTGCTTTGCCATCCGCAACGTTCATTGCGCTCTTGTTGATTTTTCCACGTTATAATTAATGAGCATTTCGCATACTCTTCTCCCATAAATGAAACTACCTTTCCCAGCTACATTTAGGAAACCTTCCTTAGCACGTCTCCTAAATTTGACACAATGCGCAGGGAGGATATCGTATCACACATAATGTAGTTTAAGAAGCAAATGCCCAAATCTGGATAAAATAAAATTATATCTGATGTGAGAGACGCCAGTATTTTATTTATGTCTGAGAAATTAACGAAAGCCTTTTTGAAAATATTCCCGAATCGCAGGGACTGTATCGAAAAGCTATTTATTCTACACTGAAAGTATTTCGACAGTCAAATCGTTTATGAAAAATTTTTTCGTTCTACTTCAATTCAAATTTGTAAGTTTGGGTTATGAGACAGTATTTCTAAACTGCCATCCACAAATTTAATTAGAGTGATTATAGTATTTAGTTTTGTGTAACTTCCTTATTATAGTCACGAGTGTATGTAATTTTATTTCCTGTACAAGTGGTGAATTATTGTGTGTAAAATGTTATTTAGTCGTATATTGTGCAGAAATTCACCTTAGCCGTAAAATCGGACCTGGAAATGTCTGTCACCTATTGTAACAATATTTGTATAGAAGGCCCAAGGACATGGCAAACCGATATTTTCTGTAGGAAATGCTTAAGTAAGTTTCGTGGAAAATGTGTTCATTTTGTATTCTTTAAAGCAGGATAGGCATAATAAAACATACGGCAACTACAGGGATAAGAATACAGGCCGATAACCTCTTCAGGAGAAGAAGCTAGTAGCTTCAGTTTTCATGTAAGAAGTCACGTAGGCCATGTTTATTTTTCTTGCAATTTTGCGGCCCAGGGACAGTCGATTTGCATTCGTGCTCAGTTCAGTTCAGTTAGTGGAAAGCTGTAGTCAATTTTGGAAGAGTATTCAGTGTGGGGCATTATCAGTGTGGAAGATAGGCACGGTCAGTTCAGTTCCGTTCAGTGGACGAACTTTTATCATTTGAGTTCAGTTGCGTCTCAGGATTTCAAAATGAGAAGAGTGATGTTTAACGCCCGTTTTGCTACAGAGGTACCGCAGCGATGGGCACCGATGATACATGAGATGAAATGATATATTGGGAAACAATTTATTTTTAAGGAAGGAAACATTCCAGGCCTAAGTTTAGGGTGCCTCCCCGGCATTTGCCATTTATGAAGACTAAGTAACACCTGGAAAAAACCTCAGTCAGGGAGGAGAGTTCTGGCGGGATTCGAACCCCAAGTCCACGCCTTCAGACCTTGCCAGCCGTGACGGTAGTTGATTTCAGGATCAGGCTTTATGAAATTAAGGAACGTCACAGTAATCGTCATAGTTAATGCAAAAGTGACGCACATTTTCCAGGAAATAACAGCAGTACATTTTATGTGGAACAGTTATGAACAATAAATTGTATTTCATCTCCCATTACGAGAATTTTATCAATCTCCATATACTCCTTTCCCTATGGTCAAAGGACCAATTAATCAAAATACTTTCGTAATCTCCCCTCTGTTCTTACATATAGTGTAGTACATCCGACATATTTTATAAGTATCGATACAGTTATTATTTTAGTCTTTCTTAAAAGTATTTAATACATTGTTATCAGGGGTTTTAACCTTAAAATATAAGCAGTTAAATTATGGAATGCACATTTAAATGAAAATGGTATGCTCATAGGTTTGGAAGCCAGGGATTAAAGACTGAAGAATGAAAAGTAAGTGATAAAATACTGAGTCGAGTTTATGACAACTTTTTTTTTAATGGATTGCAGGACGAATTAAAACCCAAGGAAAATGTCACCCATTCAGTCTCCATAAGGATGACATGCAATGCTATTATGTCTAACTGATAAATAATATGCTCTTGAAAAAATGCTATAAAGTGTGTTTTGTAATAGGGTTGTTTTAGATGTAACAAAACTTGCATCTCAATTGTGAAATATGAATTACAAGCATTCACTTTATGTTATAATATTGAATTCATATTTCATTTGCAAGATTTCAGAAATTACAAATTTTATTCTTTTCTGAAAAGTTTTTTTTTTTTTGTGATACGTTGCTTATTGATTAATTACTCCCTTGGTCTCAGTGGAGTTTGTATCTAGTTCCATTATAAAGCACTTTTTATAATTATCTTACTTGAGAAATATAACTCCAAATATAACGACAGTATTATTCCAAGTAATTATCAAGTATAAGGCTATTCTAAAATCAGCTCCCAGTTTCAAATGGTCATAATTTTGAAAGAAAGTTAGATTCTGCAAAAATAAAGACACAAAATTGTTTGTAAAAAGTGGCATTTTATTATAATAAGAAAACACAAGAATATTAGAGAGGAAAAACTAAAAAAGTCAAAAAAACGTACCACTATGTTATTCAATTAGAAATAGCCATTCTTCTATATTATAAACGGCATTCCTAGGGATATTTTCAAAGACATCCGATAAAGAGTGTTTCAATTCTTCTCAAATAGTAGCTTCACTAAGAAATGCTCTTTCTTTGCGATAACCCCATAGCCAGTAGTCAGCTGGATTCATATTTGATTACCTAAAAGGCCAAGTGTTCAGAAAGTAATTAATAATCACACGATCATCAAATGTGTTATTTAATATTTTTACGCTATTGTGTACGTGAGATGCATAAAAACGTTTTCGATATTATGATTCTGTAATTATGTTATTATAGAGTCTTGTAACATTCGAAAATATCGCTGCCCGTTTACCGTAACTGTTTTTGTTTGTCCATTTTCCATTTCTTCATAGAAATATGATCCTATTGTAAAATGTGACAGATTTTGTCTAGTCATTCAACTTAATTCTATATTAATGCTAACATTTTCAAAGAGAAAGTGACGCGAATCTGCTTATCTCGTTCTTTGAGTTCAAATTCATTTTCATTTAATAGGAATAAAGACGAAGCGTTCTTTTCAGAATACGCCACATTGTTGAATAGCTCCTCTCTAAACTCACACTTCAGTTGTTTCCCGCCTGAAGAAGATGGCGGAGTTCCAGTTCATCAAAAATCTAAAATACGATGATGTTTTTACTAATGTGTTTATCACTGATTTCTCGAGAAATTTTAATTGCTAATTTTAAACGCCGAGAAAGTCTGGAATCTTATACATCATCTCTAAACGTTTTGCAATTACTAAGGTCGTTCAAGGTTGATCTAGACTTTCGTATATAAAAAATAAATGAAAAGACATAGCCCTGTATGTCTCCAGGACTTACCATGATTTCTTGCGAGTAACAACGAGCCTTTACGACGGCATTCTGCGCATGCGCGGTAGTGTAAATAAGTATGTAGTGTTATCTATTGCATTGGAACAGCGGTGTATAATGAATTTTCTTGTGAAGAAGAGAGTGAAACCTGCTGAACTTTGGTGAAGACTGCAAGCGCAGTATGATAAACAAACACTATCATGGGCAAGAGTGTGCGAATGAGACAACCGTTCAGTGAAGGGTGGAGTTGGTAATAAATGATCCGTTGCCCTGCAATGATTACGAACCCATTTTTTTCTACTTCATCGTCAAGGACTTTACAAAACGATGGCAACGTTGTCTGCATATTGGGGGTGGATACTTTGAAGACATAGTTTGGTGCTTCTCTTTAGACAGAAAATGTATTTAAGTGTATTTCCTGTCTAAAACTCAAAGTCTCGGTCAATCTTGAACGACTCTGGTATATTAGTACTGCAAACATGATATATGCAGACTTTTTCTGGACTTTTGTAAAACTAGAGCTGCACTCACTTCGTTTCCTATTAATTTCCGTATGCCCACAGCCTTTTATCGGTAATTGCATCAGTTTATTTTCATTTATTCACCAGTTTATGAAAATATTTGACAAATTGTACATTTGTCAATCCATGTAATGCTAGAAATCTTCTCGGTGTATTGGGATATTATTGTATATTGAATGAGGCCAGTGGTTAAAAGCATAAGCTATACAAGGTTGACACAGCAACAAAAGTTAAATAAATGCACATTTCCAATCCCTCTAAAATCTAAAGCATAATGTCATACATAGAGAACCAAAATGTCAATAGGGCACTGCTGTTTATTAATATTACCGAGTCGAAGTCATTATGGACTGGAAAACAAATGACATAACGATATACAGAACCTATTGAATGTTAACTCTAATCTTTATTTGTTATCGTAACATCACTCAATTTGTTTTTGATTTTTTCGGTAAACTATAAATTTTAGATAACACCAGTCTTCAACTTCAGAAGTAACGTGGGTATGTACTGTAAAAACATGGAAAGTGGGCCTTTCAATAAATGAGATAACAAGATCTCGTCCAGAAATATGTGAAGATTCATTAGACGTTTCCAATCAAGGGGAAGAAGTCCTAAACGAGAGCGAAGACAGGAGGATAATCATGGCAACATTCGTGTTGGTTTTGTCCTGCATAGTTAAATGCTTCAAGAGGTCCAATTTAAGGTTATGTACATACATTTATAGTAAAAATCGTATTTTTGTGTTATTACAATATGAAAGGCAACATGTCCTATGCGTGGATAATAAAGAATATAATTTTGTAAAATAAAAGTGTGTGAATAATTAAAAATCAATTCAAATAAAGAAACAAATTGAAAATGCAATACAAATCGTATATCCGCTTAAAAAAAATCTCAGGCCATGTTTTCTAAAACCCTCGGAAAATAATATAATATCGTATCAGCAATATACAGTATACAGAAGATTTCAAACTGGGAATTTACTTTAGAATAATCATTTATATCGCATGATAAGAAAGAGATATCTGTTTGAAGACTTATAGTCTGAAATAATTGAAAATCTTCATTATTTGAATTTGAGAGAATAGTTCGGAGGATTCGCACCAGGAAGAGCAAGATATGTGGTCACTAATTCTCCAAGGGGTTCCAAAAAAGCACCATAGTTTCGACTGTCGTTATTTTTACTATAAATGTAAACATATACAAAATCAAGGTTTAATTTTAAGAATAAGATACTTCTTGTTAGTGTTACAGAGTTATGAAACTCAAAACAAATTAATTTTTAAACGCTATTAATGTTTTTTATTAATTTAAAAATTACATATTCTTCAATGTTTAAAAGTTGTATTAAAATGAGTGTTCAAGGTATCTATATGAATGATACAATCTGATAGGCAATGTATAGTCAACAGCGCACATTTCTTCAACGACCAAAGATGTAGATGCATTTCAAAGCTCGTATATGTTTTACATAACATAAGCTGTATTTCGTCAAAATTTAGATACTATGTTTGGTTAAGAAGCATTTTAATAATATACTTAAAAAATTCATACTTTACAATGCAAATATTGCAGAAAAGGTTTAATTATAAATAGAGATGATAGTAAATAGAAATATACTATATTGTAAAGGACGGAAAAAGAGATGAATATATTAAATGTACATAATCATAATAATTATAACGTTTTATTTAATTATAATTAAATAATATTGGGAGAAAGTTAAACAGAAAATGCATGGAAATGTTTGAGAACCATAGCTGAAGACGAAAGCTAATAAAGTTGGTAATAATGATTGGTTAATGGCACTTACGTGTTATAGCAAGGGAAACTTGAAGGTGTATTGATCGCCGTGTAGGTACGAAAGACAATGAAAGTCCATAACCTTGATTGCTTCTGTGAAGCTTGTACAGAAAGTAGCTTTTCGTGTTCACATTCCATTAATCTAAAATAATTTCTTCCGATATTCCTACAGATCAATTCAGGGAAAAGGGGAAGCTTATTGACAGTAATAAATGTCATTTCCATTATTTGCGTGATTTTCCTTATTAGAATTTACGACGAATATTTCATGACTCTCTTGTGTGACAAGGATTTGGAATAGCGGAGTCTAATATATTGAAGAAGCAACATGGAACATGCAATAAAGATTTATAGTTAAATAGTGAGATCTGCTGGATTGTAATCAGACATTGACGCAACGGAAAGCGTTCAGTCGAAAAGTTTCCACTCAGATATATTGGAAATAATCCGTAACTTAGTAAACAAGGCCAAATGTTTCTGAGATATTTGAGGCCGTAAATCCCAGTTGTGCTTACAGGCTCAATTGTTCACAATACTAGCGCAATTTCTTGTATTAAACTCATCAAATAAAGCTATGGTAAATCACTCGAAAGTGCAAATTGCGATTTCAGGAATGTGGTTATCTGACTTCTATATAGGTGTGCATGTCTTCCGTTTTATTTCTGTGTTTGGTATCTGCAAAAAGTACAAACACATGTTACCTGTAAATGTTTCTATGAACAATTTTAAAATAAAGGTTTGAAAATGTAAAACCAATGTTGTTTTTATGTTTCCACAATGCAGCAATGTTACGAAAAGTTTAAACAATTGATCACTGAAGGTTTCCTCTAACATTCCATTTTTAGGTATCCACAATATTCGGGACTGGTACTGCCATCTCGACAGTAGTTGCACTAGAGTTTTGTACCGCTAGGTGGCAACACTAGCATATCTGATGAGTGAGTGTTTAAAGTTTCATGCAGTTGGGTAGATGTGTTGAGATTCTATAGTACTTTTCATGATACTCTGTGTGTAGTGTGTGGCGATTTTACGATAGATCTAAGATTAGAACAGAGAGTGTGCATCAACTTCTGTGCAAATCTCGGGGAAAACGCTACGGAGACCCTCACAATGATTGAACAAGTATTTGGAGGACAAAGCATGAGCCGTACATGATGTTTGAGTGGCATGCTTGGTTCAGGACCGGCCGTACAGCTATTGAAGACGATGCTCATACCGGTAGGCCGGTCAGCTGCACAACGTCTGACATTGTTGCCAAAGTTCAACACCTCGTTCGTGAGGATCGACGTCGAACCACTGAAGACGTTGCTCATTAAGTGGGAATTGGTTATGGGGCATGCGTCGTGTCGTGCACAGAACTTCGTCAGGCCGTATCCGATGACCCACCTTCTTGTCCAGGGTCATCACCGGCGACGAGAGCTGAATGTACGCTTATGACCCTGAGACAAAACAACAATCCTCCCAGAGGAAGAGCCCGAACTCACCAGGACCAAAAAAGCGAGACAGCGAAGAGCAAAGTCAAGAGCATGCTCCTCGTTTTCTTTGATACCAAGGGGATTGCGCACAAAGAATTCGTTCCACCAAATCAAACCGTGAATTCCACATAGTACTGCAACGTTTTGCGACGGCCTGACCTTTGGCGACAAGTGAACTGACTGTTGCATCTCGATAATGCTCCCTGTCACAGTTCCTTGTTCACCAGGAGCTTTTTGACGAAAAACAACATGACGGTTATTCCCCACCCCACCGTACTCGCCTGCCTGATTTCGCACCCTGCGACTTCGCTCTATTCCCCAAACTGAAAATCAAGTTGAAAGGACACAATTGAGAGGATTCACGAAGAAACGCTCTCTGTGCTAAACACCCTCAAAGAACATGACTTCCAAGATGCACTGGGAAAATGACAGAATCACTGGGACTGGTGTATACGTGTGGGAAGGGAACTAGTTCCAGGGTGACGGCGGTCATTAGTCTCAAAGTAAGTTTTGGACCAGATGGCAGCACCAGTCCCGAATATTCTGGATACCACCTCGTATATTCATTCCGTTAATCCACTAATTGTCCCAGATTTTGGTATTTCAGTTCTGTGGGTTTTCTTTTTTGTGGAATGTTTTTTTTAATCATCCTATTAGGAAATCACCTTAGATTGGCAGCTTGTTACGGTAAATACAACTATAATTAGTTAAAAATATCTCTCTTCAAAATATGCATGTACAGTTCCAAAATATGCATGTGCAGTGTTAATTTAATGAGTATTCCGCTTTAGTGATGATGACGTTGATGATGCCGTGCCAATTATACATTAATAATATCTCTATCGTTAGTTTTCTGTTTCTAGAACCTTAAAAATTTATACAAGGAAGCGGAATGGTTAGAAAATGTGTCGATATACCTAATGCTAATGTCTTATCGCTACTCCTGTTCCTACCAGCGTGCAGTGTAATATAAAAACTACTCCTTTAAAAAGGAATGGGAATAATATTAGACAATTATTATTATAATTATAATATCATTTTAAAATGAAACCGTATATGATTCACATTTAATCAGTTTAATTATTATAAAGTTGGTAAAAAGCAACATTAAAAGTATTGTAACATTTATCCTTACAGGGAGAAGCAATACAGGCTGCAGTGCCGAACGGTAGCAAAGACTGCCGATGGTTACGCTTTTAGTAGTAGCTAATACTTTGTGCAAATAACTTCCATTCTGAGCATAGAGGCTTATTAGCTCAATAGGTTAGAGCGTCGTGCTACTGATGTGAAGGTTGCGGGTTTGATTCCCGGTAGGTGGTTTTTTTTTTTTTTCCTTACTTGTGATCATTTTTCTCGCACATTAAATGTTACTGTTGTTTTTAATTTTCACAATTTATACACTATTTTTAATAGAATAAATCTTACTTTTTTCATAGCTTAGGTTAGTTTAAGTTAAAAAAAAAAAAATAGGACATAAAATATCATTGCTCCTTAATAAGACATTTTTCTACGTTATTCTTAATCCAATAATTAGTACCTTTTCATACGTTAGGTTAGGTTAGGTTAGTTTAAGTTAAAAAAACATAAAAATAATATCACTCCAAAAAAACAATTTCTGAATTTATACTTCTTTTTTTAATCTTCATAATTTTTCTGCTCTATTCTTAATCAAATAAATGTTACTTCTTCTTTAATTTAAGTCCAATAAAAAACACACAGAACATAAAAAAGTTATATTACTTTATAATAACTGTGCTTCCATACGAAACGACGGTTATCTGTTGGCTGCAGTCCCGAACGGTAGCGGTCGGCTTTCTTCGCAACGGTTCGGCTGCAGCCTACGCTGCGTTCTCCGTGTAAGGACATGTTATTGTAACTGACCTGTTAGCCCACTCAGTGCTTAGAGTGGTATATGAATATGATACTATGCCTGCACTTATTTAAAAACCAATCTGTCCATTTCAGGACTGCCATTCGACCTATACCTATATTTATTTATTTTGTTTATTTACGGTCGCTCTTTAACATTTCAAGTTATCATCGTCCTATTCAGTTCAGAGTCTGAAACGGCCGATACATTTTGCTCAGAGGCCTCTTCTTTCAGGCTTGAGGTTCTTTTACGTGACATAAATCTACGATACGAGACCCACGGCTTTATTTGCTTTGCGAAAGAAGCATATTTAGGATTTTTACGCCCGAAAAAATCAATTCACCCTCCCGGGTCTGAATCTGTCTACGAGGCAAGTTAGGCTAGACCATCAGGATCGACGGACAGTTACCTGAAAATATGTGTCTTGTCATATATGTGCATGATTGATATATTAATAAAATGATCTCAACTTGAATACCAACATGGTTGCTTCGCAAGTTTCATTAGTCAGGCCAGGACTGGTGGCAATGGATGGGGAGGGAGGTAGAGCTCTAGCGATCCACGAAAAAGTAGTCGATAACCGTAGGTAGATAAACACAAAATTAAAGCGAAAATTAAAACGTAAGATGAAGGCCTGATGAAATACGCGCTTTATGCATACCATTTCTCTGTCTCTACAGTTGCTTTCAGGAGCGTCAGCTGGCGGGGCATGGATAAGTGTTAAGCTGCCCACTAATAACCGCCACTTGTAGAATTGCCAGAAGTACCAGATGTGTGTAATATATTTTGTACACTGAGTGAAATTATAGCATTCAAAGTATTTCTTAGAAATAAAACATGGAGCTAATAAAATGCAGAGTGAAACGTTAATAGTAGTAATAATAATACTTTATTATTTCCAATTTGCACAAAGCGCAATATGCAATCTGAACTATTCAGGTGGGCAAATGTATTTTTTGACTTGTTTTATTGAACATAAATTAACACAAACTACACAAGGGATTCTCTAAAATTTGTCATTGTTAATATTTTTGAGTGCTTGTTGGCGTTATGAGAGTGTATTCTTTCATGTAGCCAGAGTAACTTTTTTTAAATTAAATATGAAAATTGATGAAGGCGTATGTATGTATATTAATAGTGTTTATAAATTCTCCATTATCTATTATGAATAAAATAAAATTATTTGTGAATCTATAACTTTAAATTTATATATAAAAATGCACGCTGTTGAATATTGCCAAAATATAAGAGCTGTTCACTGTTCATAATTTTTATACACATTTTATTTTATACACAATTTTATTTTATACACAACAATTTTATACACAAATTGTTCATAATTTTTATACACATAATTTCTCTCCCTAAAATTTAACTGTCCAATATTTTGTAGCTTAATGCATAATGTACGCAGTGTAGTTCCATTGTTGTCACTTCCGGTTCTCATATATGAGAGGTGTCCACGTTGAGACATGTTCAGTTGTTCAGTTCCCCATATAGCAAAATGGAGCTGACACGCGGAGAACAACATGCTGTTTCGAAATTGAGGAGCTGCTGGAAAAACTAACTCGGTTCATTTGTTACGTTTTGTTATTAATCATTTAAGACGATTCTACACTATGGGAACATAGGTATAAAACTGAGGAAGTTATAGGAATTTTTGTAACACTATGTTGGCTAAGCTGATAGGATATAAACAACTGATTACATCTTTCCTTTCTCACTGAAGGTTAGATCAGACTGAACTGTGTTTCTTTATTTTGCAATATTGTAAATAGATCTAAAACAATTTATATAATTTTTACATATAATGCAATATAATATTATATTAACGCAAAATGAATGAAGCAAAGGAGAAATCTACCGGTAATATTGAAAGTGAAAGTTGCCCATCAGCTCAAAACAACTTAACCTCGGAAAATAACGGTGACTTATGAATGAAACCTTTCCAGAAAAGAAGGACACAGGATGTCTAATAAACGTGCTAAGGGGATATAATCAATAAGAGATGCTTTGAACAAATTTCGGAGCGTTGTCGAAAACAGTTTTAAGAATATTACTTGTGACAAACAGATGTTACTTCGTTATTTTTACTCTGTTGAGGAAAAGACTTTATTTGTTAGGGTGTATTGTGAGGAAAGAACAAAGTTAAGTTCGTATTAACATTGAGACTAGGGCTGTGGAATATTTATGGAAATATAATGTTTCTAGGCACTTATTTTGTAGAAAGTTATGTTGAAACCATTTCATTTGATTGCTAGGCGTATTCCTACTGTCCAAAAGAGGAAAGTTTACGGTTCAGTGAAATGAGAGGGAAACATGATAACCGCCCACATAAGATTTAGGAATCAGTTTGGGAATTGGTTAAGGAGCATTTAGCAACAATAGCACACACCGAATTACTCACAAACAAAAGTAAACGTTTGTATTTTGGGAACTCTGATCTAACAGTGAAACTTTTTTTTTTATTTATTTACAATTAATTACAAAAAAGGGCTGAAAGCAGCTTCAAAATAAAGTACTGTATTTACTTTAATAACTCAAAATTGAAGTCCGTCACGCAGGAGTTGCGTAAACTAAGCGAATTCGACAGCAACTTGAATAACTTCAAAAATGAACATAAAATCCATATCAAGGCCTTATTAATTAATGGAAAGAAATAAGTTATGACATTACAAAATTAGCAGAACAAATTTAGAATTCTCGCAATCTATAAGTATCATAAGAGAAACTACATTTTTAGAATATAATAATAATAGTAATAATAATAATAATAATAATAATAATAATAGGATTAAACCCACAAAACTTACAACGTTACATTGCGTATTTAAGAAGAAGATATCCTTATGTTTCAATTAAAATTTTACTATTTAAAAACAATAACAATTTATTAAGCAAATATGCACAATCAACAATATACAATCGAAAGTCACATCGATTTTCATTGGCTTTGAAATTGAATTTAAATGTTATTATAATAAAATATAATAAATGTTATTATAATGTTATTATAATAAAAACGTTTTCTGAAGGTTATTACAGAGCGATCTTACATAAAAATACAATTCTCAAACCCAGATCAATATCTTACATTTTCTATCTTCATGACGATATTTTTGTGAAATATAAAATATATGCATAGTTATAAATACAATTTACATGCTGAATTAATTTGTCCTTTTGTTTTAAAATAATGGAAAATTAAACGCAAGAGCGCTTTTTAAATTTCTGTTTTCAAGTATATCTCTACTCCTAAAAGTCTGGTTTCCCTAATTTTCAGAAACTATTTTGTTTAAATAGTATGTACAGAATTGTGTTATAAAGAATCAAATATTGGTACCGTTAGAGAAAATTTTAAATTTTGGGTATCAGGTAAACCCCCACTCCTAACGACCCGTTTTCAATAATTTTCAGAACTATTTTTAATTTTATTTAAATGGTATATACCGAGTTTTGTTTGCGAAAAAAAAAAAGTATTGATATCGCTAGAGTTATTTTTAAAATTTTGGATTTCAGGTAAACTCCCACTCCTAATAATCTTATTTCACTGATTTTCGGAAACGATTATTCCTATTTTATTTCAATGGCATTTACGTAATTTTCTTTAATTTTTTTTAAATTGCGATTTTTAAATTTCGCTTTAACCCCCTCTCGATTATCAGGTATACCCCACTCCAAATGGTTCGATTGTCCTGATTTTCAGAGACTATTTTCATTAATTTATTTTAATGAAATATATCGAGTTTCGTTGAGAAAAAACAAAAATTGCGGCCGATAGAGCAATTTTTATTATTTTTTAAAAAAAGTTTGCTTTTGGTTAATATATATAGGGTGCCAAAATATATACACACTTCAAGCAAAGAAAAACAGCTGCGTTAACGTAATAAAACTGAATTCACACAAACAGAAAATGATGAGCACTAATCATCTTAGACTTTTACAGTTACAACAATTGCTCAAAATGCTCACCATCGGCGTCGGTGCACTTAAGTACGTTGAACTACTGATTAAGCAACGTTAGCGAAAGTGTCCTCAGCGAATGCAGCACATGTCGTTTCAATTTCTTCCCGAAGTGCTGCCAGTGTAGCTGGTTTTCTACGTATACAACACCCTTAAGAGTTCCCCATAGGTAGAAATCCAATGGAGTTACATCCGGAGAACGCGGTGGAAACTCAATCGGACCTCTTCGTCTTATCCAATGCCTTAGAAGATTGTCATCAAGGTACGCACGTAAATCTCGGTAGTAATGTGGTGGTGCACCTTCCTGTTGGAAGTAAAATTCCTTATTTCCATAGAGTTTAGAGCGGTTCTGTTCAGTACACACATCTCCTTTGTCTTTGAGCTTCAACAACATTTTCGGTTTTCCAATATCACTTCAAAGTTGCTTTCCGCTGTTCAAACTATAATCTTGGCTCCATTTCGTTATAGCAAGCTTAATTTGTTTATTGTTCATTTACGATAATCTTGGATTCATTTGTTCATTGTTGATTTACCTAACGTAGCAACGCTATGATAATGTATGTGAATCACATCTGTTTACAGAACATCATACAATAATCTTGGCTTCATTTGTTCATTGTTGATTTACTTGTCACGTAGCAATGCTATCATAATGCATGTGAGTCACATCTGTTTACAGAACATCCCACTACACATTACTGTTGTTTTTCGGTCCAACTTTGAAATATATTAAATAGACATCTATTGTGAAAGTGTGTACATTTTTTGGCACCCTCGGTATATATTAAACAATGAAGAATATTATTTGTGCTTATATAAAGATGTCAACCACAACTTTAATACAGAAATAACACATTGTTTCCACCAAAGCCCATCTGAAGGTTTTAACAAAGCCGATATTTCATTATTAACTCCAATTTATTCACGTACATCTTCCCTATATCTTCTCCCCAAAATACATAAAGTAGGTTGCCCGGTACGACCTATATTTGCTAGTTATGGCAGCCTCACTGACAGAATTTCAGCCCTTATGAATTCTTACGTTTAACCTATAAGCTCTTCTAGACCATCTTATATCAAAGAATCCTTTTATTTTTTAAGATATTTTAAAGTTTGTGAATTTAGATGATTATACGAGGTGTTACTAGCCACTGTAAATGTGTCTTTACAACTATTCCCTATAATAATGGCCTATAGGTCTAGTTATTTTTTTTAGATAAAGCTCATTCTTCTCAGATTCTATCAGAGGACTTTATTTTCCAATTAGCATATTTTGTCCTCGCCCATAATGTTTTCCGTCTGAAGGCAAGTACTTCCTTCAAGTCAAGGGGACTGTCATGGGACTAGAATGGCTCCGTTCTATGCCAATCTATCCATGGTCAAATTGGAAGAAGAATTTTTACATTCAGAACCTGTAGTCCCATTGGTGTAGCCAAGATTTATAGACGACATTTTATCGTTTGGACTCATGGCATTACTACATTTGATGTTTTCTTTAATAAGCTGAATATACAATATCCTGTTATGTTCACACCTACGTTTTCCCAAACTCAAGTTATTTAGAAAAAATAGAAATTCAGTTAGTTAATAGGAAATTTTTGACATCAGTCCACGCGAAACCCACTAATTTATAGCAATACCTACATTTTGATAGTTGCCATACATCACACAGTAAAAAAGTAATTTATTTTTCTTTGTCACTACGAGGACACCGAATGTATAACATCGACCAAGCTCTGGATCGGTATTTTACTCAGTAAGCTGGTAAATTAGTTGAGTGGGGGTACCCCCTGTCTCGGTACCCAATAGAATTCAGGCTTCTTACCATAAATACATTCTTAAGATTTTGAAATCAGTGAACAATAAACAGTTGAATTTCATAGTGAACATTTTCCGGTTGTAGAAAGGCTCAAGACTATTTTAAAGGACAGTTTTCACATTCTCACTGAAAATCAGTTAAATTGCCTCATTTTTAGGTACCACCAGGTTATGTTATCGGTCAGGTCGAAACCTCCGAGGCATCTTTCGTAGGAATATTGATTGTGCCCATGATTGTGATAATTTTTCTTTATTTACGGACGCTCTTTAACATCTCAGGTCATCAGCATCCCATTCAATTCAGGGCGTGAAACTGCCAACAAATTTTGCGCAGGGACCTCTTCTTTCAGGTTTGAGGGACCCACGGCTTTATTCCCCTCCGGAAGGAAGCCACACTTATGATTTTTACGGCCGAAAAAATCCATCGATCCCGGATTGAACCTGCGATCTTGGGTTAAGGAGGCCAGTATGGTTACCACTACACCACCAGGACCGACGAATGTTTATCCGCAGACCTCTTTACCTCTGATTCTTATCCACGCAATCGTCCTTAGTGTAAGACATGTACTCCCATGCTCATCGTTTGTCAGTACCAATTTGAAATTAGAGTTTAAAATGTACTTATTTTCCAACTATGCCTTGACGAATATCGGGTATTTACTCAAATGCAAGTTTTTTTCAGCATTCTACATTGGACTAACCTCCATCATGGTTTCTATTAGAATGAACAATCACAGGAGTTCAGTCAAAACTAGTTCCCCATTGCCAGTAGCGCAATATACCAATTTCAATCAAGCTATCTTCGACGATTGCTTTTCTCTTGTTCTCATAGATGTCGCACCCCCTCCTAGACCACTATTTCACTTAGAGATCGAGAGATGGCAGCAATAGTATTGTATAAAGACCCAACCCCGCCAGACCTCAATTGCGACTAAGCGCAAAATAAGGATCATGACTTGGAATGCAAGCGGCTTACGCCGCCGAAAAACTGAACTTGCTGATTTTCTAAACAACCACAGAATACACATTGCATTCATTTCTGAGACGCACCTAGCCAACACAGGCCGTTTCAATTTAACCAGTTACATTATCCATCGGAACGACAGAGACAAACATGGCGGCGGCACAGCCATGGCTGTTAAACGGGACATTGAACATCATCGCTCCCTACTCCCACCACTACTCCGCACTGAGGCCACAGCAGTTACCGCAATGGTAACAATCTGAGCTGCGGACTTGCAGCGGTGTATAACCCACCTAGGGACATTGCTGTAACGGACATTGACACACTTCCCCAAGTAAATTACCATATGCTGATTGCTGAGGATCTAAACGCTAAACACACACTCTGGAACTCGCGGACAACCAACTTTGCTGAACAAAGCTACTCCGCCACGAAAATATCTCTGATTACATAATACACGCCACTGAAGAACCTACGTATATACCGTATCAGCACAACCTCCAACCGGACGTTCTCGATATTGCTATAACCCGAAATCTTCCTAATCAGTTAACAATAGAGGTGATCAACGATAATTCCTGAGATCATCTGCCTGTTATAATTAGATTAGAGGGCACTGTCCCTGAAACACCAGCTCTACCTAGGCACAACTTTCATCTAGCAGACTGGAGCTTATTCGCTGAAATCCTTGACTCACAGACACTCAATGGCAACGTCAACTCACCACAAGAGATGGACTCTGCTGCCAAGCAACTTGAGCAAGCCATTAAATTTGCCATAATCACCTCCGTATCAGTACAGGCGCAACGCAAGCACGACCAACCACTTCCGCACGACATTCGCGCTTTGCGACGCTACGGAACCGTGCCCGACGCAAGTGGCAATCTACACGCCACCCAGCTGCCCTGGACCAATACCGCAAACACAATAGGCAGGTCCTTCAGACTACCGGAAAGCTCATAGCGCAACAATGGAGCAATACACTCCAAAGCGTAGACTCGCAGCACCATTCCGTCTGGCGGATGGCGAAGAATCTCACGCGCGAACCGCCGCGCCAACCTCCTTACACTACAACTAGGGTATTACCACCACGGACTCTGAAGAAGGTGATGCCCTAGCCGATGCCCTAGAGGCTACTTTAAAGTCAAACATCAGCCCATCATCTGCTCAGTTCATAGCAGACACTGAAGGGCTGACTAGAGGCATGGACGACAGGCCCATACACAACCGCATACGCAAAACATGCCCAGCGGAAATAGCTTGGTTAATTCGACACCTACCAAATAAAAAAGCACCGGGACCCGATAATATTCCGAACATAGTACTGAAACACTTAACTCCTAAGGCACTTAACATTATATCGGAAATGTGCAACTATGCACTACAACAAGGACACTTTCCCTCCTGCTGGAAAACTGCAGCCGTTTTGCACTTTCCCAAGAAGAACAAGGGCAGAACCAATCCAAACAACTATCGCCCCATAAGCCTCTTAAACACATTAGGCAAAATCTTTGAAGAAATGATACATAAAAGATTGAGCGCGCACCTGATAAAACACAAAATAATCATAGCGGAGCAGTTCGGCTTTAAAAGCCCACCACTCCACCACCCTGCAGCTACTGTGAGCCACTGAGCATATCACCCAGGGTTTCAATTTCAAAAAATCCACTGGTGCAGTACTGCTAGACATTGAAAGAGCCTTCGACCGTGTCTGGCATGCGGGTCTACTTCGCAAACTATTAACACACAAGTTCAGCGATATGGTCAAACTGATAGCAAATTACCTATCTGATAGACAATTTTATTCCATAGCAAACACTGCCAAATCCACCCTGCGACAAATACAAGCAGGTGTCCCATAAGGAAGCGTACTCGGTCCAACATTTACATTAACGACATCCCAAAAACACAAGACACAGCACTGCTCATGTACGCAGATGACACAGCCTTCATGGCACAATCAGGTAATGTGCAGTTCATACATAAAAGAGTACAAAATGCTCTGATATCAATCAAACCTTGACTCACCAACTGGCGAGTGGCAGTAAACACACGGAAATGCCAGTCTATAATGTTCACCAAGAGGACACTCTACAGACGGTCCCTCAAGCAACTTCCGCCATTAACACTACTTGGTAACCCCATCCAGCTTTCCTCAAGGGTTACTTATTTAGGAGTCATAATGGATCAGGGCCTCACCTGGAAGCCCAACATACAGAAGACTCACCAAAATCGCGAGGTCAACTTAGTAAACTGTATCCATTAATTAATTAATTAATTACACCAACACTCTTCAACTCCACACCGGACTTACACTTTAAAAAACACTGATCAGACCAATCATGACATATGCCTCACCGGTAAGGGGATATGCCGCACCTAGTTACATAGGGAAACTGCAATCCCTGCAAAACAAAATCATACGCATAATTGCCAAGGTCCCCAGAACAGCTCCAGCAGACATTCTCCATGAAGAGCTCCGGCTACCTCGATTGAACAATTCATTAAAAAACTTGCGCATGATCTCTATCTCGGCACAGACCAAAACTACAACCCACTCGTATCTAACTTAGAAAAATACCAGACAACCACTAACTCTCACAATAGGCCGATAGCACTCTTTGAACGCACTCTGTGGACGAATGATTCCGCTACACAAGCACAAGCGCTGCTGGCGAGACTTGTGCCAGCACACACACACACACACACACACCACACACACACACACACACACACTAACGCTCCCATTGCACTAATTGCTTACCTGTCTTCCAGGCAAAACAGCAATATCTGAAGAAACTGGCCATTCAAACCAACTTCCATTATTCCAGCTGCTACAGCAATAGTGCAAAGGTAAACCTGCCACTCACCACAACCCAAGAGACTGAATTCCAGCCCAAACCACCAGAGGCAAGTTCGAACTAGTTAATGTATTTTTGTTTCACATGCATGTCTAAAGCTCACTTTACGATCATCAACCTTAACTCGCCGCACAACAATAACCAACTTCCACGTCACTCATATCTCACCAACGCATGGTAGTAACAATACTGCATTTTAATGTTATAAATCTCACCCACCATCACACATCGAGTAACACCACATATACACCCATCATCACCAAACACTTCTAACTTATCTATTTACATATCTAACAAACTAACAACCATCAACCTCATTCATCTACTTAAGTAGCTAACAAACCCCCTAGGCTCCAGCCAGGGCACCACAAGGTATGCATTGCAAGCCAGTATGAATTAACAATTCTAATCGGGGTGCTGAAGCGGAACCCGGCCAAACACTACTACTGTCACCCAATATACTGCATGAATCCAATTAACATGCGCACCCCCTCCCCATGTATGCTTAGACACTAACAGCATGGGGAGGCGAAGTAGCCTCTGCGGATGATCGCCACCGGGGTTGGCGGATGTGAGGCCACCCCTAAAAAATATAAAAAATTTAACAAATTAAAAAAAAAAAAACCCTGAATCTCTCTCTTTAATTTTCCTAGGATTGTCAGCAACCCTATTATATCATAGTTGGCAGCCCTGCCAGTTTGGTTAGAATCTCCCATGAAGCATTAGCAGAGATTTGATGTTACATGCAGGGCTGAAAGCACTTAACTGCTGCTGTTGGTGTTAAGTGCCCTTGTGCTACTAAATGCCCGAGCGGCTAGGCAGAAGCGAGTGACAGAGAGCGGAACTTATTCACGCGCACTTTACCTTATAAAAATAAATGGATAGGGACAGACAAATCACTGACTGAGGGCATAATTAGGCGGGTGAAATATTGTAACGGTGGGAAATGTGCTCTTTTTCCAATTCAAAACTAATTCACACACACACACACACACTAACCTAAACTTTCGGCAACCTGGGGCAAATCCTAGTAACAGGTGGACCCAGTGATTTAACGATTAAATCATTGTAATTGTGGCAAATCTCATTTAACTCCGGCAGAAAAAAAAAGTATGGTAGTATTCGAATCCAACTCAGCCTAAGAGTGAAAATATAAATAAATAAATGTCGAATGTTATCTACATTATTATTTCATGTATCTATTATCGAGGGTTTATTTCTAATGCTGTAGCTAACATTCCACGTTTATTTACTTATATTTTCACTCTTGGGTTAGTAAGTATTCTTGCTAAATTATTGTTATGAGCAATTACTTTAAAGTAGAACAGACCCTAAATACACAGGTACACAGTCTCTAACAGCTGGTCAGAAGTTTACCAAGTAAAAGCTTAATTAAGATCTATATTATTAATTTTTATTTTTACTGCAAGTGTACTCTTGTTTAAATTATCTCTGAATAGATCCAAAAATACACTTGTAGCTGTGTAACGCTGAGCAATCTCTCAGTGAATTGTCGCCGTCATCTAAGAACAAGCATCTGACAAGGGACAAATGCAGATTCAAACAAAAACTAATTATTCTTTCTCCGTAATTTCAAGTTCCAGTTTGTAGTTTTATGATAGTTGCAAGTTTATAACTTGCAGTTCCAACTTTGCTTCTTCAGTTCTATAAAAGGCGTTTCCTGAAGATCACTATACAGTGTTTGAGTTAGGATATCGTTCTTCAACAAGCATTCTTTCAAAATCACGTTTATTTATTATATTTAAACTTTTTCAAAATAGTGAAAAATGTTATAACAACAGTAATAATATTTTCATGGCGTGAGTAATTCCAGAATCACGATTCACAGAAGCCAAATACATAAATATAGAGGGAACCCAAAAATGTATACACACTTCAAGCAAAGGAAAAGCTGTGTTAACATAACAAAACTGGATTCACACAAACAGAAAATAATGAGAAACTTTTACAGTTACAACAGTTGCTCAAAATACACACCATTGGTGTCGATACACTTCTGAGTACGTTGAACTACTGATTGAGCAACGTTTACGAAAGTGTCTTCAGCGATTGCAGCACATGTCGTTTCAATTTGTTCCCTAAGTGCAGCCAATGTACCTGATTTTATACGGTATACAACATCCTTAAGAGTTCCCCATAGGTAGAAGTCCAACGGCGGTTCTGTTCTGTACACACGTCTCCATTGCCTTTGAACTTTAACAACATTCTCGGTTTTCCAATAACACTTCAAAATTACTTTCCCTGTTCAAACGATAATCTTGGCTCCATTTTGTTGTAGCAACGTTAGCATAACGTAATGTAATTACAGAACACCATACGATAATCTTGGCTTCATTTGTTCATTGTTGATTTACCTGTCACGTAGCAACGCTATCATAATGTATGTGAGTCACATCTGTTTACAGAACGTCATACTACACATTACTGTTGTTTTTCGGTCCAACATTGAAATATATTAAATAGATATGTACTGTGAAAGTGTGTATACATTTTTGGCACTCTCGATATATAAACACATTGTTTAGGATAGAGGATATAATAGTTCGTGCAGTGACAAATAGTTATAAAATGACTTCCCTCTGCAAGAAAAATAAACGAGTCAATGTATAACCTTAAACAACTTTCCAAATAAAATCTGTATCATTAGGATTCCGTCAACTGCCAGACACCTAGCCATAACGAAAACTTTTCTTAATCTAAAATAACAAATGTCTGTAAAGGATACATAGATTGTGATAAACGGTGTTAACTACATCCCTACAAAGAGTAGCTATAATTCATCTAATGTTATCTCGATATTTGGTACCATGGGAACAATCGTCTCTTCATTGATTTTTCCCAATTTTTTCGTCTTCCTGTATCGGTTATTTTCCTGCTTCAAAGAGATGTTAAAAAACATGCCCCGTCCTTTAAAAATTCTTGAGCATTGCAATAATGGACTGACGGCCCATCAACGACATTTAATTTCCGTTCAGCTAGTAAAAAGAGGGGGATATTCTTTCTGAATGCTGCTTTATTTCCGCTATTTAAAAAGTGCATTAACAAAACGGAAAATGAATAATTGTCTTCTCTGCAATGAAAATTGAAATTTTGCTGCTAGTAACATTTTTATAATAGCTTATCACCTTATTGGGCTTACTTCCGATTTTCACTGACATGCGCAACGCCAACATTTCGCAATTCGCAGCGGATATACCCAAAGACTGGTGTCTTAACGATATTTATCAGACAGTAGCGCATGTGAACTGAACGGTATTAAGAATATATATATATATATATATATATATATATAAAAATTATATTTCATAAAGCTTTTTCCTTCAGTGCTGTGGTAACAACATAGGCGAAAGACGCTGCATGGAATTTATGATTTATCAGTAAGTACCGTCTAATTTATTGGTATTGCTTTTATTTTCTCCACTGAAACTTCCTTTGCGGTACATATATTTATAAAGTTATAAACATTTACCATAAAATTAGTGTACACATTATTACAGCAAGTTTAATTACAGGAGAATTGATGCGGACATTATTATTTTTATTATTATTAATGTAATAATAATAGTAATATAAAATAGTAATAATACTTCGGAGTTCGTGGTCGCAAGAATCTAGTTACCAGTTGTTGATTAGGTGTTGCATTATTTGTAGGAAATGCCCATATTATAATGTTCGCTTGTTTTTCTTTCGTTTTCCCTACCAGAGCGACTCTGGGAACTATCTTCAGTAAGGTACTAGAATAGATTATCTACAACGCTCTATCTTCAGTGGTTCGTCGTTTATTTTTCAGAGTTGTCAACAACTATATAATTTTACAATACAGTTACTGTTTTCCTGTATGTATATTTTTCACCATTAGAGCGAGTCTGTGTCTCGGCTTCAGATTTTTCTCAACGTTGCCAGCCCAACTGTTATATAACTTTACAATGCGTGTATTTTTTCCGAAAAGGAGAGCAGAGGGCACCAGGCCGTAGTGAGTTGCAGTAAAGCACTGGGTCCTTCGGTTTCTAGGATTTACCCTAGATTAGCTCCAGATTAGTGTGTGTGTATGAGTTGATTATTTATTGCAATTTTTCGTTTGTTGCATTGTTAAGATGCATATGTCGTTTGTATTCTGACGTCACTATATTTCAACATGGTTTGTTATCTCTTACATTTCTGGTGTATTTCTTACAGTTGATACAACTGCGATGTACTTAAGTAGCAATTTCCCCTTCTTCCTTCGACTACAGTTACAAAAGTAAATGCGCTGTTTTAGGATGATGGGTGGCGTACTAGTTTTTAGTGGATTGACACCATCTTCTAATACCGTTTTTACTAACTTTCCTGGTATTTTAGATAACTTTAACAGTTTAATTTCTTCTGTATACCTCCATGGAAATTCGGCTTTTCTTTAAATTTTACTTACGTCTTTGTTAGTAAAAGGAATGTGCTTAGGCGCGTCTATTAACAGGTGCAGCGTGACCTTCGACAGCATCTTGCATGTAAACGTAGAAAATAATAGTCAGCTAACCTATAACCAACCAAATGGAAATACAATTCAGTAGTGTTCTATTTCTGCTGATAGATTGTACATTTATGTCCGTTAAATGTATCTCGTTAACTTAAATGATCTCGGAATTACATGTTTAAGATTTGTCGTGAACTGTTAACATTTAACCCATGGGTTAGGACTAAGTTGAAGGAACACTTTTGTAATAATGAATGTGTGGTTAGGTGGGATTAGGTTAGGTTTAAACTATATGAACCATGAAACTATTACGGAAGTAGTGTTCCAGGAAAAAATTAATAAACTATAAACTACGGCTTACCTTGCTTTGTCGCTACTTATATACTACATTTTGTGTACTATTTTAATTTTCCTCGTAGTTGTTTTCAATTTGATTCTTTATTTCTGTTACTTATTATCCCTTCTATGTGCCTTTTAATCCATTTTTCCCCGCCATTCCTATATATATACTTTCCTTCCATAACCTTCAGTTTTTTTTTCACTCCACTGATATTTTGGCAATACCTTCTTCGCTGCTCCAATTCAGTTTTTTTTCCTTCTTTTTCTTTCTTTCTTTTAAAGAACAAACGCTTTAGTTCCCAGAATTCAATCAACCATTCTACTGCACGGAAGTTGGATGTCAATTGTTAGAAGTGTGAAAGAAAGAGAAAGATAAATAGAACCCTATCGTTATTCTAATGCTCATAACATTTCAGAAGCATCACGTTTCAGAGGAAATGAGAAGTAGCCTATAGTTGAATGAATCCACTGTTAGCACATATTATGTGAGTTAAAATATCAACAGGATTAATAAAAAACAATATATACAAATTAAACAACAGAATATAATCATAAAGTATATTTTAGCGTATATTCCGTGTGTTAAAAACAGAATTAATAAACAATAATATGTGCAAATTAATAACAGAATATAATTATAAAACATTATTTAAAGAAAAACTGCCTTCACAATACGAAATATTAAACATTTACTGTAAAATGATTAGATATGCTCATATATATTAAATTGTTTAATTGTTGCTGCACTTATTTCCTTTTCCTAAAATAAATATGTTTGTTTATACGGTACCCTCCTGCTAAAGCGTGCACGATCTTTTAAGTTTGGTAGTATGCTAAGAAAAGCAATCAGAATGCGACCGGAAAATGTAGTTTTCAAGTACACAAGGGGAGAATTGGTCATTCCAATTTATTTAACGAATAATTCGAATAAGCATGCAAACGCTCACCGTGTGTGTTAAGCAACGCTACTGATTTTAACAAATTCTATTAATTTTGTCCAAGCTGCATTAATTACCCAAGACAGTAAGTTGCTTGCATGGCTTTAATTTTAACAAAAAACACACACAAAAAAGCATAGCATTAAAACTGCGCTTGTCTTCAATGTAAAAATATAGAAAACCAAATGCACTACAACAAAATTACATAGAAAAAGCACCACATTAAAACGTTTATTGCCCTCAATTTACAAAGATAGAAAACTTTGAAGATTAAGTATTTTAGAAAATTTACATATTAGAAGAGTACTTACCCCAATTCACAAATATAGAAACAGCTTAAAACCTTACGAGCACGAAAGTCCAAGCATAAAATTTTGACATCGCCACGATTCGTGAAAGTTGCACGCTAGTCTCAACCAATAGGGAGAATGGTTGTGAACAGAAGATTCCAGAGTGGTTTAGGTGGAGTAGGGAAAGGAAGAACAAGTGTTTGGTACAACTATGCACAAGGTATGTGAAAACCGGTGCATTGTGGAACCGGTAGTGTGCCAAGGGGTGCCAAAGTCATTGGAATAGCTTTTCACACATCTTTTAGCATCTCCAAAGGATGTCCCTGCTGAATGCTCCATCCTATTTGACAAGGTTCATATTACTGATTTTCTTCATGAACTCTGTGACATGTCCTCACACCCACGCATGCCCAAGAGTGAATGCATTTAGATAAGTCAAATAGTAATAATTATTAAATACACAGCTTGCAGTAACAAACAGGAAAATGTCATGTATTAGGAAAATGTATTCATGGCTATCTGGACGTATAACTCTATGATAAGAATAGGCTGTCTTTTGTAATACTTTGTGCCTTCTTCTGCTGATAATGGCTAGAGCAATAGGTCTATCCTTTGTGATAAAGCTAAGTGCATGCAAGTGGTCGAAAAATAGATCCTTTTTATCTTAGTTGGTGGAGCTACTTCAAAATTCGTTAAAGGGAGAAGGGGAACAGGTGTCGGCGATGGCATCATTACATCGTATGATCAGGAGTTTTCCAATAAGAAGTCAAAGAGGCGATGAATTTAAAGTAAGCGCGCCTGGAAGCTCAAGAGTTCACCACTAGTATTAAAATATTTTAAAGGATCAGGAAGCCGTGGGTGCTATGCTGCGAACCCTTGGAGGTTTTGTAACCACGTGGGAAAGTTTTTAATTTCGTATATAAGGGGAAAAATTTCAAAATCACGTTTTTGATGATCAACATCGCTTTACCAGAGGCAGTAGACGAGAGGCACACAGATGCAAATTCGAGTAGCAGATGTAGCATGCGCCATTAAAGTCATAAAAAGCCAGGTGGTCGATAATTAAGTGTCGGGTGAGTAAACATCTTAATGTGTTCAATGAAGCAAGGTTGAATAATTTGAACCACCTCCTTCCATCTTCCTCCTCCGTGACTACTAAGACACGAAAGGAGACTTCGGGCGCCTGGACGACCCGGGGTATGAAGTGGGACCCTTGGGTACATCCAACGACAACTCTGCATTCAACTCCAAATACTCATTAGTGTTTCAACAAATAAGTTACTGTCAGAAATTTGTCTGGAATATTAAGATATTTTGGTGAAAGTCACTTGACTAGGTGAAAAAGTTTTCAGATTAGGAACTTGAGATTTCCCCATTCCGGTTAATGTTCCTTATTCGCATAATTCAATAAATAGACTATAATCAGGTGGCATTGCTGACCTCGAAGTCCTCACATTCCCGGAACAATTCCATAGAGCATGTTAAATATATATTCTTAATATAAAACGTCCAATTACACATCCGAACGTCTCCATTTTGCCATGTGGTCTGTAAATCTCATGTTACGAGTAGTACGGAAGTCGTTCACTGTTTTCTGCTTCCAAGAGCCCTTTTTAATAACCGAAATGCACATAAATCCTCTAACGATCACCATATACACACAGCGACATCACCTGAGGCATTTATTGTGATTACCAATGGCTTTTTGCGCATTTGGATTATTGAAAAGGGCCCTTGGAAGCAGGAGATTGCGAACGTGGGTGGCCTCTGGAAAGTCTGCCGAAAGAAGTAGAATAAAATTGACGTCACTCTACTTCCCACCAGCTTGCTGAAGGTGATTTAGCAGGAGTGTCGTGTTAAGGGCTGGAATGTATTTCTGCATATCCTCCAAAACATGGGAAAGCAGATGCATATCCTAATGCAGCCAGACTGCTTTTTCAAGGTTCAAATCCCAGTTGACAATAATGTTCAAAATTGTAACGGATATCCCCAATTTCAATGACGTGGCTTACTGTATGTTGCAAGAAACAAGGGCTTCAGAGGCGTGACTAGTGATTATTCGTGAATTTGCCTGTTTCTTGCCCTCTGGAATAGGTCCAACTCTGGTCTTACATTTTTGGCACACGAGAGACCCATCTTGGGAAGCTAAAATTACATTTTTTCATTGCTTGAGCGTCTCAGAATAATAGTATTTTGTATCTTAAAGGATAATAATATATCCTTTCAAAAATGGTTCTATTTTTGCACCATTTTAAGTGACACATACGAGAGCACACTGCAGTGCATTAACTATGTATTTTCCTCACTGTCGAAATTAGTTTCGCTTCAGTATTTTTAAATTGTAGCGGAAATTAACTGCGTCTCCGTCGATGTAGATGCTGACTCGTTGGAGGGGGAAATTTTTTGTTGGTTATAAATGAAACCCTGACGTAGACGTAGAAGCTTATCGTCATTATAGACGTAACTAACACCACTACAATATGCTCAGCTAGTTCAGGGTTCGGTATTATAGCTGGATTTTTCTGGTTTATGCTTCTGGGCGAAAGCAGTGTGATTTTAAGTATAACAAAATCACTACAGATAGAAATATACGGAGTTTATTAATGTTTTGTATTACCACAACTTTTTCTAATTAGGATATGCTCTGAGGATATAATTATATGCAGACAGAATACAAGACAGATGTGATATAATTTATGTTTCTCTCCCGAAAACTGTATATGGATATTAATTCACACTCGTATTTTCTATCATTTTACCACAAATACTTTTGTAATTTCTTCCACGAAATGTTCTGTTTATGTAATGTTAAAAAAACTGTTTCTTTAGACGGAGAAAGAACCTCTATTTCTGCTAATGGAGTTTAAAACATAAGTTCTCTCGACTGAATCCAACGCTTAACTAACAAATTTTAAGATGAAAACAATCACTTATTATAATATTATTGTAATAATACTATACGCTACAACGCATTATATTTTCAATATGCACATACTAAGCGAATGAAATTCGTTAATTTCTATTTAGTTGCAATAAAACTGTCTGTCTCGTGTTTCTTTCTTGGTACACATTATTAATGTTGTTACGCTTGCCATTGGTTGACTCACTTACTATTACAATTTTCCTATCTGGAGTTTTTTCGTTTCTTGGCTATTCTTCGTATTCTTGGCTATGTATGTGTTCCTTTGAATCGTAATATTTTATATTATAAATATTACAATCATAAAGACCAGCAAACAAAATTAAGACATGTATTGTAATAGCCCTTATCTAATATATGAAATCTTACAAAATTTATACGATTTAAAACGTATTACCAACGAATATTTGTTATTTCAATTGAAAATTAAAGCCATAGCCTAACATTAAAACATGTGTAAATGAACTTGTTAAATTTATATGATTAAAAACATTTTATAAATAATGTTTTGGAGCTTTAAATCGAATATTATGGCCTCTATATTACGTAATAACATACGCAAATGGATTTCTTAAATGACATAACTAAATAGCTACTACTATTAAATGTTTGTGACTTTATATTGAGCATTATAAACTTTGCGTTTATTTTTTTTTTTTTTTTGAGTAGTGTTTAACGCCCGTTTTCACTACAGAGACCCACAGACGGTGGACACTGATGATACATGAAATGAAATGATATATTCGGAAAGGATATTTTTTAAGGAAGGAACCATTCTAGGCCTAAGTTTAGGTACCTCCCCGGCATTTGCCAGTTATGAAGACTGGGGAAAACCTGGAAATAACCGCAGTCAGGGAGGACGGTTCTGGTGGGATTCGAACCCCAGACCTCCTGCTCACAAGTCCGCGCCTTAACGACCTCGGCCACCCGTGGCGGTAAACCTTTACGTAATGTACAAACACGTGAAAATGAACTTATTAAAGTAATGTAGTTAAACAACTGCTAATAATGAAGGTTTAGGGCTTTAAATTATATACTTTTCGTTTAAAGTGCTGCGCTGCTGTAAACTTTCAAATTTGTTGCTATATATTATAAACAACCTTCGTAGACTAGAAGGGTGCTCATCGAAACCATAACTACGGGGGGTATTCAGTACAGAATATTCTTATTTTTTGACAAAATGCCTTTACTCATTCTGTTAATTTTGATCTTTCTCAAAGTAGTTCGCGTTGGATGCAATGAATCTGTCCCAGCGTTTCTGCCAGTCTTCAAAGACATGCTGGAAACATTTCTTGACTGGTCCTTCAGAATCGCTTCCGCGGTCTTCATTAAGCTTCTGATGATGAAAAATGACTCTCACGAAGTTGTTTCTTCGTTTTGGGGAAAAGGAGAAAGTCACATGGAGCAAAATCTGAAGCATAGAGAGGACTTGGGACACACTTCACATTGATTTGTGTAAGATATACAGCAACAACATTTGCGATGTGCATTATCGTGATGCAGTATCCAGCTTGTTACAGGGAAACCCTCCTGAATATCGAAAAATGAGATGACCAGAACTTTCCCACATAAACAACCAGTTTTTTTTGGGGGGGGGCGGTGATGTTGGAGATTTTCATCAACAGTGCTTACCTTTGAAAGAAACGCCGCATCTTCATGTAACACACCATGCGAACCCGCAAATATTCTTTCGTTCGGGAATCAGCAGTCTTGAAACCCATCATGCACAATGTATGATTTTTCAGGTGGCAGACAGTGAAATTTTCAATATTTCTGAAAGTGTTCATAATGCTATTCCACGATCCCCCCTCACAATGACAGCATTTTCTTCCGTTAAGAGCACAAACCGGAGCGCTGGGCGCACCATCCTTTGAAATTGATTACCTTCCCTCTATATCTTCGAGGAAAGAAAAACAAACTCTGTATAGGCTTCCTATTACATTGCGTAGGCCTCAGTTGAAGATTTGTTAAGACGAAAGTAGAATTTCAAAACAACGTATTGTTCGTCGGCTGTCACCTCCATTTTGCTACATGTCTCAACATGTATCTCTCACAGGCGGGATTCGGAAGTAACAACAATGTAACAAGTACCACGTGTATACCGCCACGGGTGGCCGAGGTCGTTAAGGCACGGACTTGTGAGCGGGAGGTCTTTGGTTCGAATCCCACCAGGACCGTCCTCCATAACTGAGGTTTTTCCTCACAAATGGCAAATGCCGGGGAGGTGCCCTAAACTTAGGCCTGGAACGATTCCTACCTTAAAAATAAAAAAATCCTTTCCCAATATATCATTTCATTTCATGTATCATCAGTGTTCACCGCATGTGGTGCCCCAGTAGTAAAAACGGGCATTAAACACCATTAAAAAAAACACGTATACATTTCGCATTAAGCTAACGATGTATTGTAAAGTTAAGTTTTATCACCAGAGAAAAAAATATGATACATTTTATTGAACAGCCCTAGTAGAAATAATAGAAAATTAAGCTTATAAAGAGACCCAGAGAGAAAGATGAAAATGAAATCTACGGAGTAATTTTCAGAAGAGAAAGAAATGCATTATGTTAATGATGATAGTGAAAGGTGCGGCGACTCAGGAGCAGAAATAGAACTACTTTAAAAATATTTATTCGCTTTATCTCATAGTTACCAAAAACAACAACTACAATAATAATAATAATAATAATAATAATAATAATAATAACATCAATAACAATACTTCTCTAAAAGTGTTGGGAAATAGTGATAAATGTTTTACCATTGATTTTCTTCCTGTCAAGTAATTTAGTCTTGCGGCTGACCGTCACTTGGTTTCTTGGTTGCTTGTGGCACTGGCGATGCTCATAATTTATTATTTTTTCCCTAGCTTTCCAATAAAGAACATCCAAATTATTTTTCATTTGCTTGTTACTGTCAAGTTGGCTGCTTAGGACAGTATTCGCTTCTTACACAATGGGCATAATTTCATCCTGAAGAGATGTTCTGACAGGCAATCATGTTCAACAATTAAGGAGAATTGGCAGCTCCAAATTTTCTTGTTTTCAATAAAAGACGTTTGAAAGTCTTTTAAGATTCATGTGGTTTTCTTTTGAGTTGTTGTTGGATATTTTATTTTTCTTGTTCAGTTATTAATACTTTTATGAGTTTCAATTTCGGAAGTTCTAGATAAAAAAGATAGTTTTAATTTTACGGTGTTTCCTTTTATA
Organism: Metallyticus violacea; assembly: GCA_030762175.1. Lineage (NCBI taxonomy): Eukaryota > Metazoa > Arthropoda > Insecta > Mantodea > Metallyticidae > Metallyticus > Metallyticus violacea. The sequence goes on along the minus strand of CM060840.1, from coordinate 103,903,816 downwards.
TTAAAGTATCGGCTATCTCATTCCCCCTTCAACCCCACATGGCTAGGGATCCATTGTAAAACTATTTCTACATTTCTGATCTGGATTGTATGAGACAGTTTTATTTCATTTATAGTGTATGTTGGTGGGTAACTGTAATTCATTGTACTTTGTAGTGCTGCTTTAGTGTCACTTGAGATAACAATTCTTTTATTTATTGTAAGTCTATACAGTAGATTTTGTAAAGCTGCTCTAATGGCCATTATTTCACCATCAAAATTGTTAGCATACTGTATATTCAGAGAATTCTTCGCAGTTTATTCCAAAGCCTGCTTCTCCATTTTTAAGAATCCATTGTTTAGTGTACTAAATACTGTCAATCTTAATACCTCAGGTGAGTCTTTCTTCTTGGAGACCATTGTTTCAGATTTAATTTCATTCTGATATCTATATATTGTAAAAGATCAGGTAGTATAATGACAGGTTTAGTGTTTATTTTAAAATTTGGTCTAAACATTTTTTCTGTATGTAATTTTTTTTTTAAAATCGGTTGTGTTTTTAATCATTGTGTGCTGTAAGGAATATGAAACCATTTATTCCTGTCCCAATGTCACTGTGTTAACATCTAGCTCTGTTTTAATTGGTAGATTGTAGTTATACTCTTCATTGAAACAATTGATATCGTTTTTTTTTTGTTCCAGTTATTATTCTTAAGGACCTAGATTGCATTGTATCCAATTTAGTTTTAAGTTGGTTGTGTATTGTGGATATTATCTCAATTCCATAGAGAAATTAGGGTTTATGTAGCTTTTGTATATGTCTTTAAGGAGACCTATGGATCCTTGACCGTTTCTTTTAACATTGTATTATCTTTTTCGCATTATAAACAAAATTGCAATTTGACAATTAATTTCTAGTAATTGTTTTGGGCAAAGAGAAGAGTAACAGAAAATAAAACTCTGCAAATACGTTGCGTCTATTTCTGCTACTCTGTGGTTGCGTGTTATGGTTGTGTAATGTAGTTCTTGTTGCACCACATCATGATATTTAAATTAAGCTCTCCATATTATTGTAGTTGGCAACTTCTGGGGGTGCCGCTGTCTTTTGAATAAAAACGGAGAAAACATGCTTTATGGCACATTTCTAAGCTAGGATACACGCTATATATGACTGCTGCAAGCTTAAAGGTGAGAACAAAGGAAATAAAAATGGAAGAGAGAGGAAGATTAAAATCGTGAGTATATACGTTCTCGTTAATGAGGCACGCAACGCCTTACTTCGGCAAGCGGTACAACTAAAGTTACAATACACATCGCAACTTTGTTGTACATTATTTTGGTTACCAGCAAGGTCACGTTCCTAATTTAGTAGATATAGTTAACACAAGCCTACTTCCATTTAAGAAACTACAACACATTACAGCAGCGAAGCTGCCATTGCTTGTGGAGAAATGCGGGCAGCTACCTTTAGTTGCTAGATATAGGAAGAGATTCCCAGTAGCGCATTTTCCCACGTGTTTATAGTTGTAAGTTATGACCAACAACCAGTAAAACATTTAAATTATACTTTTAGTTTGTAATATTTGGCTATAACACTCCGGATTCTGTTCAAGAACATTTTGTTTAGTCTCTGGATCTACTCAGTTTCTGTCCATTTATTGCCTCGGCTTCGTTACTATGGTAAACAGAGATAAATATTTGTTCATCTTAGCAATACTTTTCTTTTAATATTTTTATTAGAGCCAATGAACAGGCTATGATGAGAACATACTATTAATTATTGATTTCTGATTGGAAGTTTGCATTCGGCACCAATTTAACCCAGTATCCGCTAGCTGATGGACACATTCCTAGTGACACACATGTATAACAATTGGTGCAATTGTGACCAATAATAAATTGAAAGCGAGTGACCAATTCTACTTAACAGATGAAAAGGAAACAATATTTGACGACGTTTCCAAAAATTGAATCAACAAATGGAAGAAATCTGTTAACATAAATTACAATGCTTTGTGTCGGTCCTGGTGGTGTAGTGGTAACCATACTTGTCTCGTAAACCCAAGATCGCGGGTTCGATCACAATCAGGACCGATGCATTTTTTCGGACATAAAAATTCTAAGTATGACTTCTTTCGGAAGGGAAGTAAAGCCGTGAGTCCCGTGTTGTACATTTACGGCACGAAAAAGAACCTCAAGCCTGAAAGAAGACACCTGCAAGCAAAATTTACCTGCCGTTTCATGCCCTGAATTGAATGGGACGCTGATGGCCTGAGATGTTAAAGACGTCAGTAAATAAGCTAAATCAACAAAAGTGTTTTGTCTAGGAACCTGCAGGAATTGTAAGAGAGGAGAAATTAATTTACATAGCGCCCAGCTTAATTTTTCTTTCAGACGGAAATATCTTTCAAACATGAAAACACGGGACTTTATGGTGAATTCCATTTCTAGAATACCGGTGGCGGACTCGTGAACGGGAGGTCTGAGGTTCGAATCCCACCAGGACCGTCCTCCGTTACTGAGGGGTTTTCCAGGTTTTCCTCAGTCCTCATAAATGGCAAGTGTCGGGGAGGTACCCTAAACTTAGGCCTAGAATGTTTCCTTTAAAAAAAATACTTTCCCAATATATAATTTCATTTCATATATCACCAGTATTCACCGTCTGCGGTGTCTCAGTAGTAAAAACGGGCATAAAACACTACTCAAAAAAAAAAAAAAGTGAAACACTTTGACGGAACAGTACATGGCAGTCTCTTTGTAGTTAAGTTAGTTTGTTTACAAACTAGTTCTTCAACCACTCGATGGGTTGCACGTTATTGTACTCTCGAAACCGCCACTCTTTCACCCCTTCAAGGCAAGGTGCGCTGACTAGCAATTACATTATCCATTCATAAGAATATAAAACTTCGCTTTTGACAATGAAAACTGTGAAAATAGCATATTTTTTCAATATTAGCAGATAAAGTTTATTAAAAGAAGTTACAAATAAACAAAACTTATAGACCGCCTCCACGATCTAGTAGTAGCGTTTGCAGCTACTAATCCGCATGTCCTGGGTTCTAATCCCGGTAAGGTCAAGCTGTCTGTGTAAGGTTTTTTCGTAGTTTTTTCAGGCACCAAAAACTCTGAGCTCATTTACGCCATCATTAATTCATTTCATTTCATTTCTTTCGTCCCTACAGACCTAGTATCTACACCTACAGTATTCAGTCCACAATCGACAGACATCGTGAAAAGACCAATGTAGTCAAAACAGAGGAAACACATAAACATTGTAAATAAAAGACAATCGAAAAAAAATGACAGTTTTTTAATTACTTAGAACGACGGAGTATTTATTGCATGAAATTTAGCACCAAAACTAATGCTGATGAAAGAAGGATGTTTGATTTTTAATAAAGTTTTACCATCTGCTCTATATTGAAACATCGCGTATTTATTTTCGATCGGACGCTTCCTCGAATGCACCTCAGTTGTGCAATATTTACTTCCACTCCAGAGCACAGAATGTTTCATGGCCTGCAATATTTAAAACCTTTATCTCGCTTACTACATAATTGCAAACGTAATATGTGCTGTGCGATTGTGTATATCTAATCTTGTTACTTTTTTTATCGAACTGAATAGAAAGAAGAAAGTTCAAAACTAGAGAAAACATTTTGGGTAAGAAATGCTTTAGCTAAAATGTAGCTAGTGAATTTGAATGCACACAATTATATTAATTCTCTGCCTCAGACCATTCAGAGCGAAAAAGCCTGAAGTAATTTTAAGCACTTCTGGTACCTGGAGTGATATAACACAATTATCTCAATTAACAAATGTACGGTTCTAATTGTGAATAAGTAAAACAATTAAATGTTTGTAATAATAGAGTGACTCGAATGTTATAAGTGAAAGTTCATTCTAAGTGCTGAATTACGTTAGAATATTCATTACAAACTTATCATCTTTAGGCTAATTGCCTAAACCTAAGCTTTCTCACAATCTCAAATCTCCTGCGTAGTGTTACTATATTACCTTTCCCCTCACCAACTCATTCCATTTACTAATTTCTTCATTTGTATTACTTTGCATTATCCTGTATATTTCTGTCGGTCCTGGTGGTGTAGTGGTTACCATACTTGACTTCTAAACCCAAGATCGCGGATTCGAACCCGGCCAGGAGCGATGGATTTTTTCGGGCGTAAAAATCCTAAGTATGGCTTCCTTCGGAAGGGAAGTAAAGCCGTGGGTCCCGTGTCGTATATTTACGGCACGAAAAAGAACCTGAAGCCTGAAAGAGAGGACTCTGAGCAAAATTTGTCGGCTGTTTCACGCCCTGAGTTGAATGGGACACTGATGACCTGAGCTGTTAAAGAGCGTTTATAAATAAATCAATCAAAAAAAAAAAATCTGTATATTTCTCATTAGACGTTATTTTTAAAACAGTTCCTTGTTACTATAAAACTAGGACATATTCTTTGCATGTAAAATGTTTGAAACTAAGTTTTACTAAAGCATGTCCTTTCACAGAATAGAAGTCGGTCCTTGTGGTGTAGTGGTGCCTCCTTAATCCAAGATCGCGGCTTCAGTTGATGAAATTTTTGGTCATAAAAATCATAAATATGGTTCCTTAGGAAGGGAAGTAAAGCCATGGATCGTAGATTTACGGCACGTAAAAGCTTGAAAGAAGAGGCCTCTGAGCAAAATTTACCGGCCGTTTCACACCCTGAATTGAATGGGACGCTGATGACCCGAGATGTTAAAGAGCGTCCGTAAATAAAACAAATGAAAAATAGAGTAGAAAATAAGTGGTACAAAGTGCTTGTATTAGAGACGAGAGTCCTTCAAATGCCTTTGCGGTTTGGTTTTATAAAAATAAGTTGAGCCTTTTTCACAGCCTCTGCATGCTGTTCTTCACTTTTGCAAAATGTAATGTAATCAAATAATTTTTAGTGATTAGATTCTGCTTTGCCATAATATGAAATGATAAATTTCTCAAATTGGAAAACAGATCAGAGCATTTACTGTCGTCATTGTGGCATGAAGTCAAATATCGAAACGCCATTCTTATTATTAATTCAAATGGTCCAAGACCGACTACTTTTATCAGACCCCAATGTAGGTATCGTTGTAGACAAAATGGTGGAAAATGTGGCCCGTACTGTTAATTAAGTTTGTTGCAGTTACAGTAGTTTATATTTGGAACTGATTAACAGTAGCGAGTCCTTTTTTTTAAAAATGTTAATTTTGATTTAGTGAAAACACACCAGGAACTGGTGTTATAGAGAGTGTTAGTATAACATGAGTTGCTCTTGTATGTCTTAATTTGGTAATGCATTGCATAAACCATATTTACATTTCCTAAATAGGAGTAATTAAAGGGGGGGGTGGATAAAGAGTTATACACCGTGAAAATTTTGCAGTTAGTGATAAAACTGTTGTGTGTATTAAACGTTTCGTAACAAAATTTGTGTTTGGGAGGACATGTAATCTGTGACGGTAGTGGATTAGTAAAGAAAGAAAAAATACGAAACCTGAAGCGGGGTTTGGATCGGCATGAAGAGCGCTTAAATGAATGGAGTGAGCGTGGTGTTATAACATGTTTCGACTCGTTTGTAAGTGAGGTTATATAAAGACAGCACCTGTAGTGATTCGGTCATGTTGCTGCTATTAACCCATGGATTTGTTTATTTGGCTTATTGCAGCTATCTGATTTATTACAATGGTTTATAGTTGGAAATAAATAAACAGTAGCTTATTAGTTCTTTAGTTTTTTATTGCGTTAATGTTCATTTAGTGAAATCACACCAGGGACTTGTGTAATAGAACGTGTTTAGTACAGTATGGGTTGCTCTTGTATGTCTTGTTGATTATGACAGTGCACAGATAATGCCACATTTACATTTTTAAATAGCATTAATTAAAGGAGGAGTGTATAAACAGTATACACCATGCAAATTTGAAGTTAAACCGTAACGTGTAGTATGTATTAAACATTTCGTACCAAAAGTTGTGGTTAGGGTGGACATTTTCCTTGTGTAATTTTTCCTAATTTAACATAAAATGTGACGGTGGGGGTTATCAATGAAGGTAAAGGTTCAGATGAACGTATGAAGTCAGTTTTTGAGGGAAATGAAGAGATTTTTAATGAATGGTACAAGCAGAATGTTATGTTTTGATTCCTTTGCAAGTGAACTTAAGACAGGTACACCCACGTTCTTTTCATTAAAATAGACGATGATAAATATAATGCTCGATTAGTTTTAAGGTATCCAATAATTTGGAAGTTAGTGTATTTCATAAAGTTTTGTCTCCCTATGGAGAAGTTTATAATACATATTATATTACATTTAATTTACACATGAAAAATATTATTCGTAAACAATTTCAGATTCTTAAGAAGCATCGAAATATTTTCTAATAATTAAAAATGTCATTTTGTAGGGCGACTTCGATCGCCATTTTTTTTCTCCCCATATTGGGTTGCTAAATGTAATCGGTATAGCTCTCTTCAATATCACGCGATTTTACTAACATTTTCTCTTAATGATAAGAGAAAATTCCCCTGTGGCCTTACATGGAGCCGGCCTTGCAGGGTACATTGTTTTTGGATTACTTTGCTTGTTTTTTAATTTCAATGGGTATTATGACCCATACATTACTCTTATTGCGAGTCATGAGAAACAGACATATATTGATTTTGTATTGTTAACCTGTTTGCTTTTTGTTTTATGCTTAATGTGGCACCTTACTAGCTAATATTTACAATTGTTGATAAGAAGGAAGGGAACAGGGGAAGGAGAAAGGAGGGCAGTTTGCTTTTATTTACAATGAGGATTTGTTGATTTGATTTATTTACGGCCGCTCTTTACCATCTCAGGTCATCAGCGTCCCATTCAAATCAGGGCGTGAAACGGCCGACAAATTTTGCTCAGAGGCCTCTTCTTTCAGCCTTGAGGTTCTTTTATATGCCGTAAATCTACGGCACGGGACCCACGGCTTTACTTCCCTTCCGAAGGAAGTGTTACTTATGATTTTATGCCCGAAAAAATCCATCGATCCTAGCCGGGTTTGAACCCGCAAGTTTAGAAGGCAAGTATGATTACCACTACACCACCAGGACCGACATTTACAATGAGAAGGAAGACATGCGAGTATGTAGTATACATATCTACATATTTACACTATTTACATTATTTTAATTCTTCTGCACTTTCTGTGCAAGGGGCTGCCTATGCCTATATTTTGCGCAACTATATTTGGGTGAACCCAAATTTTTGCGCAGAGTTTTTGCAATCTGTAAATGATAGGCTTGATTCTGGTTTCCCGATGTACAGTTTCATTTGTAGTCAAGATACTCTACAGAGTTTTCTTAAGGTTTTGTAAAACACGCGGACAATTTAAAGTATTTCCAAAGCTCTATGCGAATGAGCATTTTTATTATAAGCAAGCTCATATGTGCGCATAAAAGCTAACACGCATGTAAAACCAAGATAAAGACTAAGAGTACACAAGTTATATTGTAGTAAACATTCTGCGCAACCACAAACCTCGCGAAAAGTTCAGATGGAGTGTGCGCTTAAGGAAAGAGTCTATAAACCTCATCAGCTCCATCTGGTGGAAACAGTTGCTATTATCTTTCCGGCAATGAAAACATACATAACCCTTATATGAATGAAAATGGTTCGCGTGCGTCTTAATCTTGAAAAAATTACAGTTTCAAGAATTAAAAAGTCTGTTTTGAGACGCAATGGTAGTACGTGGCACAATGCAAGTAATGCAAAAAAAGAAATTCACTTCCGCGGGAGACCCTTTTTTTATCCATTCTCTAAATTATGCAACTAACTAAAACAATTGGATTTGAAGCTAATAATGTCCAAAACAACTGTAGTAGCAATTATCTTTTTGTTCTAGTTATCAATCCCTAGTACCGCCGCTGATGACCGAATGCGTTAAGGCACGTACTCGTGAGCGGCAGATCTGGAGTTCGATTACACCCAGGACCGTCCTTCCTGACTAAGGTTTTTTCATAGTGTGCCTCAGTTCTCATAACTGGCAAATGCCGAGGAGGTACTCTAAAATTTAGGCCTGTAACATTTCCTTCCTTAAAAAAAAAAAAAAAAAAAATCGTCATTCCGTGCATCATCAGTGTCCACCCCTGTGTTGATGCCTCAGTGCACACACACACACACACAGATATATATAAAGGCAACACTTCTTGGATTTGAAACTTGAACAAGAAATGATAAATTATATAATCACGGATTATTTTGTCACTTTTTCCCCCTCTAAGGTAGGAAAGAAAATTGAGAAGTTCTTAAAACTGCCAATTTTAATTATTAACACTTTATGTAAATAACGTCACACTCTTAGGAAAGTACCATGCTGCCCGAGTCATTATGATTGAAAAGTACGATACAAAATATTTCATTTTTCAAAGTAAGGTAATAATTGCAAAATGCAAAAGTTCAATTGAACTTCACTATAATATTCATTAACATCGTCAATTTGTGCCATACTCCTCTGTAAGACTAACCCTAAACATGCCGTTTTGTATTTTCCAAAGTTGCCGCATCTTTTTCTAGCATTGATATGGTTGGTTCTATATGCACTTGTGTAAAGATGTAATGATTAATATAAAAAGAGAATTTTATTTAATTGTCAGCTCCACTTAGGGAAGCTAAGTTTGCGGGGGTTTATGAAAGGTTTTGGATTAATGCCCACCATCGGCGTCGATACACTTCTGAGTACGTTTAACTACTGATTGAGCAACGTTTGTGAAAGTGTCCTAGCGATTGCAGCACGTGCCGTTTCAATTTCTTCCCGAAGTGCTGCCTGTAGCTGGTTTTCTACGGTATACAATATCCTTAAGAGTTCCCCATTGGTAGAAGTGCAACAGCTGTTCTGTTCTGTACACATGTCTCCATTGCCTTTGAACTTCAACAACATTCTCGGTTTTCCAATAACACTTCAAAATTGCTTTCCGCTGTTCAAACGATAATATTAGCTCCATTTTGCTGTAGCAACGCTAGCATAACGTAATGTGAGTCACATCCGTGTTCAGAACATCATACGATAATCTTGACTTTATTTGTTCATAGATGATTTGCCTGTCACGTAGCAACGCTATCATAATGTATGTGAGTCACATCTGTTTTCAGAACACTATACTACACATTACTGTAGTTTTTGCGTTCAACTTTGCAATATGTTAAATAGATATCTACTGTAAAAGGGTGTATACATTTTTGGCACACTCGGTGTATGTATGTATGTATGTATGTATGTATGTATATGAGCTTTCTGTATTTGACACTGAAATAGAAGAACACAATATTAAATAAGGTGAGTGTATCTGGTGTTTTAACCACATTTCCGTTTATAATTTTTATTGGTGGCAAGCACATTTTTAAACATTACTATTGTATTATTTCTTTTTCTCCTTAACTCCTGCTTTAGTTGAGAAAAATGTAAAAATGGTTTTTAAATATAACGTTTCTGATATAAAAATAGGTCAAGGAACTGGCGAGCCTAACTTAGTTTTATAATTACCGTAAATGAATATATCTGAAAGCTATACATATTTCCGTGCATTACAGCATCTTTACCATAAGATACTTATTATTACTTGATAATCAAGCACGGGAAGTAGAGAAGAATATCGTAAAGAAATTTAAATGATATACTGCAAAATTGCTATACAAAATAAACCATCATCCAAGAGGAAATTACACTGCACATATATCAGCTCGAGTTGTTAATTTTTCTATATTCATTTCCTTGACAGTATTTTTCCACATAAGAACAGCCTAACATAACCTGAAATAATAATAATAATAATAATAATAATAATAATAATAATAATAATAACAATGAAGGATCATACGATTTGTTTTAGTATCAGCATTAATTATTATTCGGTGGAACACTTTTCAATGTTTTTATTGTTTTCCAGTAGTAAAAGTATGAACTTGAAACTCTTAGGGTTATTTAATCAGAATTATTCAGAATGAATTGAATGAATGAATTGTGTTTAATGCCCGTTTTTGCTACTGAGGCGCCATATGCAGTGAACACTGATAACACATGAGATGAAATGATATATTGGGAAAGGATTTTTTTATTTTTAAGGTAGGAATCGTTCCATGCCTAAGTTTAGGATACCTCCCCGGCATTTGCCATTTATGAGGACTGAGGAAAACCTGGAAAAAAAACCTCAGTCAGGTAGGACGGTCCTGGCGGTATTCGAATCCAGACCTCCCGCTCACGAGTCCGCGCCTTAACGACCTCGGCCACCCGTGGCGGTGAATTATTCAGAGAAATTCGGTTATGCGTCATTATGAATTATTGCATGGTACCTTTTTAACCAAAACTATGCACAGGCTTTAATTCACAGGACTATTTATTTAATATCAGATACTTAAGTATAATTTATATATTCTACTTATTTGATGTTCTAAATAACTACTTCAAAATTACTCATCTATTTTATAATAACAATAGGTTAGTTACGATTAAGTTTACAATTCCATCAATTTGTAAACGATTAATTGGAATCAATTGTAAACCAGTAGAAGTAGTAGATACATTGTTAATTTTAGGCATATAATCATAGTGCCTTCTTCTTAGTTAATTAGTTTTAATATTATAAAAATTAAAATGTAAATAGATGAAAAAGAAAAATAAAATGAATTAAAAAGACCAGGTTTAAAGTATAAGATACCTGGTAAAAAAAATATAGAAGCCGTGGCTTTGTCGATGGACAAAGTCACGGCTTTTTTTTTTTTTTTTTTTTTTTTTTTAATTCACAGGACTGGGTAGTGCCAACATAATTACCAACCGCCACCAAGACCTTGAGTTAAATTTTTTCGTCAATAGTAAATATTTCGGATTACTTACAGTGGGCAATGATTATTATTAGAGTTTCGAATACATACAAATGCATAATATTAATTATAAGAGTAGAATAATTGTTTTCAATTTGAATTAATTATGTCATCCCTTTGTTTACGCAGTCATCTATAGAAGAATACACATAGTAGAGCCAATTTCTTGACGTGATCATTCAGAATTTTATATCGTGAAATACCCAGACGGTCCTTAATGCACATATTGTATTAATATTTTATATTCATAAAAACCCATAAAGATCGCGGGTTCAATCCCGCCCAGAGTTGACGAATTTTTTCGGGCTTAAAAATCTTAAGTAATCCTTCCAAAGGAAAGTAAAGCTGTGGATCTCGTGTCGTAGATTTACAGCATGTAAAAAGAACCTCAAACCTGAAAGAAGAGGCCTCTGAGCAAAACTTATCGGCCGTTTCACGCCCTGAATTGATTGAGACGCTGATAGTGTGAGATGTAAAAGAGCGTCCGTAAATAAGCGAAATAAATAAAATTCCACGACCTACTAACAGCTGTTATTCATTCGTATAAGGGGAAAAAAACAACAACAGGTGTTTAGTTATATAAAACAATTTGACACATGGTGAAAGTTCAGTTTCAATACTAACTAAACACAAAAAGTAATGCCTTAAATAGTGGTGATTTTTTGGATTTTGTTTCATTTATGGACGCTCTTTAACATCTCAGGTATCAGTATCCCATTCAACTCAGGGGGTGAAACGGTTGACAAATTTTGTTCAGAGACCTCTTTTTTTCAGGCTTGAGGTTCTTTATCGTGCCGTAAATGTACGACACAGGACCCACGGCTTTATTTCCCTTCCCTTCCGAATGAAGCCATACTTAGGATTTTTACGCTCGAAAAAATTCATCGATCCTGGCCAGGTTTGAACCCACGATCTTGGGTTCAGGAGGCAAGTATAGTTACAACTACATCACCAGGACCGACAAACATTAGTGAGAAAACAATAACTATAAGTGTGTTTAACAAAGTTCCCGTTAAAATAATTGTCAACATCACTTCTGGACTTGGCGTTTCTATATGCGAAACCTCATAGATATGACATGACGTAAGGTGAAAGGTTACGTTGCCGAAAACAAAACATTCTAACAGCGTTTGTTTGGCCTTTGATAGAGAAAGATTGAACCTGGTCAATGCTAAGTGCATTCAGCATGTTGTGATAGCAGAACAAAATAAATTTTGGGAAATGAGCGGCCTTTGCCACACTGTTGTCGATCGCGTTGTGATCACATTGGGTGAATCGACATCCAAGAGCGATGAATGAAGATTATTAGTAAGTTTCCATAAGGTAACCTCTTCAATTGTTGTTATTAGTAGTATCACTTTTATTAAATTATCATCATAATCTTTATTTCTTGATTTTATTTTGTGTAACTCGTGCTTTATGAAGATCCCTATGGATAATTTTGAAAAGTAGTGGAGACAATGAATGTTTCTTCGGTCTTTTAGACGGAACCAAAAGGGACCGTGTTATATGATCGAACAGACGCGCATCGCAGATGTAACGTATGCACATATTATGAACACGCTGTAGGTTGGAGTTTAAGTCTGTGAGCAGAAAATCGCAGTAGTCGAAGTGAGGTATCATCAGGGATTAGATCAAGATCTTTTTTAAGGTTCTGGGTAGGGACATGTTTAATCTTTTATGGATTAGATTACTCACCTTCCTGCAGATTTCAGCAACATGGTTTTCCCAACACAGAATACTTTCTATAATAACTCCAAGGTTTTTCTCAGAATCAGTGAAGGAATTGCTGTTTGATTGATATTAATAGGAGGAATATTGCCTATGTCTATGGCACTTAGCAATCGCTGGTATCTCAGGACCATAGCCTGCGATTTTAAGGGACTAAGACCAAGGTCCAGAGTACGCGTCCATATCTATGTATGATTATCTGTGTGTTAGAAGTTTTATACAAATAATATTGGCATATAAATAGATATATTGTCCGCCAGTGTTAAATATAAGCATGATGTATGGTCTCTAGACCCTCAATGTAAAAGTTAATGTACATATATAGTTTGTAAAGTAAATACTATTATCAATATACTTATAACATTGCACAAAATAGGACTGTATGAGTTTAATCTGGAACAGCACTTCAGGTAAACACAGGTGGAAGCATGCGGATATTTCTTATCGGCGGAAAAGAATGAGTGACAACACTATGAATATATAAAGACAGTTTTACTTAGTAGTAGTCAACGGAGTCAGAGGTTTAATGTCAGTCACCTGAAAGGATTTCGCAAAATTTTTCGGAAAATCGGAGACAAGATGTGCCACCAGTAAGCCTAGAATTGATCTTCCTTTTTAAGTGAAAGAAATGTGGATAGAGTCAAGACCGAATTTCCTGCAGTTAAAAATGGTTCAGTGCTAAAATCGGAATGGGATAAAAAAAAAAAAAAAAAAAAAAAAAAAGGAAACAAAAGAAAAGCAAACTCTACTATCAGTGCGAACTGTAAATTCTGCGTCACCTGACAAGATCGATGACAAAATTCTACAGGATGTTCATAAAGTCGCACGCATGTTTTAAATAGAAAATATTACTTTTACTCGCCGCAGAAAATTTATTTGAAACATGATAACCTACCAGGTTCTGTAAAGCGTTTTCGTTTCTCGTAACAAAGCTAAGGTAACAGTGAGAAAAACGTTTTCAAATCTTCAGCAAAATGAGCCATTGCTCTTTAATGCAAAGTTTTCCAAGAGGGGTATGAACTGAACTATCTCTCTATCTCTTTTTTGGTAGGTCTTTACCTCTCAAACAGTTATAATTAATCCGAAAAGATGAATAAAAAGGATTTAATTTGGTAAAGTCCATTAGCGCCCGAAGTAGCTTGGTGTCCATCTTTTCAGACTAAGAAACAAAGGAAAACCAATTCGGGAGCTCCAGTATACGGCAGACGTGCTATTTATTCCACTTCTTGCGCTATTCTCTACATTATTTATGAAGAAGGGTTTTTGCACCCAGCACAGAAGTGTTCTTTATGAACAAGATTTCCTTTAAATTTTAAGCACATCTGTTCAAAAGAATTCTCTTTTTTAGACTTTTATGAACTCAGTAATTAGAATTAATACACGTTTCATTATTATTATTATTATTATTATTATTATTATTATTATTATTATTATTATATGATATCTAACATTAAAATTAATTCCGTTTGTATTCTATCATATAATATTGTATATATCCTATATACCAAACTAAAGCATATGAACATTTCTTCATGAGTTTTTCTGATGAGGCGTATTTTTACACCATGACAGATCAAAAATGTTCATCATTTTTCTCCTAGAGAAAGAGCGGAATGATTATCGGTTTGTATATATACACACATATTATATGAAGCACAAATATCATCAATGGATGACGAAAATATTTGAAATATTGTGCGATAAAATTGTAAGAGAAGTTGATTTATTTGGGAAACGGCAGAAACAGTTTATATATTAATCTCCCATCCGCATTATGTTATTGAATGTGCCATTGACTTAATGGCATACATTAAGAGAAGAGAACTGTGCAATGGGCTATACTCCTTTTGATTATTTCTGAAGCCATAGTTTCTGCTTTAAGTCTTGCTTGCAAAATGGGTAAACACGCCCATCGCTTCTTTATCACACATTAATTTCCTTCCTCTAAGGTCATTCATAAGTTTTGAGAAGAGAAAATAGTCACTGCGAGCTAGATATGGGCTGTAGGGTGGATGGTCGATCTCCTTGAAGCCACATTTCTTCACAGCTTCCTTTGCAACAAGAGCTGTGTGCACAGGTGCGTTGTCGTGAAGAAGGCACACACCACCACTCAGCTTTCCTCGTCTTTTCTCTTTGATGAAAGCACGTAGTCTGTGCAGTAGAGCAGCATAGTACTCCCCATTTACTGTGGTGTTCCTCTCCTTGAAGTCTGTGAAGAGCATTCCTTCACAGTCCCAAAAGATGTGACCATGATCTTCTTGATTGATTGAGTGACCTTGACCTTTAGAGGCGGTGCTTCGCCAGGTTTACGCCACTGCATTGGTTCTCTTTTGGACAAGGGATCATAGTAGAGGACCGTAGTTTCATCCCCTGAAACAATGGTTTGCAGAACTTTCTCTCATTGCCACGGCAGAGCTCCAAATATGCCTGACAACAGATGATTGGTTGCTGCTTTTGTACTGAGGAAAGAAGTCTGGGCACCCATCTTGCACTAACCTTATTCATATTTAAATGTTCATGAATAGTTCTAAGGACTGTTGTTTTATGAAATGTCCAACCTTGCTGCTATTTCTATAACTTTGAGACCGCCAGTCTTCCATAATTTCTTCTTCCACAAGAGCCACGTTTTTTAGGAGTGAGCACCTCCAAGGGCCGACTTGCACGCTCTTCGTCTTCAATGCTTTCTCGACCCATTCGAAAAGTTTGGCCCATTCTTTTACGGTAGAATATGAGGGGGATGTTTCCCCATATACACCGTCTAATCGCTATTTAATTTCATTTGGAGTTTGTTCTTCTTTTGTGAAGAACTTAATAACAGCTCGATCCTCCATTTTGAACATGTCATAACAGCTCGAAACTTCATTTTGAACATGTCACAATCTTCTACACATAATTTCTTTATGCAACTATATCTGAATAACTGAACACAGCGGAGCGGAAGTTACAGCTGCAACGATATACTTAACAGATAAGGTATGCCACCTGAAAATGTTTGTAAAGACGATAATACTTATCGGCGAGACGGTACACTCGTATATCGCGTCTATACATCTTATCGCTGTTGTGTGTCTCATCTCATTTCTTCATCCCGAAGATATACCCCTTGGAAGGCATAGGTGCTAAAGCTTATCAGTGTGGCCGAGGTGCCAAAACGTCTTCATCCATCCCATACTACCCTATTTACAGTAACCTAACTTTAATTCGTAATCATGATTTCTGAAAGGAAATGCGCAAAATATAAGGTAGAATTATTCAGTTTGCAATTTAGTCTGACTGTGTGAAGCAGTGTATATTTATAGCCTTAATTGTAGAAGCTCAGCTGGATTTCAAAGAGAATTTAGAGGTCATCTACTTCACGAAAAAAAAAGGACACTTTTTTTTAGCTGGTTAATTAATGACGCAAAAATAGCCTAAGACAATAGTTGCAGAAAACATTGAAAGAACACCATAGCCCTTAGTCTTTCAGAATGACTACACTCTTTAACATTTCAGTTATTGGGAAACATTGTAGAAGAATTTTGTCACTTGTTATTTTATTTTTTCAAAATCAACTTTCAAAGTTGACCCAATCTGAAAAAGAAAATTGTGAATATTGTCCTACTTAACTGGCATGGAATAATTTATTAAAGAAATTTGTCATAAACGATGACACCAATTTTGTCAGGTTTTGTTAAGCAACAAAATTAAAGATATTGATCAGCCGAAAGTCCAAGAGATATCCATGAAAAACCACCACATGGTATAGAAGTTGTACGATGTGGAATAGCAGAACTTTTTTTCAGAATCTTTGGACCTTTAATGAAACTTCTGATGACAACCTTTAACAGCGTTACAGAATAAATTTCAAACATGGTTTTGAATCTTCTCATTATAACATTACAAGCTGAGCATTATCAAATAGAAATCCGTGATTTCAACAAGGTGGGATATCTAACTTCACGAAAGATCTTCCTGTTTTGGTGAACTTCTATGGCGTTCACAATAACCGCATTTGATAGTTGCAGATCTTTTTATGTGAGGTGTATGAAATAAAATGCACTCTTTCATCACACGGTTTCAAGAACTGATGAAAACAAGATTAGCCATAAACTTTAGACATTGGTTAGATGCTGTGAATATACTTTAAGAAAATAAATGGGCCAACGCCTGTTCACATATGAATAAACCAACCGTTTGATATAAGCTACAGTTGCATTTCATTAGAGAGAATTTAGTGGCAGTAGTAATGGACGTATAATACGTTTTAGAATACATTCAAATACATTCAAATAAATACAACTGTCGCATGGGCCTTACGGCCGTACATGCTAATGTCGTCCTTGTAACAATCAAAATGGACATACACATACATACACACATACCTATATACATACAATCTATATACATACATACAAATGTACAAATACTTCGATATATTTACCTTTTCTATTAGTATTTACATACAAATACATAAACATGAATGGAACCGTTACTCTTGAGTCCCGTTCCATTTACTCACACCCCCTTTCCGACTTCCCCCTCTTCATTATAGTCATTAACCCCCTTTGTCGGCTCTTCTCTACAAATATTCCCAAATTGTGTCAGTATCTCGCATGCACCAACACTTCCCGGCATATGTTCAACCTTTTATTGGAATTCAAAAATTGCGGTAATAAATGATCATTTCTTAATATCTCCGTTTCCCTGCATTCTGCCAGAATATGCCTCCAGGTATCGCTTTCTCCGCACAATGGGCAAATTCTTTCCCCTGATTTGTTTCTTTTCCAAGCCCCTAATCTGAACCTTGCTCGATCACTTCCTTCTTCACTGCCACAGAGATCTAAATAATGTCCCCTGCCCCACACTGGATGTATTTGAGCCTGCAGGTTAAGCGATACTTTTTCTGCGCATTGAGACAAAATATTTTGCCTATCTATATCTCGCAAACGTCTGTTAACTATTTTCCAACTATTTCGTGCAATGTCCTCTCCCCTTAATCAAATATACCCTAGTCCATGACTTTCCTCATTTTTGATGCCCAGCCCGTATCCCACCCTTCCCTTATTTGCTCCCTTAGACTGACTACTCGAGGAAGAGGTTGATTCCTCCGTATTATCTTTAACCAGTATTTAATTGCTCTTATTTTTAAAGTGACATAGAATTTTGCTTGCACGAGGTTATCTCAGTAATGCAAGGGAGCATTAAACTCTGCTCGTTAACCTCCCGATGAATAGACTTGGTTGTAGGGCTTGGAATGATACGAACATGGGAAGGTTTCAGACACGGAAGTGCAACGGGGGTTTTTGTATCCTGCTGATCCTCGGAAAGAAAGGGATGAGAATGGCTGCCAGGGCGGAAGCGGTAGTTACGGATGCAAAGCGGGGTCCCTAAATTTTCCAGATCGAACACCCCAAAGCACCACCGCAAGGATTCAAGCACCTCGGAAGGGCTGCTTCCATACCAGACGTCCAACCCCCTCCAATAAGCATATTCCACTACCGCACGCCACACACTGTTAACTGCGTCGCTTGACACTGCAACAAGAACTATTGAGTAAAATGAAATGGGGCGAGGGAAAATAGACGTCCGTTCCAGGATTCGCCTAATTGACCGGAGTAACCAGTAAAAATACACGCCATTCGTCAGTCCCAAGGTGTTTGAACCCGGGACCAGGTCTTTGTGACGCGAGCCACATTCACTAGAAACGTAGCAAACGAAAACAAACTCGCACCCCTTTGAATCCAGCTTTACTCAAAGCGGACCACATTTGTTTTGTTTGCAGAGGTGTTTTTTTTTAAACACTGTTTAATCCCGTTTGCTAAGGTATCATAGGCAGTGGATATTGATGCTTTTTTTTTTTGTAAGCGTTTACGTCCCACCAAGGTCTTTAGAGAAGATAAATGAAAAGGATGACATGGGTTAGAAGTTTTCACCATCTAATGCTATTTGGTGGTGTAAAGGAAAACTCAGGCAACATGTCCTAGGATCGAACCCTGGCCTTCCGGTTGACGAGCAGGCGCGCTACCGGGAACAATTCAGGTTCTAAGATTAAGGCCCTCCCCAGCATTTGCCATTGATGAGGGCGGAGAAGGAACCTCAGTCAGGGAGGTTATCGAATCTCAGACCTCCCGTTCACGAGTCTGTGCCTTAACAACCTCGGCCAGTTTTCATTCATTAGATAACCTTAGATAGGGCAGATTTTGATTAAAAAATTAATTCCATAGTGTTAATAAGAAATATTAAAATATAAGATATTATTATAAACAAACTTTTATGTTAATCAAAGTTATTATTAAAATGCTGCATTATTAGTTGTACATAGTTGTCATAGTAACAAAAACGTAATTAAATTATGTTCCTTGCTCAAAGCTGTCGTCAACTAAATATTATATTACGATAACATTAGGGAAATAATTTGTGTATTACTGAAAACAGAAATAATCATTCATGTTCACTGCAGAATAAATAATTACAGAATTAATAAAAATGCTCATAGGTACTCATGAATATAAAAGTAAATAAATAAGTAAGTCAATATTAGCTACCGAACAAATTAGTACAATTTGATAATACTAACCTCTTCTGAAACATATATCAACACTAAAGTTTCTGAATGTCCTTAATATTCACCCAATCAATGAATGTGTCGCATTCTTCTGTATGCTTTTCTCCGTATTAAAAACAATTAAACCTTTTCAGCTTAGGCAAACATTTCTTGCGGTAAAGTGCACTTCGTTAACAACAATATCTCAATGGATACAATGGCGTCATAAGTATTTGCCTTCAGGCTAATACATTAGAAAATACATATTAATATTAATTTTACATATTTTAATAATGTAATTTTATAATTATGGTATGAAATAAACTCGTTTATAAGGGTATACAATTACTGCATTCGTAAAAATTACGAAACTCATTCATTTCTTAAGTATTTATTTATGCAATAAAGTATAAAATTATAAACAAAAATTTATTAATAATGAGAATTTGATTCACTTTATAAACGAATATAGTGAACTAAACAGTGCGTTCATTTCAAAATTTCCTGTCTATTAACAAACTTAAATAAACAAAATACGTTAAAATAACATAAAACTATATATATTCTTGGGGAGTTTAAAACTAACCTTGACTATATTTTAGGTTCCACCCACTCATCCCAGCAACTCCCATTTTGAAATTTGTAGTGGTACCTTACTTTTGATGCTTAAATTTTGAATTGGATTCAACTGTTGTCACGCCGTTGCCTAGCAACCTGGAATATTATAATTGTTTGAATCTGGACAGAGTAAAAATAAGTTAGTTGTAAATTAAAATAAAATTATTTAGGACATTATTACAATAATTAATATTAAATCAGTGCATCCTATTTCGGAACTCTTTACATTCGTTCTTTCAAGTAGGGTTTGAACAAATTTGAAATTATTTATTAACAAAGCACAAACATTATATTAATGGTTCAGTATTTTACAGCATTGTTGTACACAAATTGAAACAATAACAGGTATCCAGGCAACGATAAAACAATAGGATAATAAATGTGCCCTTTTTATAATTTAAACCTCAAATGTAGGGGTGCCTTTGAAATTTAAAACGGGCTGGCTGGAGATGAGGAGACGAAACCTAAAACATGATCATTATTGGTTTAACTTCTCCCTCAATACCTAACTTTAAGTTTATGTTATGAGGATGATTTGATAAGTGACATGGTTTGATTTTAAAGAGAACAAGCAACGTACTTTATTTTTCAATAAAGTGGAAATGGGTTTCTTCCAGAGCCACAAAATACTGATTTACTTATTGTTTAAACTATTCATTTGTCTTAAACTTGTGTCCCTTCAGGAAAGTTTGGGATTTCGGGAGTAGGTGACAATCCAAGGTAGATTAGGTGCATAGGGTGGATGCGGCAGCATTTAAAATTGTAATTCGGTCAATTTATCCTGAGCGACGCGGCTTGGATACATCGTCGCATTGTAATAGTGAAATTTCTTTTTCGACATTACTGGACGTTTGTTCGTATTCGCTGTCTCTCCAAAAGTGATGCCTAGTATTCTCCAGTACCCCTGCCCCAAGCAGTCAACAAAAGAACTCCTTTTACGTATCAAAACTGAGGCCATCATCATTTTAGTGGATGGAACCAAAATTCGCCTTTTTCGGAGCCGGGCTCGGCTCTTGCGATCCACTGTTAAAGACTGCTATTTCGTTCCCCATAGTCACAAAACGCCGGATATCCTTAAACCTTTTCAAACAGTCGGCTTATGTTCGCATGTGATTTCGCTTTTGCTCCGAGTGAGCAGACGCAGCACCCATCTTGAGCAACGTTTTTTTTCATTGATAATTCATTATGCAAAACAAAATGAACTCGCACGATTGAGTTGCCCGCACTTTCATTCGTCTGTTAGCTAAAACAATGTCGTGAACTTTATCGAGGATTGCTGGCATCGCAGCTGATTTTGGAGCTCCGGGACGTGGTGCGTCTTCGATGATTTTTCTGCCACATTTGGACTTATTTACCCAAATAGGAACGGTTTCATAGGAAGAGCGTGCTGTAATGCAGGCAAATTGCTCTTATGAATTTCTTTTGCTGTTTACTTAAAAAAAATCACATTACGAATTTCAATCTTATACTTTTTTCCACTGTCACTAGAAACGTTTTTATCTAAACATCTGCCAAACAATGAATTAATATCAAAATTACTTGTGATCACGGAAAATTGATACATAGATTTTTTTATTTTATTTGTTTTATTTACGGACGCTCTTTAACATCTCAGGTCATCAGCGTCCCATTCAAACCAGGGCGTGAAACGGCCGACAAATTTTGCTCGGAGGCCTTTTTTTTCAGGCTTGAGGTTCTTTTTCTTGCCGTAAATGTACGACACGGGACCCACGGCTTTACTTCCCTTCCGAAGGAAGCCATACTTAGGATTTTTAATCCATCGATCCTGGCTGGAATCGAACTCACGATTTTGGGTTTAGGGGGCAAGTATGCTTACCGCTACACCAACTGGACGACTGATTATTAGAAAGAAAACTTCGTAACCACATATATAAATGTCGCTGTTGCCCTCTTTTAATTAATTATCAAATCACACATGTGTATATGCATATGAACAATTGTAGAATATAGAATGTGCCACAGAAAATTACAATTAAAACTCAAAAAGTAAAGTTTAATATATCAATTACGATTAATTAAATTCAACCAATGATTCATTTATACAAATACTTAATTAAAATGAAATATTGAATCAGAGAACAATTTTCGTTCCCCTTAAAAGTTTAGTGTTAACAATAATGCCCTAAAATCTGCTACAGATGGTTTGTAGCAGTCTTAAATTGTGCTGCTTAAAAAAAAAAGTCTGTTCTTTGCTTTCTGTAATTAATTTTCATATAGTGGTAAGGTATGACAGTTTTTTTAATCGACCTTTAATGTCTCCCCAAGCCTTGAATTCCTCGGTGTGCTGATTAACAGTATTTTGTGTTGAACTTTTCTGCTTTAGTCTGTATGTATTTCATACTATCGCAGAATATTACATGTTGGCAAACTTATCTTGCTCTTCTGCTAGTTTAAAGACTGGGAGAAAAAGACAATCCAACCAACTTTGAGAGCTTGCACAAGACACAAAAATAATTATTTTCTAATACCATATTTTCCTCAAAGACTTGTTCAAACCACTGGGTGACGTAGGTGTGCGTTCTTCAGAGGTAATTGACTGCTTAAAGTCCGCATTTTGTTGTACGTCTTAACCCAGTGTAGTATTTCTTTACTACACCTGAAGTGACCTAACAGACATGGTTTGTTATTTAAATCAACGATTTCCAAGGAAGTGGATTGGCATAAATGGTCCTGTACGATGGCCCCCCTCTCTCAGACTTCCTGATTTGTCATCTCTGGACTTTTTGTGTAGAGTCAATTGCATTTTCGAGACTCCAGTTGTAACAGAAGGTGGTCAGGATAGTTGTTGCAGCAGGGGACAATCCTATAGCATGACTAAGGTGTCCTCGAAAAATAATGCCTCAAGAAAATATGCCACACGGTTAAAGTTTTGCTGGTCTGTGCAGCTCTCAATATTTTTCCACCCTGTATACATTGAAAAACATAAGCCTAATAATGTGTTCCTCTTATCCTTGTTTACTGTTTAAATATACTTGCAGTGGTACGGACTCCCGTTTAGGTGATATATGAATTCTATGAACTTATGAAATATGTGCTATCTTATTGCTTAAGTTAAGCAAGAAAACTTTTATGGTATGTAATACTAGAGTTAAGTATCCTGTCGTATATTTAAAAAAAGACTTCATATTTGAATATCGCCAAGGGTAACTATTAGACCTTCGTGGCTTACAGAGTTACCAGAACGTTTAGAAGTTTCTTGTGCTAATCCGGTTAACACGACAGAAAGATATGTCCATAAATATTTGACGCGAGCACGTACTCTCCCTTAGCAAGAAATAAACTAGAGCAATTTATTGTAATTTACGTTAATTTTGTCAAAGGGTAGGTTACCCTCGTACGTCTTTCCTGCATAATGACGTTTGCGTGTGGTAGACATGAGGATAGGAGGGGGAGAAGAGGAGGAAGCAGGTTAGAATGATTGAAGAAAGACAATATAACACAACCTCGCCACGCTCACATGGTTAGTAGCAAGGCTACCTAGGTACCGGCCTACCACCGCCCACTTCGGAACTGCACGCTCCGCATTTTTACCACGACATCCACGTACGTGTAAGAGGTTTATATAAAACGAACGTTTGTAATCGTCCAACACGTTTTGCAGATACACTTAGAGTCCAGTTCTAATGGCGCTCGACGAGGGTCCTTTCGTGTTCCGCATCAACGACAACGGAGGAGGGCCAAACCTTTTGAATCAGGTAAGTTTGTTATAGTAAATTTGTGATAGAAGTTAAGTGATAGAACTGTAGCCTCAAGGGAGTCATCAGGGTTCCATATACACTTACCGAAAGTTTTCTGGCATGTCAAATGAACCAACGTTTGGTCACATTTGTTATCGACATTTGCTCACATTTGTTATCGACACGGCACTTAAACTAAATTAATAATAACAAAATACATTATTATCTGTACTGGCATGTTTACTACCGGCATTGTAATTATGCATTTTTAAGCTATCTTTCTATATAAAGACAATTTCCTTATGAGCTAGTGAGTGAATAAATTATTTTGAAAGGAAAAATATATAGTCTTCGATAGTTTATTAAATATATTATTGATTTTGTTTAATGTATTTTATAGTTTTATCACAAATACATTTTAAGACTTTTTATACATTTTTCTGAATTTGTAAAGTTATTTACGGAAATACAAGTTTAAAATTCACCGCCACGGTGGCCGAGGTCGCTAAGGCGCGAATTCGTGATCGGAGGTCTAGGGGTCGAATCCCATTAGGATTTTCCTGCCTGACTGAGGTTTTTTCCAGATTTTCCTCAGTACTCATAAATGTCAAATGCTGGGGAGGTACCCTAAACTTACGCCTGGAACGTTTCCTTCCTTTAAAAAAATCCTTTCCCAATATATCATTTCATCTCATGTATCATCAGTGTCTACCGCCTGTGGTGACTCAGTAGTAAAAACGGGCGTTAAACACTATTAGAAAAAAAGTTTAAAATTTACACTTTTTCCATTTTCGAAATAGTTTTCTACAAAACTTGTGAAACAATTAAAAAATGTTCCTATAGTTCACAAAACCTACATTTTGAAATTGATTTACCATTTTATGCAGAAATGGAAGGAGTTTTAAGTCCGATAGCATTTTATGTGTGCTGTGAGCAACAATATGCGAGTAAGAGAGATCATTGTGTATTCCATTAAGGGGGCGCTACGAAAAATACTCACAATAGCGATAATCCTTTTGCAGATTTTAGTTTCCATAGAGAAAACTTGGAACAAAGAAAAATAACTAGATATGAAAAATTCCTTGTCATCAACACGATTAGGTGTTCAGTTTCAAGTATACGAAGGTCTTTTAGCAAAAACCAATATGTCGATATGCCAATGATGCATAGAGTTTCCTTCTTTAGTTATCATATCACTTCTTCCCAGCATAAATTTAAATATTAAAATAAGGCAAAATATATAAAATCGTTAAATAGTGACCATATATATAGCAAACTTTAAGTATCTAGAAAAGCAATCAATTTGGTAGCGTTATTTATGTTCCCATGCTGATAATTTAAGACTGACACAATAGATCAAGTCGATCTAAACTACGATTTTTAAGATCTTTTTATCACTTCCTGCTTTAGAGTGCACGAAAGAGACTGAATAATGGAAATATAAACACTACAAACAATATTAAAAATACAAAATGACAGGTTTGGCATGCTGCTTTCAGTCGGAGGGTGAGGGAGAAAAAGACTAAATGGGGGACATAGCATGACAACAAAGATATGTCAATTTGATTTTCTTGTCAAGTTGAAGTGCTACTGGGGATAAGCCTCTAAAAGCATCCTCTGTTAAATGAATAATGAGATACTTAGATGCATGCAAGATTTTGTTAATCATATGGTTCGACATCATCAAAATAATATCCGAGGTATTTTCCATAATCCACGACAAATATCTGTTCGTATGAGCCCTGGACACTCTCACTAAACGGTACATCATACCCTATTAGTAATTACATAATACAACTGCAGTAGTTTTTAATCCTGTTCCACAATACTCCAATGTTGGTACTGAGATAACGTTTTGTTAGTTTTATTTCAGAATTGCATTGAGAAGTATAATAATTTCTCTATTGGTTTTCCAGCATTTCAGAACTCAAAGTTTTATATTTTTTTTCTCAGGTTGGTAACATTATTTTGTCATCAACTTAGTCACTGTAATCAGCATTATCTTAAACTGAAGGGTGATATTTCAGAAACAAAATTAATTTTTCTCGTGAAAATCTAAATATCTGCAACATAAAATACAGGGTCAGTAATATATACGGCAGCCGTAGCATGCGGGTCTGGTTCCCGGGCTGCAGGTCGAGCAATTGCCGGTAAAATGCTGGTACAATGTCCGAAGCACAAATGGATTATGAATCTTAGCTTGGAGTAGATGTTAAATGTGTCCGTCTTTCGTTCATATAGAAACTGCATATTGCAAGCATATACCGTCACACCCTTCGGCTCAACTGAAATTCTGCTAATTTCATTTTGAACAATAATCTGACATTCCTTTAACGAGTGAAACGCTGATAAAATCAGGACAGCGTAAAGACCACAAACCAACACTAATTAGTGTAATGATTCTTGAAGCATATGTGAGGTTGCGCAGTCTTGTTGAAACAAACTGTACAATTATTCCTCTTCTGTCAATTGCTGAATAAACATTGGCGTTATTAATCAGAATACCATTTATTGTATATGCGAATAGTAGTACCGTAAATATAATTTCTCTCATGCACCGAGAATCACTTGTTCTGGGCAATACTAAGAATACGATGGCTTGAACGCGTAAGGGGATACCGGCCAATGCATATGCAGTATATGCGGAAGCCATATACTTTAATGACGCTGTATTTTACTGATATAGCGATTAGTGACATTTTATTTGAAGTGGAAAAAAATATTCCCTTATGCTAATAGAGCAAATGAAACGTGAAATATATATTATTATCCTATGTTATTTTATTTACAGTTCTCTGGAAAATGGTATTAGTTTTATGACGGTGATAATAATATAATGGAATCAATCAATACTTAAAATTAAGTTCTTAAAGTTACAGAGCACATTAATTAGTCCTAAAGAAGAGTGGAAAAGGAGATAATAAAGTGTTAAATAATTTACTATCAGACACCTGTGGAATTAAATTAGCTTTCCCCACATTACAAAATATCTGGATCTATTTTAGAATCAATAACTTAATTTTTCTCTGCTAATCGAAAATATCTTACAAAAGAGTATAAATATTTGGATTTGCAATTTTTCCTGTTTGTCACGTTGTATTCTACCATTGTTTATTAATGTCCCATAAACTTTGTGTCCTATCACCTTATTCCCATGCCTGTGATCACCCAATATATTGTACTTGAAATTTTCTGTCATTATCACTTTAAACACACAATTACCCATAAAAAAGGGCGAAATTGGCATGGCATTTTTGCACATAATTTATGAAGCACATGTTAGGAAAATGTTATGACTCTGTACGTTACATATCTCTCTTTGGGAAGTTCCAGAACGTGATACACAACTCTAAACGCATATAGAAATCGATTAAAATTGACTAGCGCACTGTCGACAGCTAGTCCTCTTTTATGAATGGTTAATGCTATGCACAATAAATACAAGAAGAGTTTGTTGTAAGTTTTTGTGGTTGTTTGTTCGACTCTTCTGGACAAATTTTACATTTATTCGATTTAAGGTTGTATTCAACTCTATAGCAGTGAAAATGACCAAAAGTAAAATAAGAATCTCCTATGTTCCATTTTGATCAGCAAAGCGTCTGACTAAACTATTGGTGTGATCCTGAAGTAAGGCATATGAAATATAAAGGCCGCCCTTATAGAACGCGTGTTCTAAATGCAGTAGATGATGATCGTTAAATCATTGCGTTTCCAATATGTTACTGCTATCTTCAGATAGGATGAAAATAAATGTGAAGATTTACTAATTGAAGTAATCGATACTTCATATTGAAACTCCCTCCCTCCTCCAAAACTTGTTTATAAACTGTTTACCCAAAAATTAAAAAAAAAAATCATCTGTTAGGGCTGCAGAATTCCCAATTTACGTAGAGTGATTTCATTTGCCAGGTAGTTCAACTACTTATACACCTGAATTGGGTAGCCTTGATCGTTTAAATGTATCGATACACTAATTGTTAACAACAAAGAGTCTGAGCTTAACACCTTGTGTAACACAAATACAAATGTTGTTTCTCACGTATCCTGCAGATTGAACTCGAACCTTACTGCAGAATTTTTCTTCAGTACACCTACAAGCAAAATTCCTTAGGTTCAAAATATTCAGTGCTCATCGAATTTTGACAAGCTAAGCAATTGAGTGTTAATAATACATTTCAAATTATATGTAAAACTTTAGAGAATGTGGTGCTAAGAGGATATTGCATAATTTTGGAGAAATTATACAAAGCCTTTTTGTACAACAGTTTTGCAACCTAGGCTCCCGTTAAGCCCACAGCTTTATTTTATTTTATTGTTACTAACGTCGTGTAAAATCTCCTTGGTTAACTACCTCCGTTAGAAAATCTAGTCGAAACTTCTGGAAATCCTTTATGGCGTAAATTACAAAATTCTTCGTGAATAGTCTGAGGCAATTGTCAAGGCAATGCAAAATCTTATTATTGTTAATAATACATTTGGGATTGTCGCAATCAGAACCGGAAGTTGTGCCATTGGCACTCCTCGACTTAGCTCTGCCACGTAACCTGAAGTAAGATTCAAACCCAGGATGGAATGACTATAGTGTTCTCTGCCTTAATAAATTCTACCATGTAAAGTTTAAATGGATGTAGTGCTCTATCTCTGAAGCCCATCCTTGTGTCCCGACTAGTGTTTTGAAACAAACTATTCATTTTTCACCAACAACAGGATCTAAAATTAACCGAACAGAATTTAGGTAGAAATGTTCACATTATCATATTTATTATTACTATCTTCCATTTTATTCATAGATTAAACAAAGCCTTTGAGAGTTATGGATAAATTATCAATAAAAGAAACTATCTAATTCACTTAATTGGAGTTATACGTATATGAAATGCATATATGAGATTGTAAAGCTCAGTAAATAAACTTAGGAATAAGCCATGATTATTGTTTGTCACCACTACTTTTTCATATGTAGTGTGGATAACACTCAAGTCTACTCTAACACTTAAGTTTGCTGGTGATCAGATAATTCTTTGCAACTTCGAGAATAATTTACAGAAGTCAATGAATGAAGCGAATAACATGACATGATGACATTAACGAATAAAAGTACAGTTATTTAAAACAAGAAATGGAAAATTAGATAATAGAACCAGCAAAGGAATTAAACTTATTACGATTGCACATGTGAAAAGACTAAACAAATAAAATGTTTAATTATGTAAATTATATAAGAAAATCTCTATAAAATAAAGCAAGAAAGGATACATTTTAAAAAGTTTATAATGCGATGTCGGTGCCTAAATTTTTATATAATACGAAATTTGAAAAAATTATTACAAGTATATAAGATTAAATTTCTAAAACAAATGGCAGAAAAATGAGCATAAAAAGAAGAAATGTGAAAGAAAGCACGTAATCCGTAAAGAATATAAGTCGAAGTGGGTAACTCAGGTACAGAAGATGAAACCACCAGAAAGACTACCAACAGTATTTTAAAAATGATATACCAGAAATAAAGGATGACCAATAAAACCATGGCATGCACAAAATATGCACATTGATAAAGTATGAAAAAAGAAAAGGAAGAAGAATACTAATTTCCCAAATTGTTTCTTCCTTCTCCTACGTCATACGGTCATGTGTTCTGACCAAAACTGAGCGAAACATACGCTAGGTATGTGCCCTGAATATGCGCAAGATTGTCACTTCTCTTTAACTCTCCCATTCACTTTGAAACTTTAAATTTCAAATTAGCAGCTATTTTTTCCTTCCAGGTGCATAGATTTTCCACATATGATTTGAGCAAGGGAACTTGCTTGTGAATGGTAAGATAGACCGAAGGAGGAAGCCTGTCTAGGTGCTGCTTTGTGCGCTTCTTCCGGCGGATCGAACCCGGGTCGAGGACGAATAGAGAAATTACTAAATCAATGTTGATGTCCATCTGTAGTTTATCGATGGGCTGAGTTACTTATTACCTCTTCTGTTACAATGGGAATTCTACACTCTTCTTATCGTACTCGAATATTATTATTATTATTATTATTATTATTATTATTATTATTATTTTACGGTCTGTGGCTCAATTATTTTAAAAAAATTACCTCCTTTTGCATTTCAATTTTGAAAAGATAAAATTTATCCTCGGTTTTAATATTATTTCCGCTTTATTGCTCTTCTCTGCTTAGATACGAGCATAGATCCATAAATTTGCGGCCTAACCATTTTCTAGATAAGATAAAGAAAAAATTATATTTCAATTTTTAATATAATTACACTTTATTGCAATACACTTCTCATACCAATGCATTAACATTTCAATCCCCCCAAAAATAGTTAGAAGTCTTGTCTACAAAATGGGCATAAACAGCACCCATCACTCCTTGGTCACACTTAAAGTTCCTTCCTCGACGGTCCCTCTTGAGTTTTGAGAAGAGGAAATAGTCGCCGGGAGCTAGATCTGGGCTGTAGGGTGGATGGTCAGTCTCCTTGAAGCCACATTTCTTTACAGCTTCCTTTGCACAGGTGCGTTGTCGTGAAGAAGGCGCACACCATCACTTAGCTTCCCTCGCCTTTTCTCTTTGATGGAAGCACGTAGTCTGTGCAGTAGGCCAGCATAGTACTCCCCATTTACTGTGCCGTTCTTCTCCTTGAAGTCAACAAAGAGTACTCCTTCACAGTCCCAAAAAATTTGTAGCCATGATCTTCATTGTTGACTGAGTGACCTTGATCTTTAGAGGCGGTGCTTCGCCAGGTTTTGACTCCCTGGACGAGATCTTGCACGAATATCATACGCTCCGGAGGAAGTTTTCACAAAGCAGCAAAGGCACTGGAAACAGTGTATCCTACACAAGGGAACTATTTTGGAAGGGAGGTGTCAACATTTAAATCAGGTACGTACTTTGTTTTATTTTGTACTTTTTGATTTCCAAACATTAATACCTGGCATCTAGAAATAACAAACAATGTTGTCTCCATCAAAGTTGTTGCCCATAAAAGGCTAGTGGGTTGCTAGCGGAACCACTCGCAATCAGCGTTCTATTCTTCATCTGAAGAACGCTGTGATTTTCCTGGTCTTTAATATAAAAATAAAAATGAGTCATGGGGGAAAGTCTATATTGTTGCAGCCTTCTTAGAATAAAGAAATGGTTATTAATTAAATATATACATGTAGAAGGAGAGAAAGATTTGAAAAAAGGATATTAATTTGATTGGTTATGTGGAATCTCAGGTGTATGTGATAATTCTTCCTCTCCGATGATTGGTTTCCGCTGACTTACAGTTTTGCCACAACTGTTGAGATTCTGCTGCTGGATACTTTTATGGTCCTGTGACCATAGGGGAAGGAATATATGAAAATTGATAAGATTTTTCGTTATGGGAGATGAAACACAAATTATTATACATAAAATGTACTGCCGTTATTTTCTGGAGAACATGTGCCACTTTCGCACTAACTATGACGATCAATCTGACGTTTCAATTTGATAAATACTGAAATAAACTAACCCTGAGACGCAACCGAACTCAACTAATAAAGCTCTTCCACTTAATACCTGAGTTTGCTGGTGATCAGATAATTCTTTGCAATTTGCAGAATATTTTACAGAAGCCAATTAAAATAAACGAATAAAATAACATGGTGATATCCACGAATAAAAGTATAGTTATTTCATTTAAAGGGAAAGAAAATAAGAGATGGAAAATAGCAATAGAAAATTACATAATAGAACGAGCAAAGGAATTAAGAGTATTATTAATTTCTAGACTTCTTTCCTCAGTCCAAAAGCACCAAAGAGTCATCTGTTGTCAGGCATTTTGGAGCTCTCTGGCAACGAGAAAGAAGTTCTGCAAACCGTTGTTACAGCAGATGAAACTATGGTCCTTTACTATGATCCCTTGTTCAAAAGAGAATGAATGGAGTGTACCGCCTCTAAATGTCAAGGTCACTCAATCAACCAATAAGATCATGGTCACAATCTTTTGGACTGTGAAGGAATAATCTTCATTGACTTCAAGGGGAGGAACACCCGATAAACGGGAAGTACTATGCTGGCCTACTGCACAGACTACGTGCTTTTATCAAAGAGGTGCGTTGCCGTGAGGAAGGCGCACACTATCATTCACCTTTCCTCACCTTTTCTCTGTGATGGAAGCACGAGGTCTGTGCAGTAGGCCAGCATAGTACTCCGCATTTACTGTAGTGCTCCTCTCCTTGAAGCAAATGAAGAGTATCCCTTCACAGTTCCAAAATATTGTGGCCATGGTCTTCTTGGGTGACTGAGTGTCCTCGGCTTTAGAGGCGGTGCTTCGCCAGATTTACGCCACTCCATTGATTTTCTTTTGCACAAGGGATCATAGTAGAGAACCTTAGTTTCATCTCCTGTAACAATGGTTTGCAGAACTTCTCTCTCGTTGTCACGGCAAAACTTCAAAAATGCCTGACAACAGATGACTCGTTGCTGCTTTTGGACTGATGAAAGAAGTCTAGGCACCCATCTTGCACTAACCTTATTCATGTTTAAATGTTCATGAATAATTCGAAGGACTGTTGTTTTAGAAAGGCCCAACCTTGCTGCTATTTCTGTAACTTTGAGCCGTCGGTCTTCCTTAATTTCTCCTTCCACAAGACGATGTTTTCAGCAGTGAGCACCTCCAAGGGCCGACCTGCACGCTCTTCGTCTTCAATGTTTTCTCGACCCATTCGAAAAAGTTTGACCCATTCTTTTACGGTAGAATATGAGGGGAATGCTTCCCCATATACACCGTCCAATCGCTGTTTAATTTCATTTGGAGCACTTCCTTCTTTTATGAAGAATTTAATAACAGCTCAAAACTCCATTTTGAACATGCCACAAGCTTCTGCACATAGCCTTCTTTATGCAACTATATGAACAACTGAAAAGAGCGGAACGGAAGTTACAGCTGCAATTATTTACTTATCAGATAAGGTATGACAACAGAAAAGGGTTTTGTGAAGGCAATGGTCCTTATCGGCGAGGCCGGAAACATATAGACCTACCCTCGTACTTCCTCCGTTCTCATTTCATCTCCACACAGGAAAGGCAGAGGTCTCTAAGCTTATTCGCTTGAAAATTCTATCTTGTCTAGGTGTTGATTTTTTTTTTTTTTTTTTTTTTTTTTTTTGGTCAGAATTGCCACTGTCCTCGAAATTTTTCAACTATCGATTGATAAAATGCTTCTCTCAATGCACTTTACCTTGTTGAGAGGCCGGCAGATGAGTAAGCAAAAATAATCTGGCTAACAATACCAAGAGTAAGGTGCAACAATACTTTGATAACTTATTAAACTTACATAGTCAAACTGTTTTCTACACTCCGAAGGTCAATGTGTTTCTACTGCAATACATTTGGCCATCTACCTCCCATCACAATGCACACAATGGAATTATTTTGCACTCTTCGTAGTGGTCAGAGTGCACAACTCTGAAATAATGATAATAACATAACTTTGTTTTTGCTTTCTCTTCTTGGAGGAGAGAGATGAATTAGAGCAAAATGCAGAAAAGGAGAAAGAAGAAAGTTTAGAAGGGAAGGAAAATGAAACAAAAACCATATTACTTTTGCTATCGCCCCCATATCATCACTTATTTAACTATACTAGCATCACATACTTAACCCCAAGTAGGAACGTAGCATATTTCATTTCCGGTCAGCGTTGGTATTTTATTGATATAAAATGTTCCAGTCCTGCTGGTAAAAACATAAGCAACGTCTCGCATTTCTCTAGTACACTGCAGAATTGCCTTGCGCACATCTCTAATTTGTCGTACATTCTTTATGCATTACGTAGAATGTATTCTGTGAAAACACTTCATTCTCATGCCTAAAGGCTGTAGCGTATACGGAAAATATCTGGACGTAGATAGAAACGTCTTTCTTTAATGACGTCAGCAATAAGTCGATCTTCTTTGCTTCTCTGGTCAATACTGTATCCCTCTTCGTCGTCCAGTTTCGTTGTCAACACTAGATTCTTTCTGGCTTTAGGAAGTAAATCAGCAGATCTGCACCAAGAACAAGCGGAAGAGATCTATACTTAGCGTTCCCCATTTCGAACCCTGATAGAGTCATTGTGAGTTTTTACTTATAATTCTCCTCTCATCCTAGGATCATATCATTTATAATCTACGTGAAACGTTAGATTTGCGTATGAAATTGAAGAAATCCGCATATTCAGCGCAGCGCATGGAATTACTTTGGAATTTTGCTAATTCGCCTTTTAAGTGCATCAGAAGTATTACCATTTTGTATAATAGAGCAGATAATTGTGTGACTATTTATAATAAATTGGCATTTTCAATTTAAACTTGCGGTAAATCAGCAGTTTATCAATATATGTCATGAGTGCGTAACTTGAAGCGGAAAATATCCTATTTAAGACCCTAAACACTCATTGGTAAGAGTTGTTTAATTATATTAATTTAATAAGTGTAATTTCTAATATTTTATATTAGATAAAGGCTATAATGTTCAATAAAAAGCCTCAAACATTTAATGGTAATAGTCATTTAGATATGTTAATTTAAGAAGTATGTTTGCGTATGTTATACGTCAGATAAAGGCTACAATATTCGATTTAAAGCCCCAAACATTCAGTAATAATATGTTTTTAGTCATATAAATTTAATAACTTCATTTGCACATATTTTAATGTAGGCAAAGGCTTTACTTTTGAGTTCAAGTAACAAATATTCGTTGGTATTATGTTTTAAATCGTATAAATCTAGTAAGCTCATTTGTATAGATTTCGTATATCAGATAAGGGCTACTACAATGCCTGTCTTAATGTTTGTTTGTTGGTCCTTATGAAAATACTGAATAATATAAATGTAACGGTTCAAAGTACCACATACATAACCAAGAATACCAATAGATTAACTATTAATAAAGAAAATTTTAATATTAAGAAAACCAACCAATGGTAAACGTAACAACATTAATAATGTGTACCAAGGATGAAACACGTGACAGTCAGTTTTGTTGATGCTCAATAGAAATTAACGAATGTTATTAAACTTATGTTGAAAATAACTCATTGGATTGAATAGTATTATTACAACCCATTGTAATAATTGGCGGTTTATATTTCAAAATATTTAATTAGTTGTGTTTTATATTCTGTGGAGAGAGGATGTGCTTTGTATTCCGTGAGAAGAAGCCCTGTTCGTACTCCGTACAGAGAAGTTATATTTAATATTACGTAGGGAGAAGTTGCGATTTATATTTCGTGGGAAGAAGTAACAAACTATCAGTCGTGGTAAATAATAAGAGTTCCGAGTTCGAATTAGTATCCGTATAAGAATATATTATACGAGTTATACCAGGACAAAGACAAAACAAGGCATGTTAAATATTTATTAGTAGTAAAAAGAGAATTTTCGTGGTGAATGGAATAAAATCAAACAGATTACTGTCGGTATTAAGAACCACGATAGGAACTTTGTCACTAAAGCACGTTTGTTGGAAGAGAAATATAAATTCCGTCACGTCTGTCTCGTATTCAGTCTTTATCTAATAACATTCTTAGAGCTCATTTTATCAGAAAAGTGTACAGATGTATGTTAATGACAAGACATTAATAAACTTGGTGGACTGCTATCCAGTGTGATTTTGAAACTTAAATTCACACTACTTTCACCCCAGAAGTATCAATCTGAAAAATCGAGCTATAATAACAAATTATGAGCAATCCGTGCATATCGTGGTGATAGTAGCGAATGCCGACAACGAATCGTACCTTCACATAATTACTGCCTCAAACTTTATGATATTTTAGAATTGCTTCATGGTATATTTTAGTTTTCCAAAATCAGGCGGAATTGGTGCACATTTCGTCCCTTGGCTCACATAGCGTCAAAATCAATCATTGTCTTTAAGACTCAGGAAATCGGCAAAAAGCATTGATGATAAATTATTATGCTCTTCTATATTTAGTAAACTACATGGGAGTTTTCTAATTAAGACAAGTAGCACAGAAATTCCAATAGTTTATGTTTAGGCACCTAACTAAAGATATTCACCTTT
The DNA here is from genome assembly GCA_030762175.1 of Metallyticus violacea. Classification (NCBI taxonomy): domain Eukaryota; kingdom Metazoa; phylum Arthropoda; class Insecta; order Mantodea; family Metallyticidae; genus Metallyticus; species Metallyticus violacea. The sequence continues at coordinate 103,868,368 of CM060840.1, read as the reverse complement.
TGACCCCCTCCCCAAAAGTAATCTTTTTCATGCAAAATACTTCTAAATCCTACTCGTTACAACACGCCTCCACAAGGTATCCAGCAAAGCTATGTAGTCACTGCATGGTGTGCACTAAAGACGCTGACTAGTGCGTACGTGTGCCGTTAGCTCTGTGGCAAAGTGTGCAGTGATGCCGTGGTTAAAATATATATTCGTTCATACTACTCTAGAAGTCTGATATTCTCTATGTCCCTAAGAGTAAGGGCATTTATACATGCTGAGGGTTCATACACCCAATATTAATTTGTGTTTATTTCTATGTGTTTTCATTTAAGAAGATAAATGTTTCTGTTCATACGTTTATTTAGTTATTTGTAAAGAATAGGTTAGTTTGTGATTATGTTTTTGTGTGTGCATAGGCAATGCCATTAAACCTATATTTTTTGAGTAGTGTTTAACGCCCGTTTTAACTCCCGAGGCACCACAGGCGGTGGACACTGATGATACATGAGATGAAATGATAAATTGGGAAAATATTATTTTTTTTAAGGAAGGTATTTGCCATTTATGAGGACTGAGGAAAATCTGGAAAAAACTTCTGTCCTGGTAGGAATCGAACCCCAGATCCCCCTCTTATGAGTCCACGCCTTAATGACCTCGGCCATCCGCGGCGGTTTTAAACTTAAATGGTAGTTAAAATACAATATGATGTTAAGGCAACATGATGCTCAACATATACACACATAAAACCAACAATGGAAAAAGAAATGTTTTGTGGGATTTGAACCCAGGATCTTACGCAAAAGAGCAATTTCTTCTAAACCGCTCAGCCACCGCTACTCTGCCCTAACGTTCTCTTTCCGGATGCTTATGATTATAACCATTACTTTTACGGACTAAGCTCCCACTGCAGTATGCCAGTCGCTGCATCCGCGTTTTGAATACAGCGTTTCTGATCGACACATTGTGGATGACTCATTTTCTGTCAATTTTTTAAAAAAACTCGACATTGCTTGTGATGTCCTATGATGACTATTATAGTTTTCGGACAGGGCATGGAAAAACTTCGACACGGTAAACTGAAGATCCATGGTTCGTATCCGGGAAGTGATCTCACGTTTTCCAACCTGATTCTCGATTTCAAACCGTAGTTTAACACACAAGTTAAGCTTGTATTATTTATTATTATTTAAGTTTATTATTATTATTATTATTATTATTATATAGGATGTCTGGCTAAAATAGTGAAATTTCTCATAGAGGATAACTTTATTAATGAATGTACTCAATGCAATGCCATTCTCCTACTAAATTCTTCTAGTTTATTCAGAATCAAGCTGTCAGTTATCTGTTTCGGTTGTAGTCAAGTTTCACATAGATAAGAAAATGGTGAGCATTCATTACTGTTCCTGGCTGTTAGCAGTGTGCACTTCTCAGATGTAAGAATCTCTATTTTACAAACATGTGCTGCAAGACAATCATGGCCTGTCTTTTAATCGGAAAGTTGCCATCACTTCCTTCCGTGGTTTAACTTTATTTCAATCGCAATGCTTAGGTATATCCACTAGCACTTATTCCCTACTTAATGCTAGTCTAGCTACTCATTTGTCTTGCAAATCTAGTTCTCAACCCCAGCAATAAATACATTCGAGAACTGAAACAAAACACAATCTCCTACTTTCATACCAATTTTCTTTACGAGTTACGTAACAGCTCTCATTATGAAACAGTCAACATATTCGACAACCGAAATTGAGAACCATGTTACTAGTGAGCATAAATGATAAACAAGACAAAAGACATGTTAAAGCTAACTCAAAATATATTTAAGAATCATGTGAGTGTGGTTAGTAAATATTCAAATTGTAACGAAATTGCTTTCTTTTTTGAAAAACTAATGTATCTACTGAACAATAACAGAACTAAAACATAAACTTCATATAAGCATACTGTAATATATTTAATTAAGTTTCAATAGCTGGTCCCCCTAAAATTTATTAACTATCTACACTTCAAAATAAGGAATGCAATTAATTACTTGTGTCATACAAGTATAAGCATTAAAGTAACAAAAGTGTTGTAAACTGTACAATAAATATAGATTGTTATAGTCAAAGAGTAAAGAGCGAAGTTATAACTTCCACAGAAAACATTTGCCCCACTGGACAAACCTTCAAAGTTTCTATTTCGGGTAGTAATAGAAATTCATCAGCTCTCACTAAAATGTAACAGTCCCGATGTGAAACGTTGTTTCTACACTTGGAATTGTGAGCCGATACATATGAACAAAGACAACCAGCATTTCTTTTCACGGATCCTGATTTGTAGTCTATTCACTTTCAATCAGTTCTCCCATTACTACGTTCTAAGTCAGTCGATTGACATGCTTTCCATTTTCTGCTTGATACTGAAGAAGCTTGCTGAACTCCACGGTGTGTTGAGGCCACGGTAAACATCTACCCAACGAACAATTCTTATGCCATCCGATTTTTCTATCATGTCACTAGGTACTCATGTCTTGTTAATTTATTTTGAAGATATGAGAGATGTGTCTCTAACTGTCCCTGTAGCATCCACAGATAAGCCAAAAATTCCTACCCAGTAAAAGACTCGAAATATAATCAGAAGGGCAAGTAAACCATATTAATAGGGAGCTCATTCCGTCCAGAGCCATGCATATTTACGAGCGTAAAATTCAGAAGTATGGCTTCCTTCGGAAGGGAAGTAAAGCCTTTGGCCCCATGCCGTACATTTACGGCACGTAAATTAACCATAAGTCTGAAAGAAGAGGCCTCTGAGCAAAATTGATCGACCGTTTCACGCCCTGAGTTGAATGGAACGCTAATGACCTGAGATGTTAAAGAGCGTTACTTACATAAATTAAAAAAAAAAAAAAAACCTGTAAAGTACCTAAATAATCAACAATGACCACCAGATTGTTTAGATCATTTGAAACACGCTATATGGAAAATGGTAACCTATGTTCATGTTAGCACCACGGCGTTAAGGGTTTAAAGACCTTTAACACCAAAAGAAAAATAACATTGAACGAAGAATTCCTGGTTGGTTAAGAGTCTAATTAATGGTTTTTAAATAAATCAAAAAATATTTTACTACTTCTAAATGTTTATGTGTGGGAAGAAAAATATTTTGGCAATAATTGCATCAAATTTCCGGAAAATCAAAGGGGATTTTTAAGAGAAAAACATGTTATTTCATTATTTTTGCTGTAGTGTATTTCATATTGTTAAGGAACTTTTATATTATTTTGAAAGGCATTTTATACTTTTAATATGAGATAAAAAACATGTCCTATATGTTACGCATTTTAGTAGAAATAACCTAAAACGTTGAATTTTGCAGTTTTTATACCATTCTACAGAAATTTTACACACATCCTGTATTTTGCTATCCATATATTTAAGCTTGTAACAATTTGCAATAATATATTTTACCTTTCAATTAACAATTTTACTAATTTTAAAAAAAAATTGAGTCGATAAGAGTTAATGAGTATGTTTGATTTTTCACGGAATGGCTCCTATATCAACGAAGTAAACAAAAAAGAATCAAAACAAACGACGTTCCTTCTGCGAGAGAATTCAAGCTCTAATGAAATGCTCAGTGTTCAGCAACGAAGCTCATATTGAACAACTGTGTACTCGGTCAAAACTTTTCAGTTTTTCTCTATATATAAACATCTACTGATAAAAAGTTTAGTTCAGGATCATTGCAGTAATAAAATAATTAATTTAGGGGAAATGAAACTTCGCGCTCAATCAATTAGATTGATTATTCGTCAGCTGTAACATCAGCACAGGTAATGTGAATACTGCGAATCCTTATTTAATCCATTAACTAATTAAAATGCCTCATCATCGGTAAAAGACAATTTGGGGAGTAAGAATAGAAATAGACCTTACTAGATAACAAAAGCGATGCATTTTGTGCGGTCTAGATCTTCACGGTGAATAAGACATAACGGTGCGTTTCAGATAGAACGGTTAATACGTGTAGGGGAATGGGGGAATTGGAGCGTTAGAAGGTTCACTGATAGCAAAGGTCATGTGAAGTGAGTCATATGCGCAATAGCAGTTTTTTTCCTTTTGTTCTCTAATATAATCGACCTTACTTAATTCTTTTTTAATTTAAGATACTTAAAAGCTAAAACTAAAAGAACAGACATGCGCATTACATTTTTTAAAAAGTTAATTCATTTGGTAAAAGACAATAATATTACGCAAAGGTAAGACGTATTATCACTTAATTCTTTTTGTTTCCCTTCCATGATACTCCTATCCAACAATTGAGAGGATCGCTCTTTACAATTCATCAAGTACAACCCGCCCATCCACAATCATCTTGCAAGTAGATTAGTACGCTCGCAACACACCCCAGGTGCACTTACATAGTCGGTCATTTCTGCTCAGGCATTCTATACAACAATCCCCAGGACAGTTCGACAGCAGACTGAACTCATTAGTGCAGAGAAAAACTCCCCTGTCGCTGTGGGAGATTGAAACTTTCAGTCAATTGTCAGGCGTCTTACCACTTCGGCGAGTGAACAGTGTGATTTTAGGGCGTAATAATTGCAAAGTTCATAAGTGAATAAAATACCCAATACAGGATAAACATAAGGTTTCGGCCCATTTTCGTGAAACAATTGTCTTAAACGAAATTTTTGTGGCTTATGTACGAGGTCTCTTCAAAAAGTATCGCGAACTTTGGCGTTATGTTGGTACTCATGTCCCTCACTTATGTTGACAAGCTCGACCATTTTGAATGCTCAGTTAATTGTTGACAACTATTTTACTTGGGCGTGTTTTGGCTCGTCTTCGATTTTTGCCTATTCCAAAAGAGGGAACAAAAAATCTGTATCAAACTTTGTGTGAAAAACAAAATTAAGTGCGCGGATGCATTCTGAATGTTGACTGTGGCATATGGTGAAGCTACCTTGGACCAAAGCAACGTTTATCGGTGGTACAAAATTTTCTCAGAGGGTCGAGAAGATGTGAACGACGAAGAGCGTCCCTGACGCCCGAGCTCGTCAACAACAGACGAAAACATTGAAGAAGTGAAGAAAATAGTATTGGCCAATCGTCGAATCACCATTAGAGAAGTTGCTGAGGGCCTAAACATATCGATTGGCTCGTGCCATTCGATTTTTACCAATGATTTGGGCATGAGACGGGTCGCCGCAAAATTCGTACCAAAGTTGCTCAATTTCGACCAAAAACACCATCGCATTAACGTTGCTAAGGAGCTGTTGAACTCTGTCCGCGACGACCCAAATTTGCTCCAGAGGGTCATAACTGGTAACGAATCATGGGTTTATGGTTATGACGTGGAAACTAAAGCCCAATCATCCCAATGGATGCTGCCGCACGAGCAAGACCGAAAAAAGCGCGCCAAGTTCGGTCGAATGTGAAGGTTTTGCTTACAGTTTTCTTCGATTGCATGCATCATGAGTTCTTGCCACAGGGTAGAACGGTCAATAAGGAATATTACCTGCAAGTTATGCGCAATTTGCGTGAAGCAATCAGCCAGAAACGCCCGGATTTGTGGAAGAACAAAAATTGGCTTTTGCACCATGATAACGCCCCTGCTCACACATCGTTGCTTGTGCGCGAATTTTTGGGCAAAAATAACACACTTATGATGCCGCAGCCATCGTACTCTCCAGACCTGGCCCCCTGTGACCTTTTTTTTGTTCCCAAAACTGAAGAGGCCCATCAAAGGACGACGCTACGCCGAGATTGAGGAGATAAAGACGGCATCGAAGGGGAAGCCGAACAAGATCACAAAAAACGATTTTTTAAAGCGCTTCAAGGATTGGAAAAAATGCTGGCACAAGTGTATAATATCTGGTGGGGATTACTTTGAAGGGGACAAAATAGATATTCATGAATAAATAAATACTTTTTGAAAAAACACAAAATTCGCGATACTTTTCGAACAGACCTCGTACATGTATTGGGCTTCCAGAATAAGTTTTCACCGTTCGCTCGGGGTTTTACGTCTCGGTCAACGCCGACTCTCCTCTCTACTTGCAACCGCCTGTCTGTCTTTGAACTTCCGAGCAGTTACGATAGTAGACACTATCGTTTGCGTAGACTTTTGTGTAAATGTTATTATAAATACGAATCAAATCGATCATTGTCGTTGAGAGATTCTGTCTTTTTTTACTTTTTAACAAATTGGCCAACAGCTTCTCTGCTTGGAACAGGATTGCCAAGGTATGTGTTGGCACGGTATTTTCTTGTGAATCGTCTTAGCAATTCTCTGCAAGAATCCGTTTTTACATATGTATCGTACATAAAACCCCATTCTTCAAGATCATTTATGCAGTGTTAGGATAGTTAGTTAGTGGCATAACTAACAAAGAACAATTAGAAAACAATTTACACATAATTAAAACACCGAGAACGCAAAACTATTTACTGAAAAAGACCCCCTAAAACTATAAAGTCCTACCAGAACATGATGTGGCGCTGTGCAGGTCCGTAACTCGCATAATCTTATAGTATGTATTTACACAGGGTCCCAAAAATGTATACACACTTCAACAAAATTGAATGCACACAAACAGAAAATGATGAGCACTAATCATCTTAGACTTTTACAGTTACAACAATTTCTTAAAATGCCCACCATCGTGTCGATACACTTCTGAGTACGCTGAACTACTGATTGAGCAACGTTTACGAAAGTGTCATCAGCGATTGCAGCACATGCCGTATCAATTTCTTCCCGAAGTGCGGCCAGTGTAACTGGTATACAACATCCTTAAGAGTTCCCCATAGGTAGAAGTTCAACGGAATTAGATCCGGAGAACGCGCTGGAACTCAATCGGACATCTTCTTCCTATCCAGTGCCTTGGAAGATTGTCATCAAGGTATGCACGTAGATCTCGGTGGTAATGTGGTGGCGCATCATCCTGTTGGAAGTAAAATTCCTCATTTCCATAGAACATATGAATGACTGTTCTGTACACACGTCTCCATTGCCTTTGAACTTCAATAACATTATCGGTTTTCCAACACCACTTCAAAATTTCTTTCCGCTGCTCAAACGATAATCTTGGCTCCATTTTGTTGTAGCAACGTTAACCTATCGATAAGTATAAACATTTGTTTACAGAACAGCATACGATAATCTTGGCTTCATTTGTTCATTGTAGATTTACGATAATCTTGGCTTCATTTGTTCATCGTTGATTTATCTGTCACGTAGCAATGCTATCATAATGCATGTGAGTCACATCTGTTTACAGAACTTCATACTACACATTACTGTTTTTTTTCGGTCTAACTTTGAAATATATTAAATAGATATCTACTGTGAAAGTGTGTATACATTTTTGACACCCTCGATATATGTACATATCCATGCACTTTTTATCTTATTTCAACACGAGAACCACCCACTTCAAAGTACAGTGTCAAAGTCATTAAGTCCTGAAAACGTTTATATTTTATTTTTATTTCAAAGTATCACTACAAAATATTGTTTATAGACGCACGAGTACTATTCTCAGTGTTCGATTGCGCGGTTAGATAAATGTAGATGTGCATTAGGAGTTTACTCAGAAAAATTGAAATTGGATTGTGAACACCTTTTTCTTTCAGAAAAACAGAACACGCCCTCATTTTGCTTTGGATGTGAGAGAAAACCTCAACTGACAATTTCCCAACAAATGGATAGGCAGGGGTTCATTTGGAATATGGTCATCGCGTTCATTTGATTTCACGATCTTAAATAATTATGTTTTAGGAATTTTATCAATAACGAGTGCACAGAACTGAACATTTATAGATTTATAAAACAGAATAAGAGATTTATAGAACAGAAGAAATCGAGAAGCAATTTCAGCTATTTCAGGCGTCATGCTTACTAAAATCTTTCATTATTTAAAATGAAAGGCGGTCATATTGAATTAAGATTATATATATATATATATATATGTGTGTGTGTGTGCGCGCGCGCGTACAGGGGATTCCAAAAAAAAAACTGCATTACATAACAAAACTGAATTCACACAAACAGAAAATGATGAACACTAATCATCTTAGACTTTTACAGCTACAACAGTTGCTCAAAATGTCCATCATCGGCGTCGATACACTTCTGAGTACGTTGAACTACTGATTGAGCAACGTTTGCGAAAGTGTCCTCAGCGATTGCAGCACATGCCGTTTCAATTTCTTCCCGAAGTGCTGCCAGTGTAGCTGGATTTTCTACGGTATACAACATCCTTAAGAGTTCCCCATAGGTAGAAGTCCAACGGAGTTAGATCCGGAGAACGGTTGTGTTTTGTACGCACGTCTCCATTGCCTTTGAACTTCAACAACATTCACGGTTTTCCAATACCACTTCAAAATTGCTTTCCGCTGTTCAAACGACACTGTTGGCGTCATTTTGTTGTAGTAACGCTGTGAGTTGCAGCTGTTTACAGAACATCATACGATAATCTTGGCTTCACTTGTTCATTGTTGATTTACCTGTCACGTAGCAAAGCTATCATGTGAGTCACATCTGTTTACAGAACATCATACTACACATTACTGTTGTTTTTCGGTTCAGCTTTGATATATATTAAATAGATATGTGCTGTGAAAGTGTGTATACATTTTTGGCACCCACGATATCATGTACATTTCATTTACTACAAACCATTGTTCAATGACAATGAATCGAAACTTTATGTCCACTCTGTATATACCAAAGGAAATAACAATTGTATACATTTAAAACGTGAAATATAAATTTATATAAAATTCTGGAGATGGATGTTCATAAAAAAAATAGTTAACGACTAGATCTGTAAGAAAGTCAAACTTGAAGTTTATTAGAGATACTCACAAGGTGATTATATCAAAGTTTGCTGAAGCTTGCTTATCAGGAGGGCGATTACATGAATGCGGAAGGAAAAATGTATATAAAAAGCCATACGCATGTTCTTAATTTCGATATCCCGATTTCTGAAATGTGGTTGCTGAGGACCCGCCCACGTAGGGGTTGCTTTCCCCTTGTGTGCGGTCCCAGGTACGATACCACCCTCACCTCGGTACCACGTGATGAACAAGCACACATTCTCTCACGCTGTTTTCTTACGTACGCAACCATATCTTTTAACAAGCCGCGTAACAGTTTATTGTATTTATAGAAATATTTACATAAGAGAAATCTTTTATGAAATTCCTGCACTTAAATGTTTTCCTTCTCCAAGCACTTGGTTATTTTTCTTTAACTGCAAATGTTATTAGTTCTGGGAAGTTTTTACAAAACAAACATTCACAAAAATAAACATTTCGTTTTCAATGAACAATTTTCACAGCTAATATCAGTTAACTAAAAGAAGGACAATTCATGTAGAATATTATACTATACATATCCTTTTATAAGAAACACCATCTCTGAGTGGGCGTTGAAAATAAAAAAAAAAAAAATCTCAAAAGTAAACAGCTATTTATTTTTAATCATTTTAAAAACATTTTCTCAAGAATTTTCACTTTAAAATCTTATTGTGCTTTGAAATTTTAAACATGTTGTGCAGGAAAATATTTTCTTGTACATATACACGCTTGTGTTCTATTGACCCATTCAATTTTGTACAACAATGTATTAAGTCATAACAAAAAAAAAAGTATTGCTTACTAGATTTTTTCATCAAAATGATTTACAAATTTAGTACTTAATATTCTTTGCATACTTACTCTCAGGTTAAGAAATTTAAACTCTAACTGGACAGTTCATACTATGTTTGGACAAACATATACGATTTAATATCATACATGTTCCAGTCGTCAATAACCAGGCACTTGCAATGCTTTCCTATTATCTTATCGCATAAGTAGTTGTCCAGACTTCGGTACTCCATCTCAATATTTTCGAAGATGGGGTCAGAAGAAAAGTACCTGTGCCCCCAGATGGAGAAATAATAAAGAAAGTAGATGGACTCGCTATTCTCCACTTGACTGATGAGCCCCCCCCCCCTTCCAAATAAATTCAGGTAGTAAGCTTATTATTCTTAACTGAAAAAATACTCATAGGTCAATTTAATTAAATAAGGCTAAGCTCTTGTAAAACGCCGCACAGATATTGAGTTTGATAAAAGTCAATTGTAACATGTTAAATTTTGTGAAAACTCTTTGTCACTTTACCCATATTTTTCATCAATAGATGTTAAGTATAGCAAAATTTTTACCAGAAAAATGAATTAAGCAGGTCCTAAAACACAGTAATATCTGAAAATTGAACATCTTAGATGGTAAATTTTGTGAAAAACCTCGGAGTTGATTTCATATTTTTTACATATCAAATAATTGATACACAAAACTATCTTTTTAACTGGACTTTATTTTAAGATGAAGTAACATAAACAAGCAGATAGTATACAGACCACAAGTGTATAACGAACAAAATGCAGGCAGAATAATAGCTTTTTAAAAATACAATAAATTAATTAAAGCAACGTAATAATACTTGCAATCAGTTGAAATTTAATTTAATGTGGTCTTATCCATTAAGTATTTCCACAGTGGTGGGCAATGTATTTATTTTTCATTTCAGAATATAAAATATAATTATTTACATTTTTCAAACATTTTTTTTTGAATATACAGAACCAGTTAAACCTTATTTAGTAAAAAAAAAAAAAAAAAAAAAAAAAACTCATTTTAAGATCGTAAATTAAAATTATTCATAACAAAATGTAAAGAATAAGTAATAAAAGCACAAATTAAGAAAGATTTGGTTAAGGTTCTATAATATTTCAATCTTACCCTAAAGTGGAGAATTCCAATAAAATTTTTCAATTCCAATTTCAAATTTATGTCTTTAAAAATTAGATGTAGGCTTTCTTTGTTCAGATGCGAATTATGATGTAGTTTCTAGGTCATTTGCATTCGAGAGCATTGCAAATACACTGAGTGTCCCGCCCATTTAAAATAATCTTTCTAATATTTCTTCTCGCATATCAGCATCGCACACAAGGTGTGCGTTATTTCCATACCAAATATTGCAGGTTTCTTAAGTTGCCCTGTCCTCTCATTTCAAAAGAACAGTTTCGAGATCACACGTTCCAAAAAATTTAACCCTTTGAACCGCTAATGTCTGGCAAGACATTCTCAAATTAAATCAGTATCTAAGGAAAGCTTCAGAAAAAAAAAACCCGTATTGAATTTTTTGGATTGAACTCCACTTGTCATATTAGAAAAGTATTATATCTAACTATAATCAATAAAACATTAGTTAGTCTTAAACATTTTTACATTTTTAAACTGTCCCTTTCTTTCTAAATGACAATTTATTTTCATAAAAGTGTTCGGAAAATACTTAAGATCATTTGGAAACTCAAACTTGTTTGTGATACCTCACTTCGAGCCCCATTATAGTCGTTATTTATATAAAATATTGTTTTGGATATTAGTATTACATACTTACTTGATTTTTATGCTCTTTCGAAAAGCGTTTTCTTTAGAGAAAATGTAATTTGGAAGCCTAAGTTTTACTTTTTTAGATCAATTCAAAATATAATTTGGCAATCGAAATCTGCCTTGGTTTTAGATTTTTAGATTCCTTTCTTAGAATTTGTGAATGCTGTTTCCAAGCTGTTTTTGTAACACGCTGGATCAAGGAAGGGCTAATAATGTCCATTGATAACAATCCAAATATATAGGATAAATAAGTAATAAGTAGGAATTATTGTTTGTAATTAATAAAAGTCGCACATTTCTTTTAATGAATTTATCCTAGAAAATACTTTAAAACAAATTTCCTTAGGAACTCTCTTCATTTACAGGCATCCATCGCATTTAAACACATGTGGCATTCGTACATATATATCACATTTACCATGATTTGTATAACCTCTTTGCAACATACGAGAGTACCTTTTAATTTTTTAAAAAATTTAAGAAAGAAAAAAAAAATTGGAACAAATTGTTTTATTGCTTTTCAAAATATTCGCCTCATAGATTTATGCATGCATTTTTTGCATACGTTCAAACCAATTCTCGGAAATTTTTTTTCACTCTTGAAGTTGGTATTTAAAAACATTCGGGAAAAAAAAAAGTTAGGCAATAAATCAGAGGAATAAGAGCAATGAGATATTCCGATGTTTTTCTCCTTCAAATATGATCAATTGTTTGACGAACTGTGTGAAAGCTGGCAGTGTCATGATGAAGAATGATGCGACGTTTTCGTTGTTTTTCCTGATTTCGTCGATGATTTTTGGCAAATAAATTGTTATACACCATTCAGTTTCTTTGATCCTCTAAACGTCTAAAGAAATTTCCAGTACAACCAAAGAAACAAACGATCATTTTCTTGGAAGTGCTTCGTGAACGAATAAAAAATTTGGTTCATCTTGGAACATCCAAATAGTATATTGGTGCTTAGTCCCCGGTTCATACGAATATATCCAAGTTTCATCAATTTTACGACGTTACATCCTTGTGGGATATTTTTGAGCTTTTCATTACACCAATGAACACGAGCTTCTTCTTCTTCTTCTTCTTCTTCTTCTTCTTCTTGTTCTTGTTCTTGTTCTTGTTCTTTCTTTCTTTCTTTCTTTCTTTCTTGCTTTTATTTTTTGTTGCTTCGGTTACTACATTATACGGAATTCATCGGGAACATCAAAGCAAATGTTCATGCAAAATCGAATGCACTGCAGTCTTCGATATGCTTAAGGATACCTCTATCACACCTTCTTCAATCATGTGCGCAGCATCAAGGTTTTTTGGAATGTCAAGCAATTTTGGTCGATCTTCATGAAATTCATCAATGATGGATGCAAGACCATAATGAAATTCTGAAAAAAAAATTGTAAACAATGTTTTCTGATGGTGTTTCATTACCAAAATTTGAACGAAGCGATTCTATGCATTGCTGTTGAGTTAGGTCTTTACTAAAATCGTAAAAAAAAAAAAAAAAAAAAAAAAAAAAAAATCGAACGAAAACCTTCATGTAAAAGTTACGTTTTTTCGCAAAACTGCTTTGTTTAAACGCTCGCTGTAAACAAATTACTCAATCAATTTCTAAGCTGCAACTGTTTTCACAAGAACAAATGTCAATTGTTTCGAAAATAGTAATGATATATCTCAACAGCATCACCTGGTGATCGTTTGTAACTGCTCAAAAGGTAACCCCAGTACCTTTCCTGTAGCAGTTGAAACTTCAGTATCGTTTTTGATGGTTTTATTCCTGAGTTATTTCACTAACATCCCCATTCATTACACATAACGTAAATTTCTTCCTTGTCCGAACTTTTATTAGCTTCTGCTTCCTTTTAATTCTAGTTTTGGAAAATAATAGCAATTTCGTTGTTGGAATATCGTACCTTTAAAATCGGGTGCACACTGTTCAAGTAGATAATAAAATATTTACAAATTAGAATTAAAACGAGGTAATTTATGTTCATCTCGAAATTAAATTAATACATTTGGTTTTTGAATGAACAAAATTCGGCAATCATTGAATCATAAACTGAAAAGTTAACAATAAATAAACAAATGTTTAACTTTAATACTATTTTTAATTTTCAACATAATATCGCCTAAGGTTAATGTATTTATTCCAGCAATGCTGCAATGTCATTATCCCGTCTTTGAGGGTTTTTTTTTTTTTCCGTAAGGTATGCAAGGCAGAGTTAAATCTGGGGAGCATGGTGGATGCTTCAACAATTGAAGCTTCAAATCTTGTTCATAAGCAATTCTTCACATAAAACATAATTTTGAAATACAATTTAACTCGCCAGTCATCCAATACTATACAATGTATTTGTTGTGAATTCCATTGTTGTTGCACTTTTGGATGTCCTTCACGTGCGCCATCTTCAAAGCTGATATGGCGACATTCAAACTCAGCAACCCATTCTTTAATCGTTGAAAGTTGAAGAGAAAAGTCACCATAAATTTTATAATTTTATATGAATTTCCTTTGGCTTTAAACCATCTTTTACAAATAACTTTACCACTGCACAATAATCAACTCAACCCATAGCTGACTGCTTTAAAAAGCTGTGTTAAATAAACGATTTTAAATTATGACTCATGAATGCTTAAGACAGATTTACCAAGATGCATTTTGCCAATTATAAGAGACCGATTCCTTTTTAGATTGCCTCGTATATTAAATTTCTGATTCAAAACAGAATAACATCTTAATAGTTGGTAACTGTTAAAATGCGGATGTAAAAAGATTTTTGGTCAATGGAGATACAGAAATATAGCTTGGGACCCAATTCTCCTTTTTTCTTTTCTATTTTAGACTCTTATGAAAGACACAACTTTTTAAAGAAACATAGCTTGGGGATTCAATGCTGTATTTGGTTTCCTTTTGAGCCTGATGGGTATTCAATTAAGAAAATAGGATTTGAAAGCCCAGTTCTATGGCGGTTCCTATATTTAGAACATAAGATTGGGGAATCTATAAGATTTTTTTCCATTTTTCCTTAGAAGCTCATGAATCGTGCTTTATTTTTTAGGAAATACAATTTTTTATCCAAAAGTTACACATTATACTTTTATAGACTCCTCATGAACTTTCATACTAAATAATAATAATAATAATAATAATTCACTTTCTTAATACCCAAGATTTAACGATCGCTAGTAAATATCAGGTTTAATTTGTCTTTTGGAAAATCTGAAATTTCTGTCTTGCAGTGCAGTATAACAATTTGCACATATATTTTCTCTACATTTATTAATTTGATGCATTTCCACAATACATTTGGAACAAAACTAAAGTCTATAAGCTTGTTTTAAAACCACAATAAACGTTGATCAGTTTTTTTTAATTATTACACGTAGTTATTCTCTAATACTTTTCTCCGATCACTTGCCGCACACAAAAATACACTTTATACGAACTGTATACTAAAGTCAAAGGCTTCTGGGCGTTTCCTGATTTGTCCACCAAAATGAGCATGTCTATGAGGAAAACGATTTTATTTCTGAGCTTTAAATATAGCACCATATGCTTCTTTTGCGAAGTGTGTCATGACAAGAAGAGATAGAATATGTCATTGTGAGTTTTTTTCGTTGTAACTTCAGCTGCCTTCAACTAAAACGTCTGCTGCATTACCCCTTCCTCCTACCCTCTCCCGGGGGAGGAAAAAAAAACCATTTAAAACTACAAAACTTATAAACGAAACTTACTTTTCACTTTCAGATATTTCTAAAATAAAATGTTGATAAAACATATTATGGAGGGAAGCAAATACGTTCATTTTCATCTTAAAAGCAGCCTGTTCACGCTACTATGACCTGCTGTGTGGCCGTTATAAAGGAACCGCTTAAGTTCTGGCATCTCGGGACAATCGACACAACTTGGTATCGATCGCGTTAATGGAGTGATGTTTACCTCTGTATTCAGTGGCGTGCATTCCATGGCAATGATCACTTTGCAGCATGACATACCTGTGTACGTCGATTACTTCACCGTCAGTGATAAAAGAATGCAACATTGACCATGATAACTGTGACAGACCGAAAGTAGTGTGTTACTGATAACTGGTGTAGACAATTGGCTACTATAAATATACCAGTAGTGGTAGAGTTGTGTTTTGACGATGTTATTTAGTTCTTAGGCTAATTTATGCTGTTTATCGACCTTTTTAAAAGAAATTTACACGTGCTACTACTGCATAAACATTCCTTCACACAAACCGTTTGCACAGCTCGGGAGTAAGTCATGAGCAAAGGTCATTCACAATGAAACTTAGACGTAAACACAGAAGCTTGTGTTCAGATTATTCAATGGGACTATTCACAATTACGGAATAAGCATAGACATAAACATAAACATGGAGCTGTAAGGTTCTATGTCTACATTTGTGTGAAACTTAACGAAGCGCCTAATTAGAACGAAGAACGTATCAATCGTGAAAAGGTCGTTTGACAACAAGCTAATAAAATTATACAGAGGGTGCCAAAAATATATACACACTTAAAGCAAAGAAAAAATGTGTTAAGATAACAAAACTGAATTCACACAAACAGAAAATGATGAGCACTAATCACCTTAGACTTTTACAGTTACAACAGTTGCTCAAAATGCCCACCATCGGCGTCGATACACTTCTGAGTACGTTGAACTACTGATTGAGTAACGTTTGCGAAAGTATCCTCAACGATTGCAGCACGTGCCGTTTCAATTTTTTCTTCAATTTCTGCTGGTGTAGCTGGTTTTCTACGGTTTACGGTACCACGAGTCTCAAATTTGTATCGAATGCGTGCAATTGTTACTCGCTTTGGCGGTTCTGTTCCGTACATACGTCTCCATTGTCTTGGTGTATTAAATGCACTAAGATGCTAAACGAGCCTCTTATATTACAATTATTAATTATCATATATCTTTCACAACTTCAAGAAAAAACAATTTCTTCCTGATAAGCAGTTTTAAACCTATGAAATGATTTTTTTTTAACTTGTCTCAGTAAATTACATCTTAAGGCCCATTGACAATGAAAATTAAACATAAACGTTTGACATAAACTTAACGTATTACATTATCACGCAACTGTAGCATTCACAAGAATGTGGGAACTTAAGTATACTAATAACCAATAATAACCAATCACAAATGAGAACAAATCAAGCAACAGCTGATTTAAAAAGGCAGCAGATGCATGTTATATATTTAAAAATCGGAACACTTCGGCCTCGACGATGATTTGTTCACCATCTGAATCAAGAAGAAATAACTAAGGAAATTTCTGTAATCTGCTAAGTGAAATGAGAGACGATGATCTGAAGCAGTCCCTGTACAGATTTAGCATCGTAAGTCATTGTTGTTGAGCGCCATTGTTACAAAAGGGATCTACCGAACCGCATTACCCAAGAACCTCATCTTCCATATTTCTTGTCATTTCTATGATACAATCAGGCACATGCCAGATACCGAGGGTGCCAAAAAATGTACAGACTTTCACAATAGATGTCTATTTAATATATTTCAAATTTGAACCGAAAAACAACAGTAATGTGTAGTATGATGTTCTGTAAACAGATGTGATTCACATACATTATGATAGCGTTGCTACGTGACAGGTAAATCAACAATGAATAAATGAAGCCAAATGAATAAATGAAGCCAAGATGATCGTATGATGTTCTGTAAACAGATGTGACTCACATACATTATGATAGCGTTGTTACGTGACAGGTAAATCAACAATAAAAAAAATGAAGCCAAGATTATCGTATGATGTTCTGTAAACAGATGTGACTCACATTACGATATGCTAGCGTTGCTACACAAAATGGGGTGAAGAATATCATCGAACAGCGGAAAGCAATTTTGAAGTGGTACTGGAAAACCGAGAATGTTGTTGAAGTTCAAAAGCAATTAGACCAATCTTTTTTGAAGGAACAGTAACTGGCCCAATGTACCTGAACATGATACGCATACCCGTCTTACCCGCCATTCATACACTCTATGGAAATGAGGAATTTTAGTTCTACATGCGTACCTTTATGACAATCTTCCAAGGTAATGGATATGACGAAGAGGTCCGATTCAGTTTCCACCGCGCTCTCCGGATCTGTCTCCGTTGGACTTCTACATATGGGGAACTCTTAAGAATGTTGTATACCGTAGGAAGCCCCCAGCTACACTGACAGCACTTCGGTAAGAAATTGAAACGGCATATGCTGCAATCGCTGAGTACACTTTCACACACGTTGCTCAATCAGTAGTTCAACGTACTCAGAAGTATATCGACGCCGATGGTGGTCATTTTGAGCAACTGTTGTAACTGAAAAAGTCTAAGATGATTAGTGCTCATCATTTTCTGTTTGTGTGAATTCAGTTTTGTTATGTTAACACAGTTTTTTCTTTGGTTGAAGTGTGTATACATTTTTGGTGCCCTCTGTATTTTGTGTTTCTACAGGTTGGCATTATTCATAATTAAATGGCATGTAATTCAAAATCTAAAAATAATATTTTGCATATGAGTACGATTTCTATTGTTCATCTGCTGTATCCAGGCAACAGTATTATTGAACTGTTCTTCACGCAGTGAAAAATGAGACCACGAAACATGTTTCTTTCTAGGTGGCTTATTTTTGGAGACTGCTTTAGGTTGGTAGCAGGCTCATTCATGCTTTAAATTATGTTCTCGATCTTTCTTTGTGTGCTGCACTTACGGCAGTGTTAGCACAGTAGTGCACAGTACCTTGTAAAACCACAGTATTTTCCAGTATGGCTGGTCGTTGAAAACTAAATGCAGAAACAAAACATATAATGCAGATATTTTAAAACTTTCTGAACAGTGTCCTAAACTCTAAAGGATAACATTAAGTAATAATTGGTATAAGAATTTATTATTGCAATGATATGAGGATTCGATGGAAAAGGGAGATTCTGATGTAGCAGGAATTCAATCATTTACAAGCTGTCAACACCTGACCTTTATATACATTAGGCAAACATTTCAATATAATTTAACTTATATTAGATTACAATTTATACTCTGTATATATTTGTGTTTATTGATATTAACCACAACAACCAATCTACCATAAAATCTACAGCAAATTATTGCTTACGAATCCGAGAAATGATGTGTTTGTATTTGTTTACTTCCACTCAATCTTTGGCATGAATACATATGGATGTGGGGTTAAAGGGGAAGGAACTAGACAACAAACCTCTTGAATAGTTCTTGTAATATAGAGTTTAAACACAAAGTATGGTAGAGAAATTTAAGTAAAAAATTACAATTTTAAATATGTTAATAGAATTTAACAATCACAAAACATATGGTAAATTAATGCAAAATTATTAATTTTCAACTTCAAGACAAGTCATGTGCATATGAATCAATCATTATTTTCAAATATGCTCTTAAATATTACATTCGTTCTTTAAATTTAAATGAACGAATAATTTATTTCATTTTATGTGTATTAAACTAATATAATCGATTGAAAATAGTCAATCTCTTAATAATAAGTATTTAACATACAAAGATCTGCGACAGATCTTCCTCATATTACCATATAGGGGAAGAATTCGTTAAGAAAACAGCTCAAATATGAAGCATAACAAGAACAAACCAGACTGAAAGCCTACATACAGTTACAAGGAAAAATATACTGCAAACAGTGTAAAGATAAATATGAAGAAAATAATATATATAATAAATAATAATTAATAAAAGCGAGGTGACTGCTGTTATCACAGAAAATGAACCAGACTCCAAATTTACCACGTTTCAAAGAAGAATTGCCTGGGCAAGCCTTGCTGAATGATATCGTCGCAGAATGATGAAACACGACTTCCCACCTAGCCAGGCGATAGCCTTGAACAAGGAAAATCTGGAATTTCTGAGTCCAAACATAGTTTCATATACTATAGACGAGATACGACTGCCATGTTCCGACAAGTAGAGCAACAAAGGAAAGGAGTAGGAAATCATGATGGAACCTAGCGGTAACAGAAGGGAAGGAAAGTCTTGGAGATGCTAGAGGAAGGCAAGGTTTCTAGCGGAGCAAGAGTGCACATAAACTAAGCGAGCTGGGAATACCTATGTACCTATCCCTGCATCTTTCGTTGTAACGATTGTTTACAGAGTATTCTTGCCAATCTTATAAGCAATATTTCAGGAATAGTCCATTAAAATTGTATCTATAGACCTATATAAAACAGTAGTGGTCAAAAATGATAATTGGTGTATATGCTTAATACTTATTATATCAATAGCATAGAGCATTCAAAGAAACTGCTTTTATTTTTTTTTAATTTTAAAAATAGAACAAAGTGCGTGGTAAAATTATCTTTGGCACGCCACTGTTGCCCGTACTGTTGCTTTTACTTACAAGAATAAACCCAACTACCGTTTCAGTTAGAACGTCAATTTTTCTCTCTTACATACATACACGCACACTCCATTTCTGAATATTTCCAGACATCTTAAAACACTAAACAAATGGCGGAGTTCAAAGGACTAGAAAAGCGACGCTCTCTTGCAGCTGGAGACGCTATATCTCTCACATACAGTGACGTGTCCGCACGCAATATGAATATAAACATTCAATGTGAACGTAAATTTGAACGTGCAGGAGTTACTGAAGGTAAAGGAATAGTAACAAACTGTAGTGTGGTTTACTCAAATGAATGATGTTCCTGCAAATATTGATTAAGAAACTAGCCTTATTTTGCTGAACGTATCAATGCGTTGATAAAAACTTAAGCAAAATAATCTAATAATTTAAATGCAATATGAATAAGACGACCGAACTGTATTTTAGCTTAAAAGACGAGAATATTTGTAGATCCCATATAATTGTAGGAATTCATTGTGTTAAATCAATTTTCTGTTTACAGAAAATTTTAGGTGTCTTTGTAACCTGACCTGGGTTGAGCATATACATTTTGTGCTAAAATTTCTATTTATGTTAAGGTTTTTTAAAATATTCTCAGATAGAATTCTTCTACTGTCTATTTACTTACTATGGCATTATATTTCCTTTTCTTAGTTCACAGGGAAGTGCTTATAATAAATATAGAGAAGATAAGGAATTTATTAAAATAGTTTGCAATTTGAAAAGGAATGAAACTTGTAGAACTATATTTTTTAAATAATTCTATTAATGCGTTATACTCATGCATGTATCAGATATTCGTTTAGTTTTTCCCCGCATGTGGATTGGGCCGTCAGTCGAGAGCGCACAGAGCAGCTGCCCACGCACAGACCAGCGGAAAATATTGAAAATGCGGTTACCATTTACACAGAAGATGAAATTTTTTCCTTTCCGAGTCGGTGGGCAGTAAGACACGCATTTCAGTAACCTTGTAGAGATTAAATTTCAACAATTTTACGCATAATATGCTGATTTTTTTATTGATTTATTTATGGACGCTCTTTAACATCTCAGGTCATCAGCGTCCCATTCAACTCAGGGCGTGAAACGGCCGACTAATTTTGCTCAGAGGCCTCTCTTTCAGGCTTGAGGTTCTTTATCGTGCCGTAAATGTACGACACGAGACCCACGGCTTTACTTCCCTTCCGAAGGAAGCCATACTTAGGATTTTTAAGCCCGAAAAAATCCATCGGTCCTGGCCGAGTTCGAACCGCGATCTTGGGTTTAGGAGGCAAGTATGGTAACCACTACACCACCAGGACCGACTATAATATGCTGATGTATGGCTGACCCCGCTCACTGTACTTTGCAAGAGATTTCCGTGGTGATTGTTCTAACAGAGAAGCGATATCATCCAAATTTTCCTCTCTTAATACATGACGCTGCGCCTTATTTTCTTGTCCTGTTGTTTTACGAACTGTACATCTGTCAGGCGGATGAACAGCCGGAAAACGTTCTTAACACTAAGCAGCTAAAGTTACAACAAATGAAAATGTGTTATATCTCACTGTTCCAAACTTAAACATGCACTAACTGCCCGTATCAGTGGCAATACGCTTCCTTGACTGTAGGTGTGTGTAGCTGTGACCTGCTAACTTCAGATCCGATTCGCATTCGGGGAAAAACAAAACGAAAACCTGCTAAGAGGCAATGCTCTTTATTAATAGTAACCACCATTAAAAAAAAAAAAAAAAAATACACCAGTATAATTCATCCAAATGTAAATATCATAGAGGATTGACCAAATATTTGCTGATAAGATTTTAAAAGTCAAAGATCTAATATTGTATAATAAGCTACCAAAATCTGTAAAACAACTCGAAAGTGCACAGTTTAAGAGAAAGTTAAATACTTTCTGATTGGTATTATATAGACGAATTATAATTTTCATTTAAATACTTTTATACATGATCATTTTTTGTTAAAGTGACCTGCTTTTCTACACTAGGCATCATCAGTGGGGCAGTGAAGAATTGAGCTAAAAGGCAGAATATGTTATTTATTGAAAAACCTGTTGAAAACATTAATCTGACTCATAACTTTTGTAAATAGTACGTAACTGCATTAGTCTTGATATAAACTTGTGCAGGTTCTATCAAATGTATGATACTTTCGTATTTCGTCAAACTTATTTTTAAGTTGAAGATATTTCTCAAAACTAATACAAATTGTAGTGTCTTGTTATTTTTCCTTTGCAATGTATTTTTATTTGTAATACATGTTGGGTGGAAGAATAGTCTGGGGTGAAGGAGGATGCTTTCGGTACTTAAGCCTTGCTCACGGCTGGCCGTTTGTGTCTATTGCCCTCAGTGGAGGAACCCTCGAGAGGAAAGAATGATGTCTGGGAGACACCGGACGGTGACTGCGCGGCCACAGATGGGATGTCTAACATGTTTACAGAATATCTCGACGAAGGTGGAGCCCCTCCCCGAATTATTCCAGCCCCTCCGCTTTTATTCCGCAGAAACCCTTCCAAAGCGCAAGTCACCGTCACACCAACCCGCCCATCTCGTCCTGGCACTTTCGACAGAACCCACAGAATGAAATGGTAGAGCGGAAAATTAGTGGAAAGGAAATGTCCATGCCAGCGTTCACCGAAGTGACATGGGAAAACTGCGATAAAATCTAAGGCCAGGATGGCGACAGAATTGACCAGGTACCTCCCCAAGCGTTACTGCTCCATTGGTAAGACATTTGAAATATATAAAGTTTTTACTGCACTGATTTTTATTAATGCTGTTTAACGTCCGTTTTTGCTACTGAGGCATCACAGGCGATGAACACTAATAATACATGAGATGAAATGATATATTGGAAAAGAATTTTTTTTAAGAAGGAAACGTTCCAGGCCTAAGTTTAGGATACCTCCCCGGCATTTACCATTTATGAGAATTGAGGAAAAACTGGGAAAAAAAACTCAGTCAAGTATGACGGTCCTGGAGGGATTCCAACCCCAGACCTTCCGCTCACGAATCCGCGCCTTAACGACCTCTGCCACCCGTGGCGGTACTGCACTGATGAAACAATAATAGAACGTTTGGGGAATTAATGTATGGGTTGTTAAAAATAGCTTAACTAATCCCATAAAAATTCAAAGATTTGCGCTCGAATAGTTTGCCTATCAATTGATTCACTAATATGGTAATAGTGCTTGTTACTAGTCTGGAGCTACCCTTTATGGTTTTATGGAAACCATTTTTGAGAGGGTAGGTTTATATTATTCAGTTCTAAGAAGTCAATTTTTTTGAAAAGAACAGAGAAAAAATATGGGGAATACTAAATAGTACAAAACAAGCAAGCATGTGTGATTAACTGAGGCAAAATGTTCAATTAACTTGAAATGAATAATACAAGTATTGTGTGGAGCAAATGCACAGTAATGCAAAAGACAGACTCCGGAGCAGCAGGCAGGCCAATAGTAATATTGTGAGTATAGTATAATAGCGGCTATCACACTCTGAAAGAAAGGAGAGGAGGGGGAAAAGGGAGAGAAAGGAAAAGGAGAGAGGAAGGAAGGAAGGAAGGAAGAAGGGAAGGGAAGGGAAGGAAAGGGAAGGGAAGATGGAAGAAAATACAATATTTCTTAATGCAAATACATTACAAAAACAGCCTCAACTGTTTTCGTGTGCTATTTGACCAATGACTCATTTAACATTTAAAATATCACGTCTGACTAAAAATACCAGACCAAATAATCTGGAAAATGAAACGATTAAAAGAAAATGGTTTTATAATTTTTAAAGATAAACGACGTTTTGAGCAAAAAAAAAAAAAAAAAAAAAAAAAAAATCGCCAGGAACTTACACCATAGGCAACATAGCACCATAGAAGAGTCCAGAACTCTTGTAAATGCGTGTCCATCAGACTGAAAGTTATCTAAATTATCTACAATATAAAGATATAAACATTTTCTTATAATGTCGTTACGTTTTTGGTATAACCTGATGCCAAAGAGCACGAAGCATGAATTAATAAGCATAGCAAATTAAGCACCTACAGCTATGCTATATTTGACTAAAACCACCCCTTAGTTTCTCAGTAAAAGTTTCAACCAGAAAGATTATTGCAGTCGAGGTTTAAACCCCATGTCCTATAGATGAGAGCGATTCAATAGATAAAGGCAAAGTTCAATTTGCTTAGGTGTATACCACGTAAGAAAAAGCTGTGCTAACATAACAAAACTGGATTCACACAAGCAGAAAATCATGAGCACTAATCATCTTAGACTTTTACACTTACAACAGTTAACAATAGTGGCTCAAAATGCCCACCATCGGCGCCCATACACTTCTAAGTAAACAACTTTCCGTGCGAAGGCCTCATCCTCTTGCATTCTCCGATCAGGGTCATCTTCATTTAATGCACGCAAAAGTCTTGGGATAAAAGCTTTCAACTTTGCTGTTTTAATAATACGACATACGCTGGTTCTTAAATCCAAATCTCACATGCACATTGCTTTGTAGATTTCTCCTATGAGTGCTCAAAATGTCTCAAAACCATAGTCGAGGACGCGGGGCTTGTTGCTGTGCGAGGTCTCCCAGATCTGCCCTTGTGAACATCGCATACAGTACCACGAGTCTCAAAATTTTCTCGAATGGTGCAATCGTTACTCGCGTTGGCGTTTCTGTTCTGTACACACGTCTCCATTGCCTTTGAACTTCAACAACAATCTCGGTTTTCCAATTCCACTTCAAAATTACTCTCCCCTGTTCAAACGATAATCTTAGTTCCATTTTGTTGTAACAACGCTAGCATACCGTAATGTGAGTCACGTCTGTTTACAGATCATACGATAATCTTGGCTTCATTTGTTCATTGTTGATTTACTTGTCACATAGCAACGCAATCATAATGTATATGAGTCACATCTGTTTACAGAACATCATACTGCACATTACTGTTGTTTTTCGGTCCCACTTTGAAATATATTAAATAATATCTACTGTGAAGGTGTGTATACACTTTTGGCCCCCTCTGCGTGCATAATACTATTTTCCAAATGTTTTTCTCTTTTCAATGTAGTTTCCCCATCTTCTGATATACCGCCACGGGTGGCCGAGGTCGTTAAGTCTCGGACTCGTGAGCGGGAGGTCTGCGGTTCGAATCCCGCCAGGACCGTCCTTCCTGACTGAGGTTTTTCCCAGGTTTTCCTCAGTCCTCATAAATGGCAAATGCCGGGGAGGTATCCTAAACTTAGGTCTGGAACGATTCCTTCCATAAAAATAAATCCTTTCCCAATATATCATTTCATCTCATGTATCATCAGTGTTCATCGCCTGTGGTGCCTCTGTAGCAAAAACGGGCGTTAAACACTATTCATTCATCTTCTGATAAGCCTCTATATTTATATTGAAAAAATAAAATTTTATGTTAGTTACGAAGCCAGAAATGCACTGTCTGCTTAATCGTATCCTCGCTATGAAATATTCGTCCTCGAAATTCTTCCTCAAGCTCCCCAAAAACATGAAAATCCGATGTTGCAAGGTCTAAACTCTAAGGAAGATAGTTTATGGTCTCAAAATTCAGTTCTTTTGTTGAGTAGCAATATGTGGTCGAACATTGTCATGGAGAAAGAGGATGCTTTTGGACAGAAGTTCAGGACGATGAGAGCAAATTACAGGTTCCAATTTCTCTTCCAGTATGGTGTCGTACATTTGTTCAGTCTCCCCTTTCTCTTGGTAGCGTTCACAATTGCTCCGTTCATATCCCAGAACAATGCCAGTATAAAATTTTGAGTAGGAAATTCTAACTTTAATTTTTGCACATCAGGAGAGGAAATTATCTCTTGGATTCAGGCGTATGAACGCAGCTTCAACCTCTGTAACAATGCATCAAGAAACTCTTCACCCACAGCATGATAATATGACAAAGTTCTGCAACGCTGCTAACGCTTCAACTTGTTTTCATCTCTCAACTGTCTTGGCACCCACCTCATATTTTAGTACCGCATGATGGTGAGCAGATTCTACGCTGATAGTGGCCACCCAAATTCACATATCCTCACAAATAAGGGCATCCACATGAGCAACGTTTTCATCAGTGACGACTGTAGATGGACATTAAAGACATTTCGCTCATCTTGAAATTTCTCTCCACTGGTTTACCCTCCTTTAACTCATACAGTTTGCATCATATCGCTGAGCCATTCTTCTGTGAATCTCCCACTGTTTCTTTTTCTGACAAAAACATTATTACAGACCTCTGCTTCTCTATGGTTTAAATTTATACCAGAGCAGGGCAGCCATGTTTTCGTATTGTCATTTGTTTTGCGTGTGCCATCTGTTGAAAAAAGTCAGAATTTGCCTTATAGTTATATCTTCCAGCTATAGTAGCGTCATGATGTTTCGTTCAGTTTTATTAAATAAACAGGCAATTATCCTTGATTATTAACCTGCCCTCTTATATAAATGATTACAATGTACTATGAATCTCCAAAATACTGGGTAATTTTTCCTTCCTGGGACCAATCCACGTGCAGTTGACGTAGATGACTAAATTCTGCTGTTGGCCGGGGAGCCAAAGGGGAGACCAGTACTGGTTTAACTCTAGGAGCGTACGGAAGTGTTCTTATGTGTTCTTATGTGTTGTGTGACAGTGTATTATTTATGTTAATATGACTCAATTCAGGTATTCTATTCCCCAAAGAGTATTTATTTACGATTCGTACGTGCGTACAGAATTCGCTCGAGACCTACTGAGACCGTTTCAATAGAGATACTCTGATATTGAACTTCCAAATCAAAGTTCGATTCACAGATTAGTGTGTGTGTATATATATATATATATATATATATATATATATTTCGTGAAACGGGGAGTATTCTTGATAAAAGGAGTACATATTCACACGAAGTACTCGCAGAAGAAACGTTAGATAACACTCAACATGCTCTGGGACGTTCCCCTAAAAATCACTTCAACGTCTTTCTCAGCAAATGGGAATTTCTCATTCCTGTGTTCGAACATCTACAAAGTTATTGCATTTAAAACCTTATACAATTACTGTAGTGCAAGAACTTAAACCGGCTGACCCTGCATCATTTCTTAATGGATTTTGGATAGAGTGCATGACGGAGAAATTGGTCTCAATCTAATTTTATTTACGGATGAGTCTCGGTTCCACCTAAGTGGATATGTTAATCCACAAAACAACCGTCAACTTGCTGCAAGAGGAATCATTGCGTGATCAAAATATACGAATATGGTGAGCCATTAGTGGCGAAAGATTATTATTATTATTAATAATAATAATAATAATAATAATAATAATAATTGTTGTTGTTGTTTTTAAGAAACAATTAATAGTGATAGGTACGTGTAGAATATTTTACACTCCTTTTTACATGAATTATCTGTGAGGTAACGTAGATTCGCGACTTTCCAACATTATTCTGCAACGGCACATACGAGATCCCTCCTTGCGTGCATAACAACATATGACCCCCCCCCCCAGTCCACTGATTTAACACCCTACAATTTTTATCTCTGGGGGGAATTAAATGAAAAAAATGTGCAAGATAAATCCACACATATTAGATGAAATGAAAAATAATATTCGTGAATAAAGTTCTTCCATTCCTCGGATGGAACTGAAGGAGATAATGGGAAATTTCATAAGCCGATGCTAGAAATGTATGGAGAATGAAGGGAGGCAGTTTCACCATCTTCTTGCTTGATAATGGTGATAAATGTACCTTTTAAATGTTTACGCGACAAGCTTAGCTGCGACTTTCGAACTCCCGTTCAACGTGGTATCAGCTTCAACCGAACAACCGGCTGTTAGCGTGTAGTGGTCCTGCGAAGAAAAAATCATCCGTTTAGAATATTCCATCAGATAAGGACATTCAAAGAGAAAAGTGTTTACCTGAAGATTAATTAGTCTACATTTGAAAGACCGACAAACCGTGTCTCCAAATGTTATTATTTTAATTTGTAAATAGAAGAAATACTAGTAATTAATAAACTAAAAAGCTTTATACGTCAGGCGTTATCAACATGCATACGTACACTGCACTGTGTCAGTTTATTAAATTCACTTTTTCTGCAGAACTATATAATTTACATCACAATTTTCTTATTAGAGTATCTACACCTTCAGGAAATGTAAATAATTTTGCATGCTAATGAGTTATGCATTAAAACATTTCACGGCGCGATCACAGCAGGACTTTTAAATCAATATAACCATGTCCCTTTCTCTACTTTTAAAAGTATTGGCGTTTACCACTTCTTTTGCTATATACTGGTGGATTCAATACTATATATACTCATATATGCTCCGATTGTGTTATAGATCTGCGTTTGACAGCGCAGGTTGACACGACATGCAAAGAACACAGTTTTAGTTCGGTCGTTAAAATCTCTACAAAGGAAAGAGAGAAATCAAAGGGCATCCAAAAGAAAAAAAGTTTGCTTCGTCGCGTTGATGATATTAATGCCATTTCTGACTGGGTTTGATATAATGCCGACGTAAATTTTACTTGTGTTGGTTTAGAGATGAAATTAAATCAGTTTTAGGAGCATCCACCAGTTCTCACGTGACGTTATCACATCAAATTCAATGCCGCAACACTTTGTCACTTTCCAAGTAGTTAAGTTTTTGCTACGCTTCTGATATCATTTACTTCAAGGTATATCATCCTTATTTAATATTTTCCCATGTAGCACAATATCTTTTACTTGCAAAGTAACATTTTCTCAAAGTTAAAATCTGATTTTCCCCGAACAGCATTCCGTACATTTCATTGCTTTTTAAATTTATGACGTAAGAATAAGAGTAGAGCGTGTATTTTTTGCCCTGTAAAAATCCACAACTTTCCCCTCACAACAAGATAACCAAGGTGCTCTATCAAATGAATCTTCCTTTATTAAAAGTTTCCAGAATTAAGTGCTGCGATATATTTTTTCACACTCCATTCGCTGTAGTATAAGCAAATCATTGGCTTGCAAAGTAAAAAATATGATTTTTTTCAAACAACATCCATACATTTCATTGCTTTTAACTTTATGACGTGGGGTAAGTGTATGCGTGGTTTTTTTTTTTTGGGGGGGGGGATAGCCACCCTTCTGTAACCATTCTGTTAGTCTCACTTTTGAAAGTGGGATAAGTGATGTCATGTATGTGTATAGGTATTTTTCCATTACAGCATAATTTTATTGAACGATACAGAACTGCAGCGGAAGTTATTAAAAACAGTGAGGCAGTAATACTTTTTCTAATTGTATAATTTTGTTGAATGATTTAAAACACTTTTCTATTACAAAACGTATCTTTGATTGGTTAATTTACAGCCCGTAAATTTATAATTATATCTCTTTTTTGCAAAGTTAAACCATTATGAGTTTCTAATATTTACTAACGTTGCCTATTTGAAGAATAAAGTAATAAAAATCGAGTGGAAACTTAGCAACACCAGAGATCATTAACCACAGGGAGACAGCGATATTTTTCCGAATTATATAGTTTTATTAAACAATTTAAAATAACTCATTTCTATTCCAATCGTATTTTGAATGAATAATTAATTTACAGTCAGCGAAAGTATTCTTTAATTACAACATTTTTGTAAAGTTGAACAGTTTTGAGTTTATAATATTCACTAACGTACTTATTTGAAGAAAAATGTAGTAAAAAATTGAATGAAAACTTAGCAACGGCAGAGATCATTAAATACAGGGAGATAGCGGTGTTTTTCCTAATTATATAGTTTTTTGAATGATTTAAAACCCCTAATTTCTATTCCAAAACGTATCTTTGAACGAATTATTAGTTTACAGACAGTAAAACTATTCTTTTATGCTGTATCAGTACTTAGACGCAATTCTCCCGCTTACCACCCCCCCCCTCAACGTCACCACCCCATGTGACATTTCTCTCCCTCCCCCACACCCATCGGCGAGGTAGCCGGAACTTTGCCAATTTTCGTTAGCTAGTCAGAGGGCACGGAGGAAAGTAGCTTCACGTCACCTAATTTGGTCATAAAATGTTTTCGCTCGCCACAGCGGTAAAATATTGGAAATTAACAAACCATTTACATATTTTACTTGCAATGTATGTGAGAAATGTTTTTAATTATTTGTTTAAATAATATGCCCACTTCCTTACATTTTTAAATTTCTTTAGCAGATAAAAGGAGCGAAAATCAGTAAGTGTCACATACCGCCTGAAATTATTCTTTAGTTGTAAAATAAAAGTAAATAGCAAGTCTCGCGACGGTCTATAAAATTGTTTTTTTGCGCAACATTGAATATTTTTACAAAAAGTTAAGTATACTTTGTTTCATTGTTGTGTCGCGGGAGAAAATATGAGCCATCGCCGGCAGGTAAACAAGAGATGATGAGTGACAGAGCGGATGGTTAGTTGTTCGACACCAAGTTTACACCTCTCATATATTGTCTACTGTCCGATGCCAATATAACTTCATTCTGGTTGTAGTACTTAGAAATTCCGATGCCTATGAATTATATTTGGTATCGGAACAAATTCTTGTTGAAAACGTGCTTTACAAATTACATTATATCAGATAGTATCTTCGTAATGGGCAAGACACTATTCTAATATCAAACATGCTCCGTTATTGATGTTTAACAGTCATGAGCAAGAAATGTTTATTTTCAAATTTATTCTTTGTGCAAATTCAAGTGACGCTATTGTATTGAGTCATTCCATGTCAAATCGCCCAAAATGGAACTATTTTACCTTCATATCTCAGATTCCGTTTATATATTTTTTTTCTATGGATCCCATTAACTAACACGTGTGCGTTTATTTCCACTTAAGCCCATAATATCGCAATTTCGCAAATAAACGTGCACTCCAACATAAAAAAGTGTCATCTTTATAAATAAATCCATGTTACATTTTTCAGAAAGTGCATCTTAAAACTTGAAAAACAATCTTTCCTAAGATGTTTACCAATCGAATGATTGTTTTAAATAAATTTTCATAATTCAATAAGTTGGATATCAATATGAACTATATGCATTATAAATCTGAAACAAATGCCTGCTAAGTGTAGTAACTACAGGGAAAAAAAAAAAAAAAAAAAACAAGAGTGAGATCTCTAAATAGTTCAATGAAAATTAAATTCTTTACCAATCAATGGGCAGCGGCAAACTGCTTAATCATTGATCTCGCTCTGGCAATTGGATCCCCTGAACGTTGCAACAGTGTGGTATACAGATTTTAAAGTCTCTATCTTACAATATCTTCGACATGCCTTTACACTCTGCATTTTAAACACTTTAAATGTCATTCACCTGCCCTCTCACTTGACAGAAATTTGTTTCACTTTTGATAACGGAATGAAAGAATGTAACGTGCTAATTATTAGTTTTAGATTCTGCAAATGTTCAGTGAGATTTTGTGCTTATTCAAGGGAAAAAAATAAAAAATGAAATTTAAGAAATATTTTTTGTGCCTAACCAGTCTTTTCGCGTTGTTACCGGGTTGTAGGCTGATTCTAAAGGCAAGTGGTTCAAGAATTCCACCAATGCCATAATGCTATCATATAAACCTTAGCGTGTAACAATGTAATGAAGTACAATTGAGTTTTATAAATATTTTCATGTAATTTATTGCAATTAATGTGTTTGTAATTTGAGCTTGAGCCACCGGAAAAGTATCTTTTTATTGTAAACTTTTTGCTTAAGATTAAAAAATGTAAGGAATTTGTGTTATGTTCCAAGGTTTGAGAGTTGGCTGCAATATTTTTATAATGAATGTCTGCTCGTGCTTTGAAATGCACTGTATGTGGATGTACTGTGGTCTGGTGGTTGTTCCATTGCATACCCTGTATCTAACCTTATATAACAAAAGAACACTTTTTTAAATTTCCGGTTGTAAATTTACTTTGCATTCCATAAAACCTAATTTTGCTACCGAGCTATGAAAACGTGACAGCAACAAAGAGAGAAGTTTGCTTGACAATTTATGTAAAATGCATCACTCAAGAAGACTGAAGCGTTTCTAAACCATTGCGATCAACTATAACTTACTGTTTCTATATCATCTCGGCGTCAAACCGTTCTTGGATGTTGTAATTATATTACCAGATCTTGGACAATTTGAACATTGTTAAAAGGTAGCAATTAGGATGGATGATTACAGAGAATGAGTGATAATTCTTTATAGTCCGAAAAGTAGTAAGGAAACATAACGCGTTCGTTCCACCAGCTCCAGTTAGAATGCATTCATTTTGTCTCAGTTCATCAAATTTGGAAAAACTTATTTTTACCAACGGAGATCTGTCCTTGAAACACCTGTTAAGTTTCCGTTAATTTCCTCAAAATTAAACATTTTCTGCTTATTGAACGTTTGGCCCCCCTTTTTCACAGTAACAATATTACTTTTTTCACATTTTCTTAATAATTTCTTCAGTTCTACAGAACGTCAATATCAGTTCTAGAGTTCGTTGTCAAAAGAAGATAACATTCCATTTTCTTTAATAAGTTTTGTTTTGCTGTTTTATCGTGTGATCAATCGCTTTAACATTTTTAATTTTGTTGTTGGACCAACGTTTAAAATTTGCTAAATGTTTAATATTTCCTGTTTTGTTATTCGCTGGGTGAATTGATTCAACAAATGATATCATTGACTTTCCACTGTGCGCCAATGCATTATCTTGAACATAAAATTGTTTCTGTGCTAGGGTGCGTATCATTTTATAAGGGTGTTATTTTTGTTGTAATTTGTTTTATTATGGGGAGTTCTAATGCCTTGCGCTTTCATAGAACTATCCGAAGCAGTTGAAATTGTCACCTTATTCTCTGCACTGCTTGCTTTTGATTTTTGTTTACTGTCACAAGTACTGCCCGCTTCAATCGTGTTTCATCTAATTTAACCGGAAGTTGATAAACTTTTATATAGCACGAATCACATATTTGTACATCCAAATACTCCCCTAAACTCATTTTATCAGCAAATCTCGACTAAGGCATCTTAGTGTACTTTTTTTAAAAGAGGGATTAGGTTAGGCTTAACCACTTGTCATGTTTTATGCGATCTCCCCCCAAAAAATTCCAAGCCGAGTTGGGTATTTTTTCTTATCAATAATACGTCTTTTCTTAGATTAAGAAGTGATAAAGACTAGAATAAAGGTGCAGCAATATGGAAATATATTTACAAAATGTTCACTGATTTTTAAGCATCACTCACTTCATGAACAACTCCCATTTGTTGTGTAGTGAAGTTGTAGGACAGTGGCGAAGTGTGAATTTTGTATAGGGTAAAGTGTGTAAATTAGCGGAAAGTCCATTTTATAATATACTGTGAAAACGGCTCTGAAATGTTATAATATAGTTTTTCATGTTAAAATTATGACATTGTGACTCTAATATTACGAGGGGCGTTCTATAAGTTCTAGGTCTGCTCAAGAAAACACATAATTTAAGTGATTTTTTTTTTCAACATAGCTACCTTGCAAATCATTGCATTTAGTTCAACGACTTTCTAACTTTTAATACCCTCAGTAAAATAAAATTTGTCCAACTGTGAAAAATAAGCTTCTCTCTCAGCTTCAGCCTAAACATTTGATGTGAATCTTCGTTCACCCAGCCAATTCTTCAGGTTTGGGAACAAGAAGTAATCGCTGAGAGTCAAATCGGAATATGGTGGATATGGAAGCACTTGGAAGCGTGGGTCATGCAGATTTGCCTCAATTATCTCAGACGTGTGTTAAGGCGCATTATCCTGATGAAAGAGAACTTTCTTTTTCTCAAGTTGTGAACATTTAGCCTGAATAGCATCCTTCAGTTGGTCCAGCAGTAGGCGTAATACTCCCCGGTGATAGTTCTACCCTTCTCGAGGTAGTCTGCGATTACCACACCATGAGAATCCAAGAAAACCGTTGCCGTGACTTTTTCTGAAGATGGAACCATTTTTGCTTTTCTTTTGTGCACTTTCACCTGTTGCCACTCACTGTTTGGGCTGCTCCCTTTGTCTCTGGGTGTTGTGTTTCATTTACTGTTATGCAACTCAATGGAATTGCATTTAAATAAGTCTAAACAATTGCAAAATGTCTGGAATGCATTGTTAACAAATACGGCACCTGTCGAGCGGGATGCCAAAACTTCGTATAAAATGTAATGCACACGTCCCATCGGCGATCATTGGGTACAACGTTGTGAATTTTTGTCGCAAGTCGTCGGTCGTAGCAGTTTTGGGGCGATCTAAGCGCTCATCATCTTGAATGGATGTA
This sequence comes from Metallyticus violacea, assembly GCA_030762175.1. NCBI lineage: Eukaryota > Metazoa > Arthropoda > Insecta > Mantodea > Metallyticidae > Metallyticus > Metallyticus violacea. Next base: position 103,834,314 of record CM060840.1, on the reverse strand, counting down.
TGACCACACTTAAATTCAGCAGTCCATTTTTAACCATCGAAAACGAAGGGAAAGAATCATTTAATAAGAAATCTAACTCCTTTTGTACTCTTTTAGGATTACACTCCTCAAAATAAAGCACTTTATCACCGCTCGTAGTTTAGTTTTATCCATTTGGTAGAAAATGTTAACACTAGTTTGTTTACACAATCATCACAAACAAGTGAGTGTACTTACGTATCTGAAACTTTACAGCGCATAATCTAAAGGACGATACTTCATCACTATTATAGTAATTTGGCCATATTCACGACATCTCAAACCGAGAACTTTTATAACACCCCAGGCACAATGCTATAATTTGAAATTATTACTCCAGTTCTTTTAATTGTAATTGTAGGGGAAGGAGAAGATGACAATCTGTTGATGAAATATCCGGAAAGTGCACTACAGTTTCCTATCCGAGTCTCTGAAATTTTTTCTCATATTTGAGCAATAAGCACTCTCAAATTATCATGTAAGACGTCTTTACGATTGACTAATACAGACCACTTCTCGCGAAGAAAGCCACTGATTTGATTTAGCTGGTCTGAATGTAGTTACTTAATGGTTGATCTCTACTGAGATCCTCTGATACTTAAAAATTCCTCTGCGGTCGAAGCGAGGCCTTGCTTCTCCAGGGAGCACTTTACAGAGTGATCGTTTTTGGCTCGTTGTACAGAATTCCTTTCTCATCACAAGTCAAGCATCGCGGCGGTGACGACTTAGCAAGGAAACGACCTCAGAGTCGTTGCTGTTTGTGATGATCGATCGTTTCAAATGTGAAAAATATTTTGAAATTCCAGTCTTTCAGGTGCGTGCGTGTGTGTGAATTGCGTCTTTGCGGAAGTCAAGCAATTCCGCAAGTTTCCGCAAGGTCTTCAGATTAGTCTCAATTGCGGCCTTTATTTCATCGTCAGTGATGAGTGTAATATTTCACTCCCACCTTCAACTTTTTTCAATTATTTCTGCGCTGTTCTTTCACATGGCAATTCTGGAGCAGAAAATAATAGGATAGAGTGTAGATTAAATTGGGTATAATAAGAGTTTAATTAATATCTCCAACTGAAGCCGGAAATGATTAATGGTTTGATAAGGATAATTATTTAAGAAGAAAGATCTATGAAAATTTCGTCATGGGGAATGGGAGTGAAGGATTTTAGTAGTTCTTTTCGTTATCTCAGGGTGCGTAAGGGGTATGCGGCTCTCCTTCTTCTTCTTCTTCTTCTTCTTCTTCTTCTACTTCTTCTTCTTCTACTTCTTCTTCTTCTTCTACTTCTTCTTCTTCTTCTCCTCTCCTCCTCCTCCTCCTCCTCCTCCTCCTCCCCCTCCTCTACTCCCGTAGATTCTCCGGATTACGCTCCTGTTGTTGATGATGATGATTATTGTTGTTATTATTATTATTATTATTATTATTATTATTATTATTATTATTATTATTGTGAGATAAATATTACTTCGTCGCCCTGGCTTGATGAAATTGACTAGTGTGGTTTGGTAAGGGACTAGTTCAATTATAGCACATAAAAATGTATCCTTTATTTCACACTCTGTTTTAGACGATAATATGAATTGCAGTAACCACTGCGATACCAGATACCTTGCAACTTGCGATGTTTTTGGAAATCGTGAATGTATATTTAAGTTTATCTACCTACTACGCAGTTCGTGATCTACACAGGCCTATTGTGAGGAACTCAAGTTCTTCAATAATGAATTTCCACTTCCCGGATCAAGTCATATTGCATAAAAGGCACGATTCCACAAAATGGCTGGCGGACTTTTCTCATCTAAACAATTTACCATAGTTATTAGTTTTCCCTCAATAACCAGAAATTTGGTCGGTGCACATATTATTTAAGCACGATTTTAGGGACGCTATCAAAAGAACTATAATAATAAATGTCTCCTGAATTACCCGATCTGCGTCTGCTCCGGCTTCTTAAAAACTGTGCGATCTGCCGAAAAAACTGTTCAAAACTGTCCTCGATTTCCAGGTTCACTCTGTTTGTATCAAAAATTCTGTCGGAACGTCCTATGATGCCATGAACATTATGCATTTCAATATTTAAAGTATCATGGAAGCGATTTTTTCCTCCCCACAGGTTCCTGCATTTGCGGCATTTCTGTCATTGGCGTCCTTCTAATGGAGTCTTCTCTTGAGTCACCCTGAAGTGCTGTACAGTGTAGAAGATGATCAGCCGTTCCTTCCTCTTTTGAGCAGAGGGGGCAGATCGGAGAGTCGACTACGCCGACTACGTGCAAATGTTTTTGTAGGTAATCGTGACCTGAAGGTGGCCACAGTCACTTCGCTGGGCAGGTTTTATATAATCGGATCCCACCTTTTACCAACTGCTGCTACCCTCCGCGAGGACTTTCTTTGTACTGTTTGAAATTACATTGCTTATAATGGCGGGTGAGAGTTGACTCATTGTGCATGCTTCCTTCGCCAATCTGTCAGCGTCTTCGTTTCAGCTGATGTCACAGTAACCAGGGACTCATTGTAAGTGGATCTCAGTTAATGCTTGCAGTCTTTCTTTACATTGAATTACTAAACCGCCTTCTTGTTGCAGCTCTGGGGAACTCAATACTTGGAGTGCAGAGGTGGAATCAGACAGGAAGACTACCTTTCGTTTGACATTCAGAGAATTCAGCGTATTGGCCGCTTCACTTATGCCTTCAAAGTTAGTTCTCATTCTTCCCACAGGGAAGGCTCCCGTGCGTTCATCAATACCTGAGCCATCTGTCCATTCTGGTGCAGGACAGGGTAGCTATCACTTAAGCTGGATACTGTCCAATCATTTCTTTTGTAGAGGACCATGATATTGTAAGGGAGGAGAATACGACAATATTCCTGTATTTTAGATTGCTCCTTCACAAAATAATTATGAAAAAGTATTGTTTGCAGGTGTGTGTGGAACGCGGCTGGAGAGAGTACAGCGAATGCGGTGTTTTGAGAGACAATTGGAACCTTTGGTGGAGAACCACGGGCCTATCTCTCTCACATTATAAGCAACTCAAGCCATGGCAGGTAACAATGAACTTTTCAAATTAGAAATAACATAACCTAAATATGTAGCGTTGTTAAATATGATTTCAAAGTACCATAAAATTGCTATACTGAAGATAAGTTAAAAACACAGAACATTGTAAAGAAAAAAAAAACTTTTTTTTTACACATTGGTAATATTATTATATCTGATAATCTCTTGTTCTACAAACACGATTCGTTTATGCAATAGCATTTACGACATTTTGCATATAGTTTCTTGCGAAACCGCAGTTTGCTGGGTGAACTATAAAAGCTTGTGTTTTGGGAAACTTCAAAGTTCCATAAAAACTATAATATTAAGGATAGAGAAAAAGAACATCATTGTGTAGGGCACTGTGTTTGTTTTGATTTTCGAATGATTCTATATAAGATATATTTGGCTTTAGAATGATTCTGATAAACCAAATTCGAGATCACGGCCAGACTCGAAGCTCCGCGAACCTCCATCTGGGTCCATATACCCAGAAGACCGGGTATGTTGCCTCTTTACAGAGATTTTATAATCGAAAATGCTGAGATGGTTGGAGCAATTACACGGTTCGAATCCTGATCTTGATTGCGGCTTCCTTACGCTGCAATGTATGACTGAATCCATTGTTGTCTCTTGTCGCATAGAAGCAGTTCAAATAGGTGCCAAGATTTTTCAGTGTGAAGGAACAACATTAACCTAAATGTGCAAGTTTTTTGATGAAGGATTATGAACAAATGAGCACCTTTAGGCTTCATTTTAATGGGAATATATTTTTTAAAGCTTTTTAAGCACATAAAGAGGTTCAAATGTTGCAGCTTTTACTCACTAAATTTCGTCAAGTGTTTACCAAATATGTAAATGAGTTACACGAATAACTCTAAACTTTGCTTTTTCTAACACAAATATTTTTAAAGAAAAGTTTCTTTCGAAAACTACAAATAATGTCATTACACAAAAATAATCGATGTTATAAATTTAAAAAATATACATATTTAGTACAACTGTAATACATTTGAGGAAAAATTGAAGTTATTGTGTAATTTATATGTTTAAGATATTCAGAACAAACACTGATTATAAAATAGCTAAAACTTTATCGCATTGTGCAATTATTTAATAATTTCTAGGATTTATAATGAGGTATATAAAACAAATTGATGTTCATAAAATTAATGAAAATTTGTATGTAGCAACACATACATATCTGTAACATACGAGGGTAGGTCCATAAGTTTCCGGCCTCGCCGATAAGGATTATCACCTTCACAAACCCTTATCTGGTGTCATAACTTATCTGGTAAGTAAACAATTGCAGCTCCGCTGTCTTTAGTTGTTCAGATATAGTTGCATAAAGAAGGCTATGTGGGAAGATTGTGACATGCTCAAAATGGAGTATCAAGCTGTTATTAAGTTCTTCACCAAAGAAGGTCTTACTCCAAGTGAAATTAAACAACGATTGGACGGTGCATATGGGGAAGCATCCCCATCATATTCTACCGTAAAAGAATGAGCAAAACTTTTTCGAATGGGTCGAGAAAGCATTGAAGACGAAGAGCGTGCAGGTCGGCTCTTGGAGGTACTCACTCCTGAAAACGTCGCTCTTGTGAAAGGAGAAATTATGGAAGACTGGCGGCTCAAAGTTACAGAAATAGCAGCGGCCAAGTTGGGCCTTTCTAAAACAACACTCCTTCGAATTATTCATGAACATTTAAACGTGAATAAGGTTAGTGCAAGATGGGTGCCTAGGCTTCTTTTCTCAGTCCAAAAGCAGCAACTGCTGTCAGGCATTTTTGGACGAGAGAGAAGTTCTGCAAACCATTGTTACAGGAGATGAAACTATGGTCCTTTACTATGATCCCTTGTCCAAAAGAGAATCATTGGAGTGGCGTAAACCTGGCCAAGCGTCGCCTCTAAAGACCAAGGTCAATCGGTCAACCAAGAGGATCACAATCTTTTGGGACTGTGAAGGAATACTCTTCATTGACTTCAAGGAGAGGAACACCACAGTAAATGGAGAGTACTATGCTGGCCTACTGCACAGACTACGTGCTTCCATCAAAGAGAAAAGGCGAGAAAAGCTGAGTGGTGGTGTGCGGCTTCTTCACGACAATGCGCCTGTACTCACAGCTCTTGTTGCAAAGGAAGCTGTGAAGAAATGTGACTTCAAGGAGATCGACCATCCACCCCATAGCCCAGATCTAGCTCCCAGTGACTATTTCCTCTTCTCCAAATCAAGAAGGGTCTTCGAGGAAGGAAATTTAAGTGTGAAGAAGAAGTGATGAATGCTGTTTATGCATTCATCACAATAGTCAGAAAACAAGATTTCTGACTATTTTGAAGAGGGGGGATTGAAGTGTTAATTCAAAGATGTGAGAAGTGTATTGCAATAAAGCATTGAAATATTTTGATGTGTCAGTATGGGTTTGCCTTAATGAAGTAAAACATGAAATCTGACATCCCCCCCCCCTAGTTACAAGTCATATTCCACCTTAGGCGGAGTGGGAACAACTCGTAAGCAATAGAATCGTATGTGCTATCTGATTGAAGAATGAGATGAGACAATGGAAACATAAATGAACTATTTAGCTGATAGTTAAATGAAAAGCCTTAATATACTCGTAGGTTCTGGCTGTACCTGTGGCCGCTAGCCACAACTTTATGAATGAAATGAAGAGGGAAGACAAGTGTTAAGTAGCATGCCATCAGGTAAAAAAACAAACAAACAAAAACAAAAAAAAAAAAAAAAAAAAAAAAAAACCTGCCAATCCCGACTTTGTCCACTACCAATGGCACTCCGCCGCCACAAGCATTGAATTCGTGTTGGCAGTCGAGAGCTATTGGAGCAGCCAAAGGGTCTACCAATACAACGTTTCTATGTAAGGACGTACATTATTTGCAGTGGCAATGCAGTTTCTAAATAGGAACAATCTTTTCTCATATACTGAATAGCTAAATGCAGCACTTAAATGACTTCAAAAGATTAGATTTGTGGTGAAGCTAGCCAAGTTATGTTGTTCTTTATATTATAATGCTAATAGCGTTATATAGAAGCAAATCTAGGTAAACAAAAAATATATGAGAAATATAAGAAGTCTCAGAGAACAGTAAAACTCTACAGAAAATCCCTGAAGTGTGCATGTATACATAGCTTCAATATGACGCATGTATCGCACACACCGTACCTTGACAACTTCGATTCGCTACCGTTCAAGGTTATGTGGACTATCAAACGTTTCCTTCCGTCCCATTTGAGAAATGTAAAGCTGTAGTCAAGTGAATGGTGCTTAGGTAAAGATCTAAGTTAAGGTTCGTGCACTCTCTACACACTCGTGCACTTAACACGCTATCCTCTCATCTGGGAGAAGTTCGTGCCGCATGTGGGATTTCGAATCGACCTTCAACTTTATGGTCCTCATGACGTAGAAGGTAGCTTAAAAAGAATGTCTGAAAATATTTTCATTGTATTAGTTTCAGACTAATTTTTATATATGCCAAAGTTTTTCTTCTTCCTCTGTCACTTCCTACCTCATCGACCCGTCGTTTGAGAATCTTAGAAATTTAATACTTTCTTTTTTTTATCTTTTCAAGGTATCATTTCGTTTCTCACGTCTGGCCTTCTAAATTTCGTATAGTTTTCCGTTCTAAGTTTAGTTTTTCTAACATGTTTCGTTTTAATGCTTTAGAATGCCCCCTTCCTATTTTTTGTTTATAGTTAGGCCAGCCGTTTTCTATAAAGGCTATTTGGGTTTACTCACAATGGCCACAAGTGGAATCTCTGGCGCACAAAGAGGTATCTGGGCGGTTTTTCTTCAGGTACTTCTTCCTCCCACCCACTTTCCCTAGAATGTTCAATAATAATAATAATAATAATAATAATAATAATAATAATAATAATCTAGAACAATGTAATTCCATCAGGTGCATGCTTGAAACTGGGCTATACAACTTCTCCTGGGCGATAACAGACTGAACTGCACTGTAGTCATTAACATTTTCTTAGGTGTATTTTATTCCTTCCTTTTAGGTGTGCTTTCCTAAATCCAGCATTTAACTTTAGATATGCTTAATTAACGCCTTCGTCTATTTTTTTTTTTTTTATGAATGCGACATTTACTTTACCATTATTTGTGTATTGTGTCATAGGTCGATATTTAATGCGAAATTCTTAAATAGATTTTTGACAAGGGCATTCATTTTTTCCTTGCTTTATTAATGTCTACTGTTAGCACTTTCCACTGTAAAGGGGAATTTATCACAATTTATCATATTCGATTAAAATTTAGGGTACCTCACCGATATTTGCTATTTATGGAGACTGACTAAAATCTGCACAAAAAAAAAAATGCAGCCCTCAGTCGGGAAGAATGGTGCTGGCGAGAATCGAACTGCAGGACTCCCAATCACTAGTTCAAACTTTAGCGACCTTGGCCACCAAACCTGTTGTATGAAGGAACCTGGATGAAGGAGGTTATAAGGAGCCCAAGAAGCCGGTCGAATTGGCTACTATAAATATCTAAAATTGTAAATATCACTTTTATGTTGCTGTTGCTTCTATGTTTGCCATACAAAAGACATGGGCTCTTTCCTGGGCGTTTTTTTTAGGTATGGGTGGCGGCCGTGAAAACGTTAAACCCCCAAGAATATAAATATCATTGTCCTGAATTTGCAATGGCGTGCGGCTGGCCTCAGGGTCTTTGGAGAGTTGCAAAAATAGATTAAATAAAGTGTAAATTAGATGTAGATTTCATCAAGATAAAAAATCTTTCTCTTTCCAATAAAACCCGGGCAGCTTTTTCAGACATTTGTCATAGCAAAAATGTAATTTGGGAATAAGATAAGGAAATGTATAAACATGCGAAACAAACATATCTATGCGCATATGAGGAACCGAATATACTAATGGGCAAAAGAGAAGATGTTGCACTTGAAGAGTGTAAACGTTTCAGAATAAAAGAGAGAGGAAAAAAAAAAAAAAAACCACTAAAATGACGTAATTGTATCTCAGAGTCCTGTGGATTCTGGTGTTATCTTCTGATGTATACCTTAGCAACTTAAAGCGAGGGTAGTCTTGGCAGACAATTCTTTTCAAGTATGCCCGATCTATTAGACGATACCTGTATTTGTAGACCATTAATGAGTTATGATGATAGATAAGAGGAAAGATTGTGATATCAAATCGAGTAAGAAATTTTTTTCCTTTACTGCATTTGTTTCGGTGATGTTTATTGGTGTGGCATCATGTCCCACGGTGCTATAAATTACATTCCATTTTGTTATGTCACGCAGTGAAAGGGAAAGAGTAGCTGTAAAGGAAGGGAGAGAGTTGCAGAGGAACAGTAAGTAGATCAAAATACTACCAGCTAAGGGCAATTGATTGGATCTTGTCATTTAAGTTAGAACAGTTTTAGGGTTCGTAGTTGTTTTCATAGCAGCAGAAATATCCTACTAGCTTTGGGTTGTTGCATGATTCTGTTAATTGGTAGCCTGTGCCGGGTATTACTGAATTACACAGCAATAATTTCAGAGACTGTAGAGAGATTTTAGGCAAATAATTTTACTTGAGAGAATCTTTGCATGATTCGGAAGAAAAATGGGGAGCTGTGGTAATAAAGTTTAGCTGCTAAATGTTAATGAAAAATTGCTCTAGAACGTCACTAAACTTGCTTCGCGAGCGAGGAAAAATTCCAATTTTCAACAGTTCTTCATCAGCGTTTTCAAGATTTTGTGCTATAAAAACCTCTAAAATCTGGAACTAATTATACGAGAGTACGACGCTGAATGGTTAACTGATTTATCTCATAATGTAGCTTATCTAGAGAGAGCTATCCATCTAACTGTGTGACCTAGTGGATAAGATGCCAAAGATTGCAAAATATCGTAAATTCAGATTTTACATAGTAGGTTCTTTCTTTGTTTTTATGCTTTTAATCAACGAGATTCGAACTCTATAGCAATAATGCGCTTTAAATATGGATAGTATCATACCGACACCCAAAAGAGGCGTTCGTACGTAATTATGTTGTATAATTTCAGGTGGAAGCTTCATTACTAAGTGGTGCACTGGTCCTTTAGAAACCTAATACCGTTATTTTGAAATCTGAATAGATTCCCCATCTCATATTTCTTCTGTAACACAACTCTACAATTTCTGAAATGACTGCGATGTAGTTCATTAACATTTGTATATACGAGGGTAGGTCCATACTTTTCCTGCCTCGCCGATAGGAGTTATCGCCTTCATAAAACCCTTATCTGGTGTCATACCTTATCTGTTAAGTAAATATTTGCGACTGTAACTTCTGCTCCGCTGTGTTCAGTTGTTCAGATATAGTTGAATAAAGAAGGCTATGTGTAGAAGATTGTGACATGTTCAAAATGGAGTATCGAACTGTTATTAAATTCTTCACAAAAGAAGGACCTACTCCAACTAGAACTAAACAGCGATTGGACGATGTATATGGGGAAGCACCCCCTCATATTCTACCGTAAAAGAATGGACCAAACTTTTTCGAATGGGTCGAGAGAGCATTGAAGACGAGTGTGCAGGTCGGCCCTTGGAGGTGCTCACTCCTGAAAACATCGCTCTTGTGGAAGGAGAAATTATGGAAGACCGACGGCTCAAAGTTACAGAAATAGCAGCAAGGCTGGGTCTTTCTAAAACGACAGTCCTTCAAATTATTCATGAAAATTTAAACATGAATAACGTTAGTGCAAGATGGTGCCTAGACTTCCAAAAGCAGCAACGAGTCATCTGCTGTCAGGTATTTTGGAGCTCTGCCGTAGCAACAAGAGAGAAGTTCTGCAAACCATTGTTACAGCAGATGAAACTATGGTCCTCTACTATGATCCCTTGTCCGAAAGAGAATCCGTGGAGTGGCATAAATCTGGCAAAGCACCACCTCTAAAGGCCAAGGTCACTCAATCAACCAAGAAGATCATGGCCACAATCTTTTGGGACTGTGAAGGAATACTCATCATTGACTTCAAGGAGAGGAACACCACAGTAAATGGGGAGTACTATGCTGGCCTACTGAACAGACTACGTGCTTTCATCAAAGAGAAAAGACGAGGAAAGCTGAGTGGTGGTGTGTGCCTTCTTCACGACAACGCACTGTGCACACAGCTCTTGTTGCAAAGGAAGCTGTGGAAAAATGTGGCTTCAAGGTGATCGACCATCCACCCTACAGCCCATATCTAGCTCCCAGTGAATATTTCCTCTTTTCAGTACCCGAGAAGGACCTTCGAGGAAGGAAATTTAAGAGTGAGGAAGAAGTGATGGAAACTGTTTACACCCATTCTGAAAACAAGACTTCTGACTATTTGGGGGGGGGGGGTGATTGGAATGTTAATTCAAAGATGTGAGAAGTGTAGTGCAATAAATGATATCTATATTGAAAGGTGAAATATAGTTTTTGTCTCATCACCAGAAACCAGGTTTTCCAAGCAATGTGGATCTTCATGATGCATTTCAAGTAGCCAACGACAGACTTCAAAAGTTATATTCTTTAGTGCCTGTGTCAAATCCATGGAACCCAATATGTGCACACCGTTTTCATAATCAAATCATCATGAATTATGGAGTGCAGAGTTGCATGGCCATGCTTGTCTTATATTCCAGTTCATCAAATGTTATGCGCCTATAAGTCATAATCAATTCAGACACAATTTTAATGTTCCTGGGAGACCACAATGTGGGCATACAATCGGTACTCACATTCTCTGCTGGCACACACATTGATTGAGTTGTAAACAGTCTTCTGTACAGGAGCTTGTTGACCATATATCTAATTAAACTTCTATGAATTACTGCAGTATTTATGCCATCCACAAAAATCATTCAATCCGCCTTTGTCAAGGATAGTCACCTTCCATAATGTCCAAGTCTTTCTTTACTTGTCAACAAACAAACATTGTCTTTTTGATACACTCTGCTTACAATCACTATCAAGCTTTTTCATGGCATACCTACTAGTATCAGTCCATCACCCTATTGTAAATCATTTTAGCATTTTAGCATTTTAGCATACTGTGCAAAAAGGCACGCTAAATTACTTAACATGATTTATTAAAATGTAATAATGCATAATTTTTAATAAAACACATTAAGTAAATTAGGTGTGAACCATTAGCTTGTATTTTGTCAGCCATAAATTTTATGTAATTTTTTATAAAACACTTTATTATCAATTTACAAACAATTTTAAAATTGATATACTTATTAATTACAATTTTTTAAGCATACTCAAGTGTGGAAATTTAATCACTACTTTCTATGCATACTTAATAGAGGAAATTTATAGCTGTGTATTTACTTTTGCAAATTATTTATTTTCATGAAGCACTATTTTGTCCTAATACTGTGCTGTAAATTGCTGTTTTACTACATTTCAATTGCAATGCAGAAAGTTTATCTTTCTCAACCAAAACAATTACTTTAATCCTTTCATTAAGTGTTAATGACACTAATACTTTAAAAACTACAAGTCATCTGAAATGATGAAGCATAAAACAATAATAATCTCAATTTCTGCTGATGACGAATCTTGATATATCATACAAATGAATGTGCCCTAATGAAAAAATAAAAACATATCTTTATGTAGTTTTTTGTATCTGGGATTTTCATGTGAAATATATTATAATATGACAAATTATTGTTACTAAATCACTCAAATTTCACTAATTTTACTCCACTTACTGGGACATGCTTCAAAGGCGATTGGCTCTATCTTCAGCTTGGTCCCACTGGCTTCCCAGTGTGGTATTAAGATGTCGCTCTGTGACTTTAACAAACTTATTGATGAGGTAGTTGTTGTTTGGGAGATCAAAGTTAACCAAAAATTCTTTGTTTTTGTTTATAAATATATTTTCCCATACTGTTAATTCTATGGGTTTTTGAAGAGCTTTTAATAGTTTTGGTTCCTTTTGGAATTCATGGTTTTTTTGCCAAAAATGGTCTCCACTGCTGATTTTTCTGTGTGTTTATATTTAACATTTCTCATGTGTTCCTTAAATCATATGGTAATATTTCTTTTTGTTTTGCCTATGTAACCACAAATTCCAAAAGGAACCAAAACTATTAAAAACTCTTCAAAAACCCATAAAATTAACAGTATGGGAAAATATATTTATAAACAAAAACAAAGAATTTTTGGTTAACTTTGATCTCCCAAACAACAGCTACTTCATCAATAAGTTCGTTAAAGTCAGAGAGCGACATCTTAGTACCACACTGGGAAGAGGCCAGTGGGACTAAGCTGAAGATGGAGACAATCGCCTTTGAAACATGTCCAAGTAAGTGGAGCAAAATTAGTGAAATTTGAGTGATTTCGTAACAATAACTTGTCATATCTTTATGGTTCAGTAGGAACAAGCTAGTACTAAAAAAAGAAAAATATTTAGCAATTGAGTTACATCATGCAGTAAGAAAAATCATCATTTTGTTAATATTATTTTAGTAGGGAACAAAATCAATTATGCAAATAAAACTAACTTAATTCCTTGGCTGAAGGACTGATGATAAGCTAAATTGGAAGGCACACTTGATGCCTTCATTAACAAAAGACTATGTCGGGTGCCTTACCAAATCAGATATTTAAATAACTGGTGAAATAAGAAGACATATATTATATGTATATAAGCATATTTTTCAAACTTCCACTCTCTCCTTTCCTATGGAATAGGAATACCTGGGGGAATAGTACTGAATCAATCAAAAATATTACGATTGTAAAAAAAAAAAATTAACACAACAATTTTCAAAGTACCAAAAAACTACCAGCTTTAAACTACACTTCAAAATATTGAAAAAATTGCCATTGGCACATGTGTGATGTGTGTGTGTGAGAGGGGGGAGGGGGGAGAGAGAGATTTAGTGCAAATGTAAACATAATATTAAAACTTTGGTATAAATTCAGATTAGATATTACTAGAGATAAATCTAAATTACTATTTCTTCTCACAAATGTAAATTATTCAAACACAGTTTTAATTTCGAGTGCATAGACTTTTATAATAAGCTATCTTCAAAATTTATGTATAATAACATTCTGAAAACTTCAAAAACTATTTAAAATTGTTTTTGTTGGACAGGTGTAACAGACTAACACTTAAATTTTTCAGATACTGCATAAAAATTACATGCTAAATTGTACAAATAGCATCTATCAATTCTACTTAGGCTTAGGGATGTTTTATTATATTATTTGTTTCATTAAGCTCATTATTTTATATACTAACTGTAGCTATGTTTTTTCATGTGTAATTTATTTGCTTGTTATATCTGATTGCACTTGTAATATGAATGATTACCTATAACACAATATTGCAATTGCATTTCTTCAATGTATGCATGTTAAAAACTGTTTGAGTGATCTTAATTCTGCCAGAATAAATTAATAAAATAATTTATGTGTTTGCACATGCTCAGTGAATTCATTGTCATGTCCAGTTAAATTACAGAATTTACACATTTTATAAAAAGAGCTATAAAACTTTTAGAAAATTCTTCATATCATATCTGTCAAAATTTTAAGGCATGTGATTTAGAAGGCATACATTTTTCATATATAAGATTCATATAGATGGCAATTATGAACAATAACAATAATATTCCAAGTTGAATATTTCAGTAATAGCTTCTAAACACAATAAATGTTAAATATATATTAATATATTTACATTTATTATACATTAAACATAAGAGCTGCTCATCTTGCTATATGGACCCCCTCCTCCTAATTATCAGCTTGTCCTGATTACCTATTACAATACTCTACTAGATTTCATCTAAGATGAATCCTTTCTTCAAGCTGTCATGATTAGCTTCCCCTTTGGAATTTGGAATTTTACCGACCATTTTTCTTGTACCTTCTCTAGATGTTTCCCAAACTTTTTCAAATACCTTTCCTCATTTAACAATGTAGATAGTATACCTGTGCACTATAACAAAGAAAAGGAAACTCCTATGTACCCTACAGTACTGATAGAGGGTTGAATGTGCAGGCTAGTTTGTACCTTTCTTTATTGCATGAAAAATAGATTTATTTGACTAAGTTTTCTGTAAACATATATTATAAATAAAATTAATATAACTGTTTAATTTTCTTTTCATTTCAGTATACAAATCATATTCCCAAAGGTTCTTCAATATGTAGGAAGGATAATTTAGCACGATATCTGAAGTGCATGAGGAAAATCTATGGTTCAATTTATGATTTTAGGTAAGCAAATTATGATTTTAGGCATTAGTTTGCAGCTGCATAAAGTATAAAACAAACAAACATGTTGAATATAAAATATAGTATGCAATTATTTTTTAAAATATGTTCTTAAGAGTGTCCTTTGCATAAAAGAGTTTTAAATAATGGTACAATAATGAAGAATGTTGTTATTAGGAGGTTGATGTTGATGGCCTAAAAATAGCTAGAAATGACCAATAAAATATTTCTTATAGTTACATGAAAATACTCTAAAAATTTTAAAAAATAATCTTCAAAGTAAAAAGAAAAGCAGAAGACTGTACATGGAAAGATAAACCCAAAAGAGTGGATAGTTCTTAAAAGAAATCATAATTCCTCTAGTTTCTGTTTCTGAAGTATTGAAAAATTAATTCTGAATTAATACAAATTCAGAAAGAAAATAACAATCAATAATTTTTAAATCCTTATTATTTTTTCTAATCATTTGAGAATGGCCCATTCAGAACAATATTTCTGATTCTTAACATCATGTCTTCATAACCGTGACCTGTATAGTCCATGCATACCGGAATACTATAGCCAGTATTAAGCTTGAGAAAGTGCCATAATTTTTTATTGTTTAGTTCTTTAATGAAATAGCATATTATATGCCACAGCTGTTTTGGAAAACCTATGAACATGGAATAAAAAACTTATAAATCTTTGTATATATAATCATTTTATACCTGCACTACTTTCACAATCTGCGAAAACATTTACAATAGTTGTTCAAAATGCCATTTCCCAGCTTTGATACAGGCATGATATTTTTGCAATAAATTCTGTCTAATCTGGTGAAACAATCTTGAAGTCAAGTCATAGGCAGCTAGGATTCTTTAAGCAAGACATTTCTCATGTCTACACAAGAAAAATAATGTCAGGTCAGGTGAACAAGCTGACTTTCTCTTCCTATCTACATTTCAGAGAGTGTCTGATTAAAATGATAACAAGCACCATCTGAAAAGTGAGCTGTGACCTCATATGTCATAATGAACAACATAATTTCCAATAAAGTTTATAACTCAAGCCTTCTGTACTGTATTAATGGAATTTCTTTCCCAACCTCACATTGCTACCTACATATTTTCATGGTTGCTTACCCTTATACTATTGTTATACCTCCTACAACCTAAGAAAAATGTCTTTTGCTTATAACTTGCTACTGAAGTGTTTCCGGATTGAAGCTTCCTATCTCAAACAGATTCATTAGCCCTTCTCCATCATTCCTGAAAGTTTGTATCATAATCATGGAAACACCTGATATAATGCAAAAGATGTACTGAATGATGAATTAGAATTCTGTCCCAAAAGATGCTATGAACTTTACTTGACTTTAGCACAAGTTAAACCTTTCAAGTATTTCTCTTTTCAGAATAACACACTCCTATTATATATAAATAAATCTTTCCTGAATTCTGTAACTAGTTGTAAAAAATACTTTTAATCCTTTTGATTCCACATTCTAACTGTACACAGGGTATTATGATTGTACTGATTACAGGTTAAATTTTCAAACGCTTCTTTTCCTACTGTCTTTCCCCCCCACCTATCCTGTTTCTCATCCAGATTATTTTTTTTTAATTATTCTGGAGTTTTATAACCTTGTGGGCCAAGAACTGAACAAAAGTGGCAGGTTATAGCAAATTCTTGGCAAAATTTATCCTCACCACATTCTTTGTCAGCTTATTAAATCACTCTTATTACCAAATGATGTTAGTTTCCTGAGCATAAAAAATATGATACAGTAGAAAAGCAGCAACTTTTATTTTTTATATAATACTGCTGAAAAATGAATCTAAATTTTAAAAAATGCTAAAAATATCCACACAAATTGAAAAATTTTAATGACCCCAAAAAGGAAAGAAAGAAAAAAAAATTGCCTAATGGACAAACATGGCAACAAATGCAACATTAAAATGGCATTATTTTGTTTTGTTATAACATAAACTGAATTAAACTGAATTAATGGGAATTTTTTTGAAATCAAAAGAAAAAATAATTATATTGCTTCTTAGTCATTACTTTTATTTTATTTTTAATTCATTTATTTATACACAATGGCCTGATGAGCTAGCCACTCTAAGGAAGGATTGTCCTGTGCTTTTAATGCAAACTTCTTAAATAAAATATAAGTCTAAATTCAGAAACCTCTGCTGTTTGCCAGCCATTCATAACTTCACAAGCTTGTGGAAGCCCCTTATCTTGGTACCTTTCTCCTTATTGTATAATTAAATGAAATGAATTTGTTTGTCATACTAGAATATTCTGCATATGTATAATTTCAATCTTTGTATATCTTAATTTTCACTACATTCCAGAAGTTGAGGAGAGCACTAGTGCTGGAACATATTGAAAGATGTTATAATAATATCTTAAACATTCTTCTGCAATTTCCAATTTAATTTACACATGTTGCAAAAAATATGTACAGGGGAGAGAGCAGAATTTATACTCTGTGGTTAATGGTATGCAATAAACAAATATTCAAAAGAACAATCTATCTTACTCTTTATGTTAGCCACACTTCTTTGGCAGCATATGTATTTTGTCCAGAGAATGGCATTATGGTAGTTTTGTTCCCTTATCACTAGTCATTCATCGCAACTGCTTGATTTAACCTTTTCTGGTCTGTTAATAGTGACTTACAACAACAACAATAATAATATCTTTATTGCTCTTAGACTTGGTCAGTATCTAATTATACAGAATTTATACAAAGTTAATTCATCAGATCAGTTAAGTATTTTGAATATACAGTCAGCAATATAATACACTACATTATGAGCTGTTAGTTACCTTTATAATCACTTTTATGAAGCAGATTAATACATACAAATAAAAGGAATTATTTAATTGTTTAATAATATTACCTAGAGAATAATGGTAACATTGTCTAATTATAATTCATTTAACCAGTACAGACATTTATAAATGAGATACATTTTCAGCAATTTCTTAAAAGAATTCCTTGTGCAGTTTTAATAAAAATAGGAAGTTTGTATACATGACTATACCTATATGTTTTTATTTTGGATTTCTCACAGATGAAAATTTATCTAATGATAAGCCCTGGCTGATGATGAAATGAACAACAATAATAACTGAAAGTACATGTAAACATATAACGGGGATAGATTATAAGTCATGAAAACTATTTTTTTTCTCGCAAACAAGCGAGAATAGGAAAAATTCAAGATATATAATTGAAAGTATAGAAATGTACTTTCGAATGAAGTCACTAGAAGGCGTATGTAAGAAGAGTTGCATGTCTCAGCATGCCCCAAAGTTCAATTAGTGAGCGACAGTGATCAGGAATTGAGGTCACAAAGAGTGGACAATGTGCATATGTGAAAATAACATTTCTCCGCCACGGGAATGCATGACAAGGCTACACAGAACTAAGGGAAGCAGCACTTCCCTGTCTTATCGAACAGTGGCGATGTGAACAGAGGCCTTTAAATGGGGCAGAGGGCGTACTGTATCCGCGAACAAGGATGTAAAGGTGATGGTGGTGAACAGTGCTTATGTGAGGATAGGCGCTAGACACTTGTTGAATTAGAAGAGCAAACATGTATTTCAGCAAAAACAGTGCATTGCATTTTGCAGTAGGACCTGGACATGCGGGAAATGTATGCAAAGTGGGTGCCACATCAATTAAGAGAGGTACAGAAGGGGACTCGCTATGAAAATTATCTCATCAATATGGTGAGATTTCAGGAAGAAAGGGATACTATGTTGAATCGTACATTATTGCAATTGATGAAATGTAGGCAAGAGCATATGAACTAGAATTTAAATAATAGTCCAGTGAATGGCGTCATCCTGGATCACCACGCAAACACAAGTTTTGTCAAATTCCTTCACCAACAAAAGTCATGGTCATTCTGGCATATGACAATCAAGATGTGCTGTGTATCATCCATTGCATGAGGGGACCACTGTGAATATCCAGTATTACAGATCTTTTTTAATGTTGCAATTGCTCTGTGCATTACGCACCAAATGACCAGAACTTTTAAATGACACCATTCTTCTCCACGATAATATGAATGCTCAAAGAGCTGACTGTGTCCAGTTTTCTTTTATAGTGGTGGGGATGGGAAGTTCTTCCACATCAATGATTTGCCTGATCTCAATCTGTGATTATGATCTCATCCCCAAAGTGAAGCAGCCATTGTGTGGGAAACATTTTGCTAACAAAGCGAACATTTTGATAGCATTTCAACATGAGGTGGCTCAAGTTAGCAACTCACATACAGCAGCTCCTTTCCCATCACTGGCAATGAATCATTGATGTATTAGGAGACTACTTTGAGGGTGCTAAACACCCTGTATTACCTAGACAACCTCTCCTGTGAAGCATTTGCATCCCTGTGTAAGTAGTTTTGTGTAACTTTTGCTCATAACATAATAAACCAATGTTGATATTTGCATTGTTTTGCTTCTTTCCAACATCCAGCCTTCCTCTTAAATGCGTCATACTTTCAATTGTATACTTAGATTTTTGGTATTGTCCCTGGTTCACAAGAGGAAAAAAAAAATTGCCTTGACTTATCCCTCTTATTTCAACTTTTTGCAATAGATTGTAAAGTAAACCTTATTTCTTGAGCTCCCAAAATCACCAAGCCCCCCACCTCCCAACTGCAGATCTGTAGGTCCATCAGTTATGTCACTGGCCATGATTATCTTACATAAGACATGTACTTCTTTATGTTTTAAATTTCATACACTAATACAATATATTAATCATTATTTAAATACACTAATATAGAACATTATAAATTAATACTTTCTTCCATCCCACTCACCTACTATTACTTGTTTGATTTATCTCATAAGGAATGGTCATGATAGCTGTTTTAGAGAACAGAACAAAACTATTTTAGTTTTGTTAATGACCATAAACAAAAATTCTTACAAAGATTTACTTGATATGGTGTAATGTATAGACAGGTGAGGAAGGAATAGATGGGGTAGTGCAGCAGTTAGAGCTGTATAATGAATGTTAAAGTATATCACATGCCTTTATGCCATGGAAGTGTTTTTGCAGAGTTGGTCAATTTGTACAGTATTTAGTGAACATCAAAGCCTTTGCAAGGAAATCTGCTAGTATGATCAAGAGGAATTTAAAGGTCTTCCTAGAACAATCAATGTGGCCAGATTTACAGGAAAGAAAAAAGTTCTTCTTTAGTTTGACTTGACAGCCAATAGAGGTGACAAACTGTACAACTCTATAGTTCCTGAAGGAGTTGAATTTATTCAGAAGATGAGTCCAGCAAAATGTACAGGCTTGTACAACCTGCCAACATTTTCTTCTTCCATCCATATAAAAATTTTGTAAAATTTATTATAGATACAATTATGGTATCTTTGACAATGAAATTAACTTATGGCACATAGACCAGTTATTATGCCATCAATCTTTTTGCATTTCCAGTTCATGGCAGCAAGATTCTCTAACTTTATCTTTGCTTTATCTCAAATGTGATTACACCAAACATCTTAATAGAAGAGTGTTTATGAGAGGATTGTGACTAATCAAAGGTTTGAGTTTTTTTTTGAGTAGTGTTTAACGCCCGTTTTTACTACTGAGGCACCACAGGCACTAATCAAAGGTGCATGCTGGAGAAATGTGTATGCATGGATCACAGTTTTATTATTGACTTGCATCTGATCTTCTAGTCAAGAGTCAGCAGCCCTAGTGGTCTAGGAGTAATCATTCTTGCCTCATAGTCCCAAAGTTCCGGGTTCAAACCAGTCTGGGTTGATAGATCTTTTGGATGTAAAATCCTAAGAATGGCTTCCTTCTGAAGGGAAATAAAGCCATTGGTCCATGTTGTAGAATTATAGTATGTAAAAGAACCTCAAGTCTGAAATAAGAGGCCTTAAAGTAAAATTTATCAGTCATTCACACCCTGATTTGCATGGGACACTAATGACCAAAGATATTAAAGAGCATTCTTAAATAGTAGTAGTAATAATAATAATAATAATAATAATAATAATAATAATAATAATGAGGAGGAGGAGGAGGAGGAGGAGGAGGAGTGGAACAAGAACAAGAACAAGAACAAGAAGAGGAGGAGGAAGAGGAAGAAGAAGAAGAGATGGAGGAAGAGAAGGAAGAAGAGGAAGAGGAAGAAGGAGAAGAAGGAGGAGGAGAAAGAGGAGGAGGAAGAAGAGGAAGAGGAAGAGGAGGATTTGCATGGGACACTAATGACCAAAGATATTAAAGAGCATTCTTAAATAGTATTAATGACAATAATAATAATAATAATAATAATAATAATAATAATAATAATAATAATGAGGAGGAGGAGGAGTAGAACAAGAACAAGAAGAGGAGGAGGAAGAGAAGGAAGAAGAGGAAGAGGAAGAAGGAGAAGGAGGAGGAGGAGAAGGAGGAGGAGGAGAAGGAGGAGGAGGAAGAAGAGGAGGAGGAGGAAGAAGAGGAAGAGGAAGAAGAGGAAGAGGAAGAAGAGGAAGAGGGAGAAGGAGAAAGAAGAGGAAGAGGAAGAAGGAGAAGGAGGAAGAAGAGGAAGAGGAAGAAGGAGGAGGAGGAAGAAGAGGAAGAGGAAGAAGAAGAAGGAAGAAGAAGAAGGAGGAAGAAGAAGGAGGAAGAAGAAGAAGAAGAAGAAGAAGAAGAAGAGGAAGAAGGAAGAAGGAAGAAGAAGAAGAAGAATGTAAGCAAACTGTTTAATCAAGTGTTTTATATCATATCATTGACTATTCATCTCAAATAATTCATTTGTTTCATAATAATCAATATGCTTTCTCAATAGTCAAAGCATTCCCATCATAGCTTTGAAGACCTATATCCGGTGTTTCTTTTCTGTATACTTTCCAGGGTGGGTTTTCACCATGGAGTCTTTCAACTGCCCTGCTCAGAAGAAATATAACAGATAATAAAATAGGCTGTTTCACTTAGTTCTGTACTGCTCTCAATTCCTTGGCTATAAAAAAAAAAATGTGAATATTATTATTCATAGTACATATCAAAGAATGCAGTTTCAAATAATTAAAACAAATACCTATTCTAGGAATTATTATTTTAAGTGCACCAAATACCTGCTACATGCAACACAAAACCAGTATACCCACTTGAGAACTAAAATTTTTTTGCATCCCTTATGTTAATTTTTTTCTCCCTAGCTCTGATATCCCTTGTTGATTTAGTTCATAGCTGCTAAAATCTGTATAGTTGATATATATATATATATATATATATATATATATATATATACTTTTAAAAGGAATGTTAAAAGCTCTCTTTAGGAGACATGACACAACTTAAAATGCACAAAAGTGTGCCACAATTGAAGTGAAGAACACATAAAAACACTAAAAAACACTGTTAGATGCACTGTAACAATGTTCCACGTCATCTTACAGTGCACCTAACAGTGTTTTTATGTGTTCTTCACTGTAAATGTGGCACGCCTTTGTGCATTTTAAGTTATATATATATATTGTGTTTCTCCATTAAATTAATATAATTTGGCCGAAAACATATCATGACCCTTCCTTATCAGCTCATCATGTATCTGTTTAAACTGAAAGCAAACTCTTGCTTGCCTCTGAGGAAGAAAATAGAAATAATGGAAATAATGTATATTTTGTGTGCCAGATTGTTGGTTAAAGAAAAACATTTAGTTCTATCTTCGTTCATATTGATGCATTTGTTCTGTCCATAAGAATAAGGATATTAATTTTCTTTGCAGAATCCATTTAGGCATATTATTAATAATTGGTGATATTCTAAAAATATATATAATATCCTGGTATACATTATTTTCTCCAAAATTCACAAAAAAAAAAAAAACTAAATTAAAAGCTATGGGTTATAACAACCCATGTTATCTACAGAACTCTAATTTGTAAATTGAAAGTATTTTTGTTATTTTAACAGTGTTTGGAAAAATGTCATTTCTAAAACTGATTAACTATATAGTATCTTGGTTTGCTTAAATATGAATGAATGATTCTATTGATAACTAGGTTGTCAACTATGACACAAACTAATTTAAACAGTGTTTGCATAAATCATATGCTTATTTGAAACATATTCCCTTATGCATTATGCATTTTGAAAACAATCTTACATATTTTTAAGTTGCAAATATATATATATATATCATTTGCTGTTGAATCCCTAATATTGTATGCTGAATAATTTTAATAACATATTTTCATTACTAGTTTATTACTGCTTTAATCAGTCCAATAACTTCTTCCTAATTTTATCTTCTGATTAATGATACCAAACTTTGCAATGAATTAATTTAATTTTGGTGTTTTTTCTTGTGTTGAAGGTTTCTGAATCATGCAAAATACATTTGCATACAGATGCAAATGCAGATGCAGCCTAATTTACTATGGCTTGAGAAGCTTCAGATTAAAAAGGATAGTTAAAACAGCTTCAATTCAATCTATTTCATCCATAGTAACATGTATATGCTTTTGGGTACATTAATATAGCACAGAACATATAATATTCCCTATGTAATAAATTGCTTAAGGCTCATTTACAGCTATGAGTGTCATGGTTAAATGCACTAAGATAAATAATATTTACAATAAGAGGTAGTATGTATGCTACCTCTTATGTACATTAAATTAAAATATAATAAGAAAATTTTACACATACTTTTGCATACATTGGTATATATTTTTTCTAGATATCTTACTAATTTGTTTGTTCATTTGATTTATTTATGGAAACTCTTTAACATCTCAGGTCATCAGCATCCCATTCTATTCAAAGTGTGAAACTGCCAACAAATTCTGCTCAGAGGCCTCTTCTTTCAGGCTTTAGGTTCTTTTTCATGCCATAAATGTATAACACAAGATCCATGGCTTTACTTCCCTTCCAAAGGAAGCCATACTTAGGATTTTTAATGCCAAAAAAATCCATCGATCCTGGCTGAGTTTGAACCTGTGATCTTGGGTTTAGAAGACTAATTTGTTTGTATTTTATAATCATAATAATAGAATATCATGTTAAACTATAAATGCAAAAACTTATCACCTAAATAATACCAGTTACTCATTAAGAATTTCCACAAATGTTTCCCAAAGCTTCATTATACATTTTTAATTTCCGAAGATATTTTATTGTAAAAATTAATGCCATTGTAGTAAAAACTATTTTACTTATATACATAAGGAAAAGAATTGCATACATAAGGAAAAGAATTGCATCTTCTTTTTTTAATAATAAAAAATCTTACATTTCTGTAATACTTTCAGTATATCAAGCATATTGTACTCTGGCATAAAGATACACAATAGCCTTCTGAAGTACTTAAAGGAAATACAATAAGATAAAAGTTTCAAACTATTCCTAAAGGCACATCTAATTAATTAGTGCTTGTACTTCATTCAAGATTTCCTTATAAATAATGATAAATAACTATTTCATAACTGCACTATGTCCTAATAGTGTGAGAATGACCATGTATTTTATCTATTTACTTAACTTGATATTATTGTATAACTAATTGTATTATGTTTTTTTTTACTTTTGACATTCTTGTATATAATTCAGTATTTTACAAAGATGTGTCTATCATCAATTGTACTACTATACACTAAAGAAATCAGCGGATCAATAAACTACTACTACTAATGAAATTGCTAATGTTCCAGCCCACCAGTATATCATCTACCACTGGAGTACACCAAACTTGTATCCGAAATAAGCAAACTTAATAGATCTGAAGATAATGCCATTTGGATATGTAAACCCGTTGGACAAAGCCAAGGAAGAGGAATATTTTTGTTCAAGGTAAGGATAAAAAAGGAATAATCTCTTCTCAGTCAAAATATTTAGAACACTCTTTCTGGTTTCACTTACACAAGATTTACTCTGGACATGTTTCAGAAACAATTGCCCACATCATCAGCTGTAACAGTAAATCTCATGTAAGTGAAACCATAAAGAGTGTTCTAAACATTTCAACTCAGAAGAGGCTATTAATGCATGTTTCACTGTGTTCATTCCAAATTAACTGCAAATAGAAAAAGAAATTGATATTAATTTATGTAATATGGATAAATTTCTTACACTCTTCACTTACTGTATTTAAGTTAGGACACATTTCCGGAACCATGGTTCCCATCCTGAACTGTTGACCCACTGTTTTGGTGCTTGTGTTGGTCCTATGGAACCTATTGTGTTATATGTGGTGACCTCTGGTGGATATAAAGTGAATTTGGAAAGGTAATCCCACTGAGGAAGGTCAAAATTTATTGCATTTTTTTGGTTTTTTAGAATGAAGATATTTTCCCAGGTGGCCAATTCATATGGGTTATTTAATTCTTAAAGAAGTTTTTATCTCTTGGTCTGTTTCATAGTTTTGGCTCCAATAATGGTGTTCTACTGCAGATTTTTCCAAGAGATAAATTTTCTTAAAGAATTAAACAATCCATATAAATTGGCTGCCTGGGAGAGTATCTTCATTCTAAAAAACAAAAAAACCACAATGAATTTTGACCTTCCTCTGTGGGATTACCTTTCCAAATTCATTTCATTCCACCAAAGATCACCACATACAACATGATAGCTTCCATGGAACCAACACCAATACCAAGAAACAGTGGGTCAATAGCTCAGGATGAGAACCATGGTTCGAGATATGTATCCTAACTTAAATACAGTAAGTGAAGTGTGTAAGAAATTTACCTGAATTGTATAAAAAATAATATAATACCTTTACTGTAAACAGTTTCAAAACTAAACTAAAAAGAAATTGATGGTCAGTTTATTATAATAAACTTTGGAATGGAAACACAAGAATTATAGTACTGATATTGAAAATGAGTAGCAAACATAATAAAGAAATTTATGAATACAATACAATAATAAGTAAATTTTTCTTTAGACCACAAAAGGGCTACCTTTCTTGCAAATTACAATAATATCTGAATTCTGAATTCAGTAACATATTTGACATTATAAAAAAATGCTAAATAATTTGGATGAATAGCTCCTCATTTTTTTTAATTACTATGAGAAATTATTACTAATTGTGTATTATGTTTTGATTTAGCTGCAGCTTCCTAAACTCTTGAATAAAAGCAGTGCCTATATGGAATTTATTTTTTAAGACTTAAAATCAATTGATGTATTACTCTAAACCTGGTTATTAAATATTTTCATACAATGGAACACAAGTGATGTTATATTGTCCAATTCTGAGTTCTTGCTCACAATAATAGTAACCTCTCATTCCCTAAATCCTTCAACAGTATTTTCCAGATAACTATCACTTTTAAATATTGTATACATAACAAATATTTGAAGCAAGGATGTTTCTTCTTTGCAGGAATCACATGCCTTTCATACAAGGCTTTACAACTATGAAGTAGTATAGTAGTACAGTAGTTTTTTCAAAATAGAGCCAAAAAATCAACAAGCCTGGAATTACCTAAAGTCAGAGTTAGTAGCTAATTCTGACATTTAGGCCAGAATCTATGAGGTGAACTGCATAGTTGATCCATCAATAATGGAGGGCTGATCTTGGTTTCTCTCTGTAGCCAGTGGTTGAGTATGTAGTTGCTGTACCTTTTCATTGGCAGTGTTTTCCAGGCTGCTTCTGGTTGCCCTCTTGCTGGCAACCAAAGTATGGAGATTGATACCCAAAGCTGGAACCTGTCTTTTGGATTCTGGGCTGTGGGATCTTGCATGGGGTGGCTTAGGAACTCGCTTTAGCCTGTGTCTGTGCCAGTGTAAATTCATCCTCCTCAGAACAGTAGCAAACAACTCTCCTACACTGCCACCTCTGCTGGACTTCTGCTCCTGGAACACTAGCATTTATGATCTTCCTTACTGGAAACCCTATGGTTCCATTTAGCTGCCAGCCAAAGTTAGAACATTTACATTCTTTGAATTGAAATGGGCACTTCTTTACAGAGTGGAGGCCAGCTCATTACACACACTCCAATTTACACTTGCACACCATGTTCAAATGGTGCAATCCCCTAGTTTTGAGCCTTCAGGAACTTCCTTTTTAAAACTTGAAAATTTGATTTTATTTTTTATATTGCACATTTTTACATGGTGGTTTATTTCTATACATTGAGGTATGACAATCCAATTCTAAGCAGGACCTCTAACTCCAAGTTTTATCTTGATTTGATCTAAAGTAAAACACTAAAAATCACGTCAACACATTAAAATACTCTTGAACAATAAACAATACTCTTGAAGTTTCATAATTAAAATTATTAAAATTAATTTTTGGGACATGTTTTGTGAGACCAATTGCTCACATTATCAACCAATCGACAACTGACGAGTCGTATTTAGGTAGGGTATGTATGCAACAGTGCTTGCTCTGGCGGTCTATTAATGAACTTGTACAATAAATTGTCTGCCTCAAGTATATCAAAATTCATAAGTTTGTGTTCATATTTCTTTATGTAGATTTTTTCCCATATATTAAGTTCTTTTGAATGTTGAACTGCTCTTAGTAATATTATATCCTTTTCTATTTCATGATTTTCATTTCATCCAAATTTTTATATTTTTTTGCCAAAATACTTAATGTTTATACAGTCAAAAGCCTTTGAAAAATTTTCACTTTATCATCAAAAATTATTTTTATACATATTCCTTGTAAAAACTTGTATCTTGAGAACAGTGTTGAAGAATTTAGGGAAAAAGACTACTATTAAATGCCCTTGTTTTTATTAGTTCACTGTGAGTAAAATTTTCAACTCATTCTTATTATAATGAATAACACAAGAGACCATGAAAGTAGAGTAGAGTTAAATGAAATGTATGAAAATTCATCTAGTCACAGCACAGTGATATTACATGAAAAATTATAAATCATACTTTAAAACATTTTTAAGTGGAATGATCTAAATTTCAGCTGATACTTTTCATTACTGTTTTTGTTCCTTTTTTTTTTTTTTTCCAGTCCTTAGGAGAGCTGACCTATGATAATAATGCCATTGCTCAGCGATATATTCAGAATCCTTTGCTTATTGGAGGCTACAAATTTGATCTGAGACTTTATGTGTGTATTCCATCATATCATCCTTTAACAGTTTACTTATATAGAGAAGGCTTAACAAGATTTAGTACTGACAAGTTCTCTTTGGCAGATCTGACAAACCCATTTTGTCATCTGACTAATTCCTCTCTCAACAAATGGGGACCAGGGTATAAAGAGAAAAAGGACAGAGTTGGATCAGGTAAGTTTATTTTGAGTTACCTATTATCTAATAAGTAAACTACTGATATTTAGAGTATAGCTAACCAAGAGCACCTGCAAACATTTTTCCAGACAATGCAAAGAATTAACTACTGGATGCACGACTATCACCAATGTAATTTATATTTTCCTTTCACTAATAAGCAGATACATAATTACTTTGGCATTCAAAAATGAATCAAATTAAAACAACCTTCATTGTAAAAATTCTAAACAATAACTATTTTTCATATGATTATTGCCATCATAATTTATATTTCTGAAAAAAAGTTACAAGAACAATTTTTGCCTTACCTGCACCAGCCATCACTCTGTCATGTCACTATAGGATTCTCTTTCAATAACCTTTCTTTCTTTATTTTCTTCCTTATTATTTCTTTAATATCCCTCTGTTTACCAAATGTTAATTCTTCTTGAATTTATTAATTCATATGCCTCTTATTAATTGACTATATTCATTTTGTCTTTACTTTGTATAAATTTTCTTCTAAGGGTTTCATTTATGACTTATCTTCAAACATTTTTCTACATGCTATTACTTTATTTATTTTTAACCATTTCTGTTTCAGTGAACTCAATCTCCATTTTTTTGTTCCTGTGCATTAAAATACTATGTGCTTAATATTTACATCATTTCACACAAATTCAACATCCTGCTTTAGATGTCCAATGTCTTGATCCCTTCGATCTCCACACATCTAATCTCAACCATGTAATCCCTTCTCTTTCCTTTGTATTACATTATTCACATACCATTCTCAATTAGGGTCCATTTTAATTTCCATATATTTATTTGAGAGAACTTTTTTCTTTCATCAAAGAGTACATTGTATATAATGGAAATGATTATATATATACATTTCAAAAGCTTCACTGTGTTTAGTTCCAATTGGAATTTTCGAATTTGTGTAATTTCGATAGTTCTTAAAAATTTTAAAGAGTTACATTGTCTTGCTATCCACATCATCTTATTGTTTTACCATCTGCCCACCATCCTCTTTGCAAATTATTTCTCTCTACACAAATACCTCCTAACCTAATATCTGGGACACATTACAGTCTCATGAAATGAGATATTAGTATCTATCCTTGAAAAACTTGTCCAGAGAATACCAAGAGTGGTAAATAAAGTTCTTTTGGTGATGGGGGATTTTCTTTAATGAGGAGAAAGGTGAATCTGTTCAATCCAAATTTGACATGTTTTAATTATATTATCACTCTATTAGTGAATTGTGATTAGGTACCATATCAAGAATTTGTGAATTTCTTATCTTTTTCTTTCTTTTGACCTGCTTTGAATTAGACATATGTTCTATTGTGCCTGAAACATTTGACAAGGGCTGTACCTTTAGTCAATAAATAGCTACAACACATATTTGTTTTGGTATGAATGCTCAGTGAAAGCAACATTCACAAATGTAAAGTCCCTTCTTACTTTGTTAATTACAGGTTGCAAATGGACATTAAAGCAGCTGCGTCATTATTTCTATCAAGCCAATATTCCTGACTGGTTACTGTGGCAGCGTGTAGCATGTCTTATTGTGCTAACTGTAGCTAGTCAACTAAGTGGAATACCACAGTCATCCAACTGTTTTGAGTTCTATGGTTTTGATGTTCTGATAGATTCGACTTTGAAACCCTGGTTGTTAGAGGTAAGTGCATCAGTTATACTCTGTTTTCTCATTTATTGCTTGTTGCTACCTCATGAGATATTACTGAAAATCTTGTTAAGATTTTAACAAATATAGATTCTAGCATTGCATGCCAGTTGCTTCACATCTTAAAAAAAATAAATAAATTAATAATGATGAAATTACTATTTAAGCTTGAAGTGAATCTGAAATCTGGTAATGCACATTAGGGTTTCCTGCCATGAGAAAAATCTTAGAAAAATGGATTAAACTATATCTCTTTAGTCAAGTAATTGAAAAAAGGGTTCTCTGGAGTATCTAAATTTAGTAAGAACCTCTATGTGCATATTCTGTAACATTTCTTTCCACTAAGCCCTTATTTTGAGGGAAATTGATATATTCTGTTAAAAAAAAGAGGCATTTTTGGAGAGTTGTCACAGTTAAGGTGGAAATTTTTTAACTGTTTAGTTGCTGCATGGTGATAACTCAGCAGAAAAATGTTGCGTGGAAAGCACCAGAATGAGTGGATGGATGGAATTAACATTTTCAAGATTTGTAATAAAGGTACATTATAGGACTTTCCAATCCCAAATGGACTTGAGTCTGTCAATGGTAGCCCAACATTATAGACAGCTGTTGTCTTATCATCAGCAAATATTGTGTAGGATGCCTAATCCAATGAACAAGAATAAATTCTCATTTGAAATGCAATATCCCAAGAAACTAATCAAACAGTGAGCACAACCGTGCTGTAATTAACAATAATGGAACAGGTCAAGAAAAATGTGATAAAATCATTGCCAACTGCTTCAGCAGAATATGACACCTAATAAATGTCAATTTAGAACTAGAACATAAACTCAATTATGTGGACACATACTGAAAGAACACACATCACAGAACAGCTCAGAAAGTTTAATGAACGTCACCTGGCAGGTGATAAATGGAACAGCACAGTTGCTCAGGAGAAGCCCTGACATACCAGGATGACACCAATCCTATGTCATTTACTACAAGCTAATAAGCCAAAATGGACATACATTCATACATAAATAAACACAAAGGTAAGTTCTTCAGGGCAGTCATGGTGGTTGCAGGTTATTATGCCCATAGAAAACCATTATCTTCAGTTTTGGAAATAGTGTGAAGATTAATGCAGCCTACTTTCAGAAAAAAAAACGAACTGTATTTTAAATGAACAGATTTTTTTATTGTATGGCCACAACATGTCAAAGGTATAGTTTAACATGGATTAATGCATTCAATCATACTGCCAAATCACCCCTTAAATGTAGCTGAGACTGTGCTCAACAGATATTTTTAATGAAATATGTCAAGACACCAGATGCATTACTTATGGATTTCTGTGACTTTGGTGTGTTACAAAGAGACCTTGATTTCAGATGTACCACTTTCACTGAGAATATCTGGAAAGTTTTCCAGGAGGTTTAAGTTGATATTCCTCTTCCTGAACTGCATTGCAGCCTCCTCCAATGGAAACTAAGGTGTACAGCTATACCCCATGCCTATGGATCACATTGAACACAACAGGTGGTGGCACAAGAAAAAATTTCACTTCATGGGTTAACTTCCACATATACAGGTTTCCAAGGGAGCATTTTAAGGAAATTAATTGCTTTGTTTGAGTTAAATGGAGATATGATGATTAACCAGAATTTTAAGATGAAACACAAGGACCATTTTGAAAGTTCAGCACATTATACATGAAAGCTACAAAAATGATACATTCATTCTGATTTATATATCAGTTATGAGCCAGACTTCAGTTAAGAATTAAATTAAGGGGAAAGGGTATTTTGGGAAGTATGCATGAAACAAGTGTACATAAATACTACATTCAGAGAAATAAAAAGTCTTATGCTCTAAAGAAGAAGCCTATAGACACAATGTTAAAGACAAGGCTAAAGTTAAAGAAAAAAACTGGAGTTCACATTTAAGCAATCAAACCTAAAAATGATATATATTCCAAAACATAAAAATAGTGTTGGGAAAATTCAGGTTTTGGATTTTGATAAACCTTTCTTCTGGTAAAATATGCATGTGTTTATGTTGTTTAATATTTCAGGATAGAAATACCATTTGTTTTAGACTTTAAACTTTTTCACAAATTTTTATGGTGGGATTAAGAGTAATGTTGTTGTTTTTTTTTACTGTGCATTAAATTTTGCAGCTTTTTTCAAATTGCTATTGTATATTAATTGATACAAAATAAAATAAAATAAAATAAAAAAAAAAGCTGTAATACTACATCTCGGTATCTTGTTTCCTACACCAGAATATATATTCAGCATCTTCATTATCCTTTATTTCACAATTTACATTTCTACATTATTTTACATTATTAAATCTAAATATACCACAATACAAATACAATATAACTAAACTACATGATAAATTTCCATATATAATGGAAGCCAGCACTAACTTGCAACTGGTAACCAGATGTTAAACAAAATACAGGTTACAGTACAACACTATTATTTACTTTCTAAACTAAAACATAAATTGTCCCACCGGTTCCTGGAAAATGTGATTACTGGAATCCAGTACTAATAAGTTTCTTAAATTTATTTTTCTATATCACCAATAAGTTATTTAAAATTAATCCAGTTCTTGCTAATTATATTTATAACAAATTTATCTACATACTGTACAATTTATATTCTAAACTTAACTTATCCTGTAAATTATTATTATTATTATTATTATTATTATTATTATTATTATTATTATTTAATCCAATTCTTGCTAATTATATTTATAACAAATTTATCTACATAATGTACAATTTATATTCTAAACTTAACTTATCCTGTAAATTATTATTATTATTATTATTATTATTATTATTATTATTATTATTATTATTATTATTTAATCCAATTCTTGCTAATTATATTTATAACAAATTTATCTACATACTGTACAATTTATTTCTAAACTTAACTTATCCTGTAAATTATTATTATTATTATTATTATTATTATTATTATTATTATTATTATTATTATTAGTCCATGTTTAATTCCTAACTAAATTTCTTTAATTTTATAAAATGTGTATGTATATATATATATATAATTTTTTTTTTTTTTACCTGCCTTCTACACCTCCTATAAACATACCACTTCACTTAATGCCTATTATTAATAGTCACATAGAGAATTGCCCTAAAGTTCACTTTATTTCACTTGGTTTCTTTTATTAAGACCTCTTTTAAGTTCTCCTGCACTAGTTCCTCTCTCCATTGCTCTTCTCCTCAAAATCCTCCCTTGGTGACTATGGTTTTCCTCCTTCTCTGTGTTGTCAAGCTCATTTTAACACCCCTCTCCTTCCACTCATTCCCATCTGTCCTCTATATTGTAATGTTAAACATTCCATTTAGTTCTCATCTTGATCTTCCTCTACTTCCAATCCTCCTTCTTCCTGTGTGATTTGATCTGTTTCTTAATTGTCATCTGTAGGTAAGTTAATTGTTGGTATATTTGTTAAATTAATGGTGTGTAACCTTTCTGAACTTCTCACTATCTATTCTTCTTGTATTGGCACTTGTGTCTTCTCCAGCTGAACTCTCTCCTTCCAAGCTATTTTGCTTATTTTGTGAGCTAAAATTTCAAGATGGTGGTATAATTCTTCTGTTCTTAGAATATATGCCTTTGTCTGAACCTTTCTGAAATGTTAGTAAATAGATTGTGCATCTTCTCCTACATTGATTTCATCCTACTCTTTTGCCAGGTTAATTGAAGCTTATATTTTATTTCAGATAACAAATCTTTCAACTATTTCAGTAACTTTCTCATAAGCTCTTTTCTTAAACCAATTATATTGCTCCCCTTAAACATATCAATAAATCAATTGGCCAAATTCCAATTGCTGCAAGGAGGGCCAGGTAGGAGTGGCACTGAGTGCTCCTGTGTATCTTAATAAATTTTCCTCTATGTGCTTTTTAATTGATATTTTAAAACTTACATTATGCATCCTGTTTGCCCGAGCCCCTACCCAAAATGCGATTATGGCTGCAAATATTCAGTTGTGGTAAATTGTTATTGCATTTAATGATACTTTGAATTTTGACTGTATACTTTTCACTAGTTGCATCATTGTTTTCTCATATTTTAATTTGACATAAGTATATTTTTGACATTAAAGTTTCATCCAAATATAATCCTAAGTACTTTACTTATCTTTTTATTTTTTTAATTATTTGATTATCATATTTTATCGAAGGGTCTCTTTTTAAATTTTCTTTTAGGAGCATGTAACAAGATTTGACAGGAGCAATTTGTAATTTCAAATTTATACACCATGTTTTTAAAATTGAAGTTAGAATATATGGCCATTCTGAGTTGTTTCCTGCAATTTCCTTAAATTAGAAATATAATGTCATCGACATAGGCAATGATGTTCAGTACATTAATGTTGTTATTTAAAATATCCAAAAAGCATTTCCAAAACAATGTCCCAAAGCCCAAGGACTTTGTTTGTTTATTACCTCATCTGCATCTGCATTTGCACCTCTTGTATATATCCTCTTATCTAAACAGTAATCTTTTAACAGGGCATACAGGCATTTTGAAAATTATTTTCTAGTAACTTTTCAAACCAATTGAGCTACCATAATTTATCAAAGGCCCCAGAAATATCAATTCATTACTTAGAATTTGAATTTTTAACTTTTTTAATTACTCCATTAATTGTGACTTACATAAACCTTCCTTTCTGAATCCATATACCTGCCATTGTTCTAAATTCTGTTATTCTTTTTGCTATTAATTGCTCAAAAAACCTGCCAATTATATTAAGTAAACAAAGAGATCTGTAAGATTTTGGTTGTTTAGGTCTTTATCAAAACCATTCTTTAATATAATCAATTTGGCCACTTTTCAGCACATTGGAAAATGGCCTTGCCAAATGTAGTCATTTAACATTTAAAAAGAAATGGTGTTATTTCTACCTGAAGACCGATGATACTTCATTTGGTATGGTATCTGATCTTGTAGCCTTTTTCTTTTTGAGTCGATCAATGGTGAGTCTGATTTCTGAGATGTCAATTGGATATATGACTCGAGTATTGTTGAATGCATTATTCATAGATCCTTTTTAATGTGTTTAATACTTCATCCGAATAAGGTTTATCAATTTGCTTAATAAGACATTAATTGAATCTCTCCAAGTAGTTGTCATTGTTCTATCATCTTTATAGAGTAGGTAAATTTTCTGTTTTTTGTAAATGTTTTCCACATAATTTTGTATGGAGCATATTAGTATTTAGATTATTATCTAAAAATTTCTGTCAAGAGTTATTTTTAGTTTCATTTAATGGAAATTTAAAATTTTCTGTTGCTTCTGTATAGTTTCATAAATTATTTTCCTGTTCACCTGTTGTTATTGTTTTCTGGTATATTCTTCTAGTCTTCCCCTGGCTTTTGTAATGCATTGATCTAAACTTTAACTGTGTATTTTTTAGGTTTTGAAATTGGTACAGAATCAGAAATTACAAATTAGCTTTGACTAACCTTTTCATCTCTTGGTCACAGAGTGCTTGGTATAATTTAACTGTAGATAGTTAAAACTTTGAAGTTACATAGTGTCAGTTATAAAAATGTCTTCTTCTCTCATGTTATTAGAGTTTACAAGCATCTTTTTAGAACACTGTATGTGTTTTTTTTTTTCCATGGCTCTTTGTAAATTTGACCTTTTAGTATTAAATACAGCAGCTGCTGTAACTTGTGCAAAAGTTCTGCTTGGTATCTCTTGAGATATTCCGTCATACAGTACTCTCACAACCTCAGCTAGGGATTTATACTTCTCTTTTTCTAGCTTTACATAATTCATAAATTTTGTGCACTCTTGAAAGAAGAGTGTACATTTTTCTCTTTCTTATCTGATCTAATGTCTTTGGAGATTATGGTACTTAATACCATTATTATATTTCCAAAATTCTCTTCTGGCTCCATATCAGATCTATTTTGTGGGTTTACTATTGCACCTTTTTTGGCCATAATTAAATCATTAACTACATCTTCTATCACTCTCATCTCTGACCGGTGATCTTAATACAGATTGCCTAGGGATTATCGCTTCTCTCTTCCATTCTTTTTTTATGTGTGAAGAGAATAGCCCCCAAAACTAAATAGAGCTCCTAAGGTGTAAGGCTATTTTTCTGTGCCTATTAGCAAAAATAATTAGATATCCCCAAGAACCAATCAGCACAAATTATTACTACTTCCCTCCAGCTGGTTGAGATTTGCCACCAATACAGTGATTTATCTGCCCCTATCAACTTTTATTTATCAAAAGGAGCAACCTACTGTGTCCACTGGTTTCTAGGATTTACCTGAAGTTAGCTTTAAGGTTAGTGTGTGTGTAATATTTATTAATTGAAAATTCCAATAAGCCAACGTGTGGTAAAAAGTGATTTACCTGCCCCTATCAACTTTTATTTATGAAAAGGAGCAATCCACTGTGTCCACTGGTTTCTAGGATTTACCAGAGGTTAACTTTAAGGTTAGTGTGTGTGTGTAATATTTATTAATTTCAAATTCCAATAAGACAACACATAGTAAAAATTAAAGTGATTTCCCGCTCCTATCAACTTGTATTTATGAAAGGAGGCCATCAGGCTGTAGCAAGCCACAGCAAAACCACTGGGTCCACCCCTTTCTAGGATTTACCTGGTTAGCTTTAAGCTTAGTGTGTGTGTGTGTGTGTGTGTGTGTGTGTGAACTAATTATGAATTCCAATAAGATAACACATGGTAAAAATTAAAGTGATTTACCCACCCCTATCAACTCATATTCCCTTATCTCCGGTTCTGTTTAACAAAAAAATAATACATGCACTGTTGGAGTTGCTGGAGCTGCTCAGCTCGGGACTGGAGCTTTAGTAGCTCCAAGATGCATTCTACAGGTAAGAGCATGCTATTTTTATCCTTGACAAGGCAGCAAACTGCTGGCCAAGCAACACTGGCTTTCTCTTGTCTGCTACATAGATATAAAATTACTCCTACATTCCTCAGATGCTGATATAATCACATTTTAAATAAACTTACCTTTTATCTATAAAAAAAAGGAACTTCACTTCTCCCGCATTGGCTTCGCTTGGTAGCCAGAGTAAGACTATTAATGGGTTATTTTATTTTATGTGTGTGTATGTGCATGTGTATGTGTGTGTGTGTAATAGTACACACTTGATGGAGACAATTAAATGATAAACTACTGACATGACATTATGCAAATAGTCATTAAGACATTATTAATTATGAATATAGAAAGAACCAAAGAACAAGTCATTATTAATACTCTTTTATCTTCATCTGCATCAGCTTCGGGTAAGCCATGACAAACAGTTTTTTTTTCAGTGACTTTTAAAACGCATTGTATTCTCTTGGTATTATTAAATCATCCCTTTTTTTTATTTATTTATTTTTAAAGATTTTGGAGCTTGACTTTAGCAATTAAAAATTATTCAGTGTAGTTTTTTGATATTGGACTCTTACTTGGTCAGATTCCTGAACATTTCAGATTGACCTTGTAATATGAATTTGAAATTTTCTTTGAAAAATATTTTTTTAGGTTCCATTCTACAATACTGCAATCAATAATCATTTCTCCATGGAATAGTTTTTATCTGTTTCTTTAGAAAATAACTTCAAGTTA